>CM053587.1:344191863-344231531 GCA_028646515.1 Pseudochirops corinnae | reverse complement strand
AAGGGAGGGGAGAAAATCTGAAACTCAAGTGATTGTGGAACTGAATCTTGTAAATAAAAAGTAAATGAGCAAATTTTAAAAAAAAATTAAAAAAAAAAAAAGAATACTGGGCTACCTAGAAGGCATGAAAAAAAGATGAGCTTAGATATTGTATTTCAAGAAATCATAGAAGAAAACTTCCCAGATCTTTTAAAAATGGAAGCCAAAGCAAAAATAGAAAGAAACCATCAATCACTTCTAGAAAACCAATAGATAAATAAATAAACCACATTGAATTAACAGATAAAACTAAGCACTGGGTTTTGGGGGGATTTGGGAGGAAGAATAAAATGAGTTCTTAGTTAATTTGAGTTCTAAAAAAAAAAAGAAAGAGGAAAACCAAATTACTAGTATCCAAAGTCAAAAAAGGTGAGTTCACAACAAATGAAGAAATAAAGGAAATTATTGGAAACTATTTTGCCCAATCATGTGCCCCAAAACTGACAATCTCAATGAAACAGATGAATATTTACAAAAAAGTAGAATGCTCAGATTAACAGAATACAAAATAGGATTTAAATAACCCAATCTTAGAAAAAGAAATTAAACAAGCCATAAATGAATGCCCCAAGTAAAAAATGTCACATGAATTTACAAGGGAATACAATCAAACATTTAAAGAATAATTAATTCCAATATTATATAAGCTGTTTGAAAAAATGAGAAGAGAATGAATCCTACCAAATTCTTTTTGTGCCACAAATAGAGTCTTGATATCTAAACCAGGGAGAGCCAAAGCACAGAGAAAATGTGCCTAACAAACGTTGATGCAAAATCTTAAAATAAAATATTAACAAGGAGACTACAGAAGACATCAAAAATATCATATACTAGGACCGAGCTGGATTTATGTCAGGAATACAGTGTTGGCTCAATATTGAGGAAATTATCAACATGACAGACAATGTTAATAAGAAGATCAACAAATGTCTTATAATTATATCAGTAGATGAAAGAAAAGTCTTCAAAAAGACACAAACCTACTCCTATTTTTAAAACACCAACAACTAGGAAATGTAAAAACAAAGGTTATTTCCTGAATGTAATAAGTGGTCTCCAAGAGTCAGTATTATATGTAATGAGGACAACATTATCACCATTATTATTTGAGAGAGTGAGCTAGCTGACCTGGTGGGTGAAACACTGGACTTTAAATCAGGAAAACCTAAGTTCAGATCTGGTTTCAGACACTTACTAGCTGTATGCTCCTGGGTAAGTCATTAGATCTGTTTGCTTCAACTTCCTCCTCTGTAAAATGGGGATAAGAGGACCAAATGAGATACAATTTGTAAAGCATTTAGCACAGTGCCTGGCTCACAGCAGGTGATTACCAAATGCTTGTTAACTTAATTTTCATTTAATGCTATATTTCTACTGTGAGAAGACAAGAAAAAAAGAAGCTGAGAACATAAGCAAGACAAGACAATTGCCTTTTTTTGTGGATGATATGATGGCGTACTTAAAACCCCTACCAATATGAAAGGAAACAATAACTTCCACAGAGTTGCATAACATAAAATAAACTTACAGAAATCAGCATTTCTGTATATTGCCAAGAAAACCCATCATGACAAAGAAAGAACGAGGAATTCCATTTACTGCACTGTAGATTTTATAACCAGCCATAACTCCAGAGGACTTGTCACGAAACACACTGCCCATCTCCAGACAATGAGGTGCTGCAATCTGGGCGGACACCAGAATGGGTCTTTTGTAGACACCATCAATAAAGCAATATTTTGCTTGACTCTGAACATTTCTTACAAGGGATTTGTTTCCCTTTCTTTTTCATTGAGAGGCAGGTTAGGAAATAGAAAAGGTTTATTTTTGGTTATTGAAAAAAGTAAAATTTAAAAACAAGGCCATACTGACTGACTTATTCCTCTTCCCCACCTTCTTTCTCTTCTCTTTAGTGATGACTCATAAAAAACATTAGGTACAAGCTACATCCTCTGATATTTCTACTTTTCTAGTTTGTTTAAAAACAAATTGAAGATGAATATGAAAGGTCAGCTAGGTGGTCAAGTGGATAGAACTCCAGCCTGGAGTCAGGAAGACCTGAGTTCAAATCTGCCCTCAAACACTTTACCAGCTGTGTGACCCTGGGCAAGTCACTGAACCCTGTTTGCCTCAAGTTTCCTCATCTGTAAGATGAGCCATAGAAGGAATGGCAAACCACTCCAGCATCTTTGTCAAGAAAACCCCAAATTGGGTCATGAAGAGTCAGACACGACTCAAAACAACTAAAGGAGAACAACAATTGAAATTAGACTTGTGTAGCCCAGTGACTCAGGATCTCACATCAGTGGAATAAACAGCTGCTGATTTAGAAACAAAGTCACAAGGATGCGCGGTGTCTCCTCTACATTTCCCAGTCTCCTAATCCGTTGGGCTTTTTGGAGGGAGCTTGAAAGAGCCTGACTGAACTGTCGTATGTTCATATAATCCTTTTAAATGTCAGTTAAATTTGGCAGTGTTTATGCTTAATGTCCTCATTATAAAATGAGGAGGCTGAACTAGATAGAGCTTAGAGCCCCTTCCAGCATGGGTGTTCTCTTCCGTGTCCCAGATTCCTTCCCACCTCCCCCGGCCCCTGCTCCAGGGAGGCCCTCATTTCCACTCCCCGGACACTCACAACAAGCTCCTCGCTGATCTTTCTACAGCCACTCTCCTCTCCCTATGTGTCCTCCTCAGAAAGGCTGGAGTGGCATCTTCTCTTTCTCAAGAAGCTCTTGTGATTCCCTCTGGCTTCGGGGATCAGACTCCTCCGTCTGGCAATCAAATCATTCTGCCAGGGGCTTTGGCCCACCTTCCCAGGCCCCTTACTCTTCTTCACTTCCTCAACAGTCCTTCCCAAAGGCCCTTCTTGCTGTTCCTTCCATGTGACTGGCCGTCTCCAGGCTCCATGCTATCACAGGCTTGTCTCCCACATCTGGAACGCATGCTCTCTCCAGTTCAGCCTCATGGCTTTCTTCAAGGATCCGTACATCACCTCCTACTAGGCCTTTTCTGACCCTACCCCTAGGCATTAGTGATTCCCGGGCCTGCACACACTTGCACATATACACAACGCTACCCCATCTACACTAAGTCCTACACTTAACTAACCCCTGATACTAACAAGGTGGCATCCACTTCAAATGTAATCACATGTAACAAAGGCATTCCCACCAGGTGTAGAAAGGCCTTGGTTAATGGAGAGGCTTTGGAAAAGTCATGGGCTGTAGGAAGTGAGTTCAGACTGACTAAGAGGCTGAGTCTCAGCCTATGAACATGCAGCTTGTATAAAACTAAGGTGCTAATTCAGAATGCAAAGGATTTGAGCAAGTGGGGAGGAGAGCGGGGTTCAGTGGGTCAGCCGGTACCCTAGCACTGTCCCCACAAGAGTTGGGGGCAGCGCCTGCATTGGAAGAGGACAGGATGGCTGCAGATTGAAGGCAATAATACTGATAACAATCGCTAACATTTATAAAGAACTCACTACGTGCCAAGCACTGTGCTAAACACTTTAGACTTATGATCTCTTTGAGCCTCACAACAACCCTGTGAAGTAGATGCTATTACCATCCCTACTTTACAGATGAGGAAACTGAGGCAGCCAGCATTCAAGTGACTTGTTCAGGGTCATACAGCTAGTAAGTGTCTGAGGCTGCATCCTGACTCCAGGCCCAGCACTCGGCAGTGCTCACTGCTGCTCTCCCTATGTACCCCTACAAAGAGCCTTCTCTCCCTGAGGGGATCCACCCAAAAGCTGGGATACCCGTCTGCTACAGGTACTCTCTGAGCCAGACAGCATGTCACAGATGTTTGGGGGATGCCCTTTACTGATTGTTCCGATGACACTTCAGTGTAAATGACCATTTCTCCAAGCTAATTCAGTCTGGCTAACTGATAGCAGCTAATAATATGGCAGGGGAGCACACACCTGGAGGCCAAGGAAGAGGCCGGGCCAGCCCCTCAGGTCCAATGCGAAGTCCCAAGGGACTCACCATGGCAAGTGGCAGGTGGGATATACCTTTGAGCTTTGCCCTATATGTTTTGCATCTGCTAGGCCGGGTACCTGTGATCTAAGTTCCATGAAGGCAGACTTTGTTTTCTTTCCTCCTCTCCCCAGTTCCTCACACTCACTACGTGCCAAGCACTGTGCTAAACACTTTAGACTTATGATCTCTTTGAGCCTCACAACAACCCTGTGAAGTAGATGCTATTACCATCCCTACTTTACAGATGAGGAAACTGAGGCAGCCAGCGTTCAAGTGACTTGTTCAGGGTCATACGGCTAGTAAGTGTCTGAGGCTGCATCCTGACTCCAGGCCCAGCACTCGGCAGTGCTCAGAGCTGCTCAGGGCTGCCCAGAACCTCACACAGGGTACCGGCTGACCCACTGAACCCCGCTCTCCTCCCCACTTGCTCAAATCCTTTGCATTCTGAATTAGCACCTTAGTTTTATACAAGCTGCATGTTCATAGGCTTAATAAATATTGCTGTATGAATACTTAAGGAATCCCTTAAGGAAAGCAGAGCAGCAGCTGCCAATAGGGTCTAAGCACCAGCTTCTCTCATCCTCTTGAGGCTACCTGGAGGAAGTCGCTAAAACAGGAAGGAAGTAGCACTTCTGGACTGGTGTTTATGAAACTGGGACATTCTATGGAAAGACAAGGAGGCAGTGGTTGTGGAACGATGAGGTAGAGAAGGAAGGAAGAAAGGATGAGGCAGCTGAGACCTATCTTTGTGGGGGTACAGTGCGATGCCAGGGGTCTGTCCTTGCTGGCACCTTCCCCTCCAGGACTCTAGGCTGTGCTGCTCTCTGAAAATTATCCTACGTCCGGCCACGTGGCCAGCCATGATCTCTGAGTCAAAGAACACCTACCAGGCTTGCAGGTGCCCTGGACCCTCAGGTCACAAGGCCAGGGACAAGTTAAACTCTAGACAATCACCCTTCGCTATTTGCTTGGACAAGCCTGTGTTTCAGGCTGAGAGACCATATACTCTCACACTTCTAACAGTCTATGATTCTAAGTAAAATCCTTCCCAACTCAAACATTACCATGATTCTACTTCGAAAGAAAAAAGTCAGGAAAACTTTTTTCAGGTAACATCAAAATGAACCTCTATATGGCTTATAATAGCCATAATTTAATTGATTTATACAGTAAATCTGTTAAACTACTATGTACCAATTAATTAGGGAACTTGTATGCAATGCCTGATTAAAATGTTCATGTTCATTTTGCAATGAAGTGAAAACATAATTCTTCCAAAACTAATCTTGAAAATATTTTATATTCTGCAAATATTTGGTCTTTAAAAAACTCATTCTAACACATTTAAATATTTATTTCGTTAACCAAATTTGCAAATATTATTTTGTTCATTTCACTAAGAACAACGTACAACAAATAAAACGGCACCTAGTATTTCCTCTAAGCAACAACTAAATTGGTTTAAAATTGTCATTTGATTACCTAATTAACTCTGATCAAGATTGAGTAAAGCAGAATAAATTGAACTTGTAATTCATCTCTGGTCATTTGTGTACTACTTAAAATTCAAATTTAGTAATTCACTTTGCATAGGTCAAATCAAATGTCAATTTCATGGTAAGATTCATACCACAATTCTGCCATAAAACTGAATCCAAGGAGCACGTCCCATTTACATAATCAACTGTTGCTCAATCTCGAGGAGGATCATGAAGACAATCTAAAAAACAGAAGTCAGTTATGACAGTAAAGGAAGCGAGAATGAAGGAAAACAACACTATCGAGTACGTTGGGGAAATCAATACACGCTCAGATCTAGACTAAAACTTCCATTTGCACCCGAGGGAGGAAATGCCACACACCTTTTAATTTGCCTCAGTCTGTGCCACTGGAGAGCCAGGCCATTCTGGAAGGAAAGCAAAGCAGGTAGAAATATTGGCTCTCTGATTCCATGGGCTTTGTGGAGGCAGCACAGAATGGGAAAAAATCGAGAATGGAAAGCATAAGAGCATCATGGAAATGCCACCCATGACATACAAGTACTAAGAGAAGGATTCAATGTTCCAAATCCATCAAGGATCCCCAAAAAAGGGGTAAGAAGGAGGCAAAGCCAGATGGGAGGAGCCTAGAGGAGCTAACAGGAAAAGCTAAACAGGCTCTTTGCCCATTTGCCCAATTCCAAAAGATGATTTTGATAGAGCACAGGTTAAGTCCTTACCATGAGACTCCAAGAACGTCACACTGGGGAGGGATTGAGTCTTAATGTCGAAGATCTAAGAATATCCATCAGAACCTCTTTGGATCACAGCAATGTTTTCACTGAACCATAAACACCAAAACTAACTGTTCAAGGTCATCAAATATTCATTTGGTGTTTTTAAAAAGACATTAAGCTCCTATCGAATTTGTAAAAATGCAATGGGTTGTGATTTGGATGGTCACTTGGGGAGTTTTCTTTCTTTTTTCCTTTTTGCTTTCTGGTGGTAAATTTGGAAGGGGGGGGGCACAGAAAGAGTCACCTTCCATTCCACAGCATCATCAGTATTATTGGTAGTAATGAGCACTTATGTTTAGAGAGTACTTTACACGTACAAAATGCTTCACATTTCTCATTTGAAGACCACAGCTCCCCTGTGAGGAGGGCAGGGAATGTGGTATAATTAGCCCCATTTTAAAAAGGAAATGGACCATGAGACAAGTGGTCCTGTGATGCCCTTCTGAAGTCTCCTGAGAATCTGAGAAGAGCCTGCATTTGGACACCCCTGATCACCTGTTTAGCAACGTTACTTTGTTAATGGCTTCAGGAGAAAGTACCCGGGCCAAGGTTTTAATGAGGACAGGGAAGGTCCCGTCCAGGGTGAGTGATCTCTCCTCCAGTCTTGTTGCCAAAGGCACCGAGGGTTTCAGATCTGCCCAAAGTCACACAATTGCTGGACAGTCCCAGCCAACCACCATCTTTGGGCACGTGACATCAATGTGCAGAGGCAGTGAGTTCTTCCCAGCCATGAGTCTCAGTCGGTTCTGTGGTCCCTGGCTGACTGCTCCAGTGAGGTCTCACAAAAAACTCAGCAATGTGGGGCATGAGAATTGCCACCTGTGGGATCTGCAAAGTTTTAGCTCATCTAGCTCAGTCATTCACCTGTGAGGTGGAGGATGTGATGGTGCCTGCATCTGACTGTTGACAAAATGAGGTCTTTGGGAGAAAAGTAACTCACGTTGGCTACAAAGCACACATAACTTTATCCTGTTCAACTATATGTAACATGCATATATTGAGCACCTGTCTGCAATAACAACATCTGCCACTTACAGAGCGTGAGGTGCTCAAAACACAGTATCTTATTTGATGTTCACAGCAACCTTGTGGGGTAGACATTAATTATTATGCCCATTTTACAGGTGAGGTTAGGAGACTTGCCTAGGCTCCCACAGTAAATATCTACTGTGGGATTTGATCTCAGGTCTCCCAATCAATCTGTTAACAAACCTTTACTAAGCATTTATTATGAAAGTGTACAGAGCAGTCCCTGTCCTTAAGAAACTTAGGCTTACTTGATGAAACAGCATTAACTCTTCTATTGGGCATTTACCAGTCTCCTTGAGCTGGTGTTTTCTCCCCTTCCATTCTCTTCCTCTCCCATAGTGCCCCATCTCCCATCTCTGTGCCTTTGCCCTGGCTGTTCCTGAGGCCAGGCATGCCGTCCCTTCCCACCTCCCTGGCTCTTTCTTCATGGCTCATGCCCCACCTTCTGCAGGTGATCTTTTCCAGTGCCTTCTCCTCTGCACGTGCACACCTAGCTTCTCTTCCATCAGAATGAAAGCTCCCTAAGGCCAGCAGTCATTTGTTTTCCCTTTGTTTGAATGAATGACCCAGATCTCCCATCTCCAGTCTTGGAGACATGAGGCCTGAAAGTAAGTCAAGGGGGCACAAAGAGCCAGAGGAAGAGACAGACCTGTGCTGGCATCAATCCCTTTCTCAAGAGTGCCCTGAGAGCCATCAGCTTATTCTGCTCAGTGACCAAGAAAAAGATGCTTCAGTATCTCTAGAGGCAGAGAGCTGGTTGGCAGGAAGCAGCCTGGGCATTTGCCATCCTCAAAGTGCCTGGCACCTTCAATACCGCGTCGCATGCCTGTGTTGGCAGGCAGCGGAAAAGTAAGCTCCGTGCCTGCTAGCCACCCCTCCGGCAGACATGCCTGCGCTGGCTCTTTCCTTTCTGAAAATCAGAGCTGCCTTTGCCTTGCCCCTTCTACAGCATCTTTTCTCTTCCATCTGATCAGAATGGAAATCCAGAAGTGCAGCCTTTGGTCACCGCTGCCTTAGGAATGTCCTTCCTCTTCATGGGCATCTTTAGTTTTCTCATTTGCCCAATGAGGGAGGTTTTATTCGATTATTTCTGAGGCCCCACTGACCTCTAACATTAGATGTTCTGACATCCTTTTGAGGTCTGGCATCCAATCTATGCTTTTAAGTCTTTTATTGGGGTAGAAAAATTAATCTCATTCCCCATAAGGATGTCAGAGGGAAGTTTTTCTATTCCACTGGCTTCAAAAAAGTACATTGTTAGATCTCGTGGAGCCAGAAATAAAGAATCAAAGTGAGTATTTCTTTTAAGAATAAGAACAGAAAGAGAAATGATTGAACTTTTGCTCAACAGAGTTTGGTTTTAATACCTTAGTGCAACAAGACACATAAAATAACTTGAGCCAGCTGGTCTCAATATCACAGGAACTGAAATTAAAAAGCAAAACTCCAAGCGGCCACAAACATTTGGAATCACAAAAGAAAACATCTTACAAGGGCCAATAAAATGCTAGTTAACAGAACTTCCAAACCTAGACTAAAAAAAACCTCACACGGGAGGGGGGGAAGGAACTGCCTCCCAAATACTAATAATCACCTCCTAAAAATACTTACCCAGTGTGTGGGACTGTGGAATTCCAAAGCAGTGAGGCATCATCTCCTCCCCCCTCATCTCCTCGCTGCCCACCCCTCGGGTCTGCCAGGGCCCCGAGGTGCTCTCCGTGACCTTGGCTAGGCCTGTTAGGTATTGTTCTGAGCCCGAAACTTCAGGCAAAAGCCACAGTGAGAGTCTGAGGGTTTGCTGCTGTTACTCATTTTAGTTCTTAGAGAAAACCTCCTCACCAAGACAGAGATGCTCTCTGCACACACCAATGAGCCTTATTTCCCTGTGGCTGGATCTTACTTTCAAATACTTATGCTGGGGAAACTTCAGAGAGCCCCAAAGACTGGTTTTCTTGTCTAAAAACAACAACTAAGAATGATTTTAGTCAGATCACTAGTCTATCCCTCTGCCTTGGGTCAGAATTATATTTAACTATCCTAAACAGATAATAAGATGTTTGGGATTTTCTTAAGTCTAAAAATAGCATTCTTTGTCTCTCCTTCCCTCATGTGTGTATGGGCGTGTGCATGCCTGTGCGTGCGTGTGCATGCATGTATGCATGTGTGTGCGTGTGTGTGCGTGCATGTGTACGTGTGTGTGCGCATGTGTGTGTGTGTGTGAGAGAGAGGGGGGGGTGGGGGGGGTGTAAACATTCTGTTGGGAACACTTTGCTTCCATTGTATTGGGCTGCTTGAGTTAAGTTTTTGGTAAAGTCCCTCTGTGTGTCCACCCATGCTTTCCGAATTATGTGGAAGAGGGATGAAACTAGGGGTATGCTAAAGCCAGCTAAGAGAGTTGATTGTTAAATCTTCATTGTGAATAGTTAGTTATACCTCGGAAATCAGCAAACACTACGAATCAGTGCTTGATGTATTGTTTTACTGATTGGCTACACTTAATAAAGTGGTGAAGAAAATGTTAATAATGCAAATTAAACTGAACAGTGTGTTATGGGTACTTTTTTCTTGGAGGGATGATTGTTAAACGTTTACTAGCACACCCTTGAATGAAACCCACCAGATTTAAGTATATCCTGCATTAAGACAATGCTAAAATCTAGGAACCTTCTCTCAAGATAAAGACTTCATTGTCTTGGGAAGTTTCCTTAGCAAAGAGAGATGAGAAGGCAAGGCGAAAAGCAGGTATCTTGGCAGGTGTGATCTTTCAGGTCTACAGGACCTGGACTTAGAGTGGGAAGACTTGAATTTAGCTCCCAGCTCCACTACTTCCTGGACTGTGAGTAGGGGCCAGTCCTGTCACCTCTTGGGGAGCCGGCCTGTGGCCATGATGGTTCAGGTTCACTGACATATATACCTCTCTGACCTGCCCATTTCTCAGACTCTCCTCCTGAGCTACTAAATTTGAGGCTGGCTAAATCCTCGACCTGGCTACCACATAGGTGAGCATAGAGCCTCTCCATTTCTTTTATGCTTCCTGTTCCCTGACCTCTGGGGAATTAGTATTCTGAGATGGAAGTGCCTAAGTGATGGAGGGAGTCCAAGAGATCCAAGAAGTTCCATTACAGGTCTGATCAGCCATCCTACCAACCCCCAAGGAGTGACAGGGGCACCCACTGGAGCCAGGATGTGACTGAGCAGCAGCTGTGCCCAGGGAGCAGCCCCATGGGCATGCCAAAGTCCAGAGAGATTTGGGAGCAGCCGCATTTCCCACTTCCCAGCACTTGAGCAGAAGGGAGAGGATACAATGGCAGCCAGCAGCTCAGTGCTCCTGAGGCCTCCACGAAGGGGATGGGGACTCCTACGATCAGGAATCAGGAGACTCTCCTTTGCCACACATCTGTCTGACCATCACTGCTCTTGAAAGTTAAGCCCACGCTCCTCAAGGACTTTGTGAGTACAGGGGAAGAGTGTGCCCCAGGATAAGTTTTGGGTCAACCGTTCTTTCCACATCTTCTAAGCAAATTCCTTTTCTAAAAGCTAAAGGAGTGGAACCGGTTGATTAGTAGTGGGGAGTGCCTCAGTGGAGGCTTATGAACAACAGTACTAGAAACCTCAGTTTCTCAGGGATATTCCCAGAACCCTTCCAGTGATGGTCAGGAGCCCTCTAGGGACCTGGCTTGGAAATATTAGTGGGTGCTGGGGAAGTAAGCCTAGAGGCCATGTTAAATGCAAACCATAACTGTTTGTGATGATCTGAAATGGAATTTCAACTGGAACAGTATAATTTGAGCCCTCTTTCCCTCTTCAAGGAGTTTATGGTGAGATTGGGAGGTACAGCTTGTCCAATAACACAAGGTATTTTGAAGAGGCAGAAAGAACTGGGGAGGAGGTGGAGCTAAGGGATGGCTATAAGGAGAAGGTGACACCCACATTGAGTCTTGAAGAAACAGAGGGTTTCTGAGAGGCAGGGATAAGGAATGGAATTCACCCTAGATGTGCAGAATTTCCAGCCTACCCTAGTTTAGAGGATGCCTATGTCATTAACTCTACTTGCCTATTTATAATCACAAGGACTAGTCACGTGGCTAATTCCATGGTTGATCATCTCTAGTTGTTGGAAAGTTCCTTGTTACAAGTGAGATGAAATCTGGTCCCCTAACTCTTACCTACTATAACCTTTCAAATATTTAAAGAGCTATCTTCTCCCTGTCCCAAGCTTTGTCTTCTCCTATTTAAAAATCTCTAGTCCCTTTAACTGATTCTCATATGGACTGTGATAATGCAGATGTCATTTGTAGAACTTAGAATTTCTGGCTTGATGATAATAACAGCACAATAAGACCAAAGTAAGTAGAGGCAAGGAGGCAGCTTGGAGTAGCAGACAAAGGACTGGTATGCAATCAGTGGCTACAACACTGGGCTTGGAGAATGGAAGAGCTGGGTTCAAATCATACTTCTGACATTTTCTGGCTCTGGGACCTGGGGCAAGACATTTAAAATCTTTCTGAAGTTCAGGTGACTCCTTGGTACTTAATTTTCTGTCTTTATATACTCAGTGCCTAGCATAGTGCCTATTATACAGCAGGCACTTCATAAATGCTTATTGATTTAACTGACACAGGATAACAGATGGGCTATATTGGCAGATGGAAGTGATCTGCATTGGTAAATGAAGGCTCCACATTTGGATCTCCCCATGCTGACAAAATCCCAGATTCTTCAGTATTCATACCCACCTACAAAGTGGGTAGAACACCGATATTATCCTACCAACGACCCTACGGAAAAAACCAAGGAACTTAGTGAGGGTCAAAGAGCTCATCAGCCTTGGGGCCAGGAACAGGAAACATTCCATTATTTATATGAAGCTGAATCTGCATTTTGGTCCAAGGCCTTTTCCACTCTTCCCTGCTGCTCTATGAGGAACAGAAGTGAGCCCACAATGCTCGTGGCTATGACCAACACTGCCTAACCATTATAGACCAACTTTCACCAATCGATGGCCTTTGGTCTCATGTTCTGTGCTCAAATGAACCCCAAGAAAGTAAAATGTCAAGTTCTTCAAACATGCCAACTGGAAATCAGAACGACATTGATGAAAGAAGTGACAGCTCAGCCTTTCTTTTCAGGGCCAGTTCCCAGGTGGTCACTCTTGAAAGGTGCCCCTGGGGCTCTGCCATTTGACATTTCTTCTCTGGCTCCAGCTATAAGCCATCCCCTGCCTAATCAGTGCTGAAGAGGTGGCCACAAGGCACCATACAAGGGACACCCATGGGGCTTTGAGAGAAAAAATATCAATGATGAGCCATTCTCTGTCACGTGGAGACACTCACTTCACAACCGCTGTCAGCAGACTGGGCAGAGGCCTGTCAGCTAGAATACCAGCTATTAGTGCCATTGTAAAAGCAGGGGAGAAAGTCGTGAAATCTCCAAGGGTTTGTCAGGGAAGCATCTACAAAAGTAGGTTGGAATGAAAGAACCATGCAGCCGGAGGTCATGTCTTTCCAGCCTGCTAAATTAAACTGACTCAAAGCTGCTATAATTACAGAGAAACAGATGAACTTCCGTATCTTAATGAAATTTTTAAAGCACTTTAAATGTCATAAGTTTTGATGCATCACAACATTTTAAATGGACATCACACAGCATCTCCACTGATTTCTACTAAGCAGATGGGGCATAATCCAGACCCATTATAAACACTGAAGCGACGCCCATCCATCTGCACAGGGTGAGGGGGATGATGGTACATGTCCTGAAAGCAAATAGACACTGTGTGTTTAGGGTGAAGTGAAGAAATGCACGTCTACAGAAAACTGCATCTCCATTCTGGGAATGACTCTCCTTTAACAAAGCAGACAATCTAATCAAAGGCCATAAGGAGCAAAGTACACAGAGTATGGGGCCTACAGACAAGAAGGTCTGTGTTCAAATTTGGCCTCAGATGCTTTACTAGCCAGGTAAACCTGGACAAGCCACTTAACCTCTGTCTACCTTGGCTTTCTCATTTGTAAAATTGAGACAGTGACAGATCCTAGCTCCTACATTTATTGTGAATCAAAGACAATATTTATAAAGCACTGGTCTCATAATAGGCACTGTATAAACACTTCCTCCCTTCTCTTCCTTGGGAGTTCAGAGTAATATATTGAAAAGCACTGAACTAGTCTAAGAAGACCTGGGCCCCATCTCCAATTTCAATGTTCCTCAGCTACATGACCTACAACCTTGTTTGACCATGGACAAGTCACATGACCCCTGTGGACTTCAATCTCACCACCAAGGGATTGGACTACATAGCCTCTAAAGACTTTCTCTTTATAAATCGATGAGCCTTTAGTCAACAAGTGAACCACCATAATCAGAAAAGTTACTGAAATACAGGAGTGGTCAAAGATGAGACCAAGGAGGCTGGACTTCCCATGCTAAACAGAGGCATTTCAATTTTATCCTAGAGACAAAATGGAAGTCACTGGAATTTCCCCAGTTGGGAAGAGATATGTTGGAAAATTCCACTTAAGAGAAAATCACCTTGGCAACTGTCTGAAGGATGGATCAAGGTAGGCAGAGACTTGGGGCAGGAGGACTAATTGGGACACCATTAAAACAACCAAGGCAAGAATGATGTGGTCACCATGTGAGTGAAGAGGTCAGATGTGAGAGACGCTGTGGAGGGCTGATTGGATGGACAAGGTGAGGAAAGGTGAGGGGCAGAGGATAAAGCCAGGGTCAGAAATGCATGTGATCTGAAGCATGATGGTACCTTGACAGAAACAGGGAGGTTGGCTATAGATAGGTGTTTGGAGGGAAGTAAACTTAGACTTATAGAGTCACAGAAGTGATCCTAAAGAGCCCTTAGGCCATTAAGTGTCAGGTGGAGGAGGGCCCAAAGAACCAAGGCAGGTCAGAGTAATATGAGACTGTAGAATGCAGAATGCTAGAAGTGGAAGCATTTTAGAGTGCAGCTACAGAAAGTTAGAAAAGCAGGACTGCAACGGTCGGCTTCAACATGAACTAAGGGCCAGAGTAGGCACACTCTGAGCCTCTCCCAGTCACAGTAACTCATTTCTCCTGTCCATACAATAATATACTTCACACACAGCAGACTCATGTGGCTGCTTTGGAAATACCCAAAGTGCTATAGAAATGAGTTCATGTGATGAGAGCATCTTGTACTTCTTTCCTCTTCCCATTCCATCTTTTAAACCACCCACAGGCTATTTATGTAGCTAAAAAGAAAGAAGGAAGAGGGAGTCCATTTTCCCCCTCATGCTTCGATGGGTTTAGCTCAAATTTTCCAAAAAATTGAATTTTGGCCTTGTCCCAAGAAATGGAGGTTTCAGCATTAATGGAAAATTTTAGAGAAAGCTACTAGTGACTAAAACGGAGAATCTAACTAGAAAATGAATCCAAAACTTCAGTGTATCCACTAACTCAGGAAATAACATATTTTGCATAGTTCCAAAGAAATGCTTATTCCTTCTTGACACAGCCAGGTCCCCTTGGCTTCTGTCACAGGACTGCAGAATTTAGAGCCAGAAAGGTTTCTAGAGAACACATAATCCGAAGCACTCATTCTATAGGTAAAAAAAAACAAGCCTAGAGAAAAGAAGTGACCCACTCAAGGTCACACAAGCTATAAGTGACAAAACCAGGAATCCAAGTCTTCTGAATTCTTTCCAATACAATGAAACTAAACAAATATTTATTACAAGAAAAGGGGAATGAATCTGATATATTAAATAATTCCGTTTCAAAGCATTTATTAGGCATTGACTTTATGCAGGTCCTTGAGATAAACCCATAAATAAGGCTTCAAAGTCCTTACAATTCAGATTAGAATCTGACCAATGCATTAAGTGATAGGAGTGAGGATGGAAGGATCCAATCTGTGATCACTTCCAGCTGAGGATAAGGGAGTGGCTGTGGCAGAGCTGGTGGAAGGTTTGTGGAAGAGCTGGCATGTAGCTGGGCTTGGAAGGAAGAGCTGGAATTCAACAGGGAGCTCTAGGAGGGTGGGTGGGGTGGGTTTTCTAGGGGGCCCAGGGCACATTAGGAAGATGATGGTTACATCCTTTTTAGCTGAAATACACACTGCAGGAGGGGAAAGAGAGGCTACACAAGTGGTTTGGAGCCAGGTGGGGAGGAAATCAAAGGGGTTTCATTCCACTGGCAACCCAGGCTCTGCTCCTTACTGCCAGGACAATCTTGGGGAGTCATTTGGCCTCCCTGGACCTCCATTTTCTTCCTATGTAAAAATGGGGGATAAAATTAAATGATGGAAGGTCCCTTTGAGAACTAATGACTATCATTTACTAAGGAAGCTTTTGAAAATGGATCCAATGCATTGTTGTTTGTCACAATGGAAAGGCAGCCACACTGAACACCAGCATCCACAATCCCAGTTTCCTCTTCTTCAAGGCAAAGACTCTTCTATCTTTGCTGGTCATTCAGATGTATGAAGGGCCAGCAATGTGATCAGAGAACAAGTGTGCAAGGCTGGAAAGCTGCCAAAGTACTGTAGTAATGTCTTGGGGTGGCTAGGGGGCGCAGTGAATAGAGCACCAGCCCTGGAGTCGAGAGAACCTGAGTTCAAATGGGACCTCGGACGCTTGACACTTAACACTTAACCAGCTGTGTGACCTTGGGCAAATCACTTAACCCCAGCTGCCCTGCCTTCCCCCCACAAAAAAAAAAAGAAAAAAGTGATGTCTTGATGCTCCTCTCCCTAGGTCATCTCCCCTCTGCGTCTCTGCTCAACATCACCAGAAGCTGCATCTTCAGGCTCTGCCAAGGATGGCCATGTTGAAAGGTTAGGAAGTGGCTCAGCAGGCAGGCTAGACAATGACCTCGTCTTTGTGATAAGCTCTGTCCCTGTGCCTTTCCTGTGCCCCCTCATATACATGGGAGACTAGAAGGGGTCTGGACATGAAAAACTGGGGAACCCTGAACATCAGGGCTGTTTGGCAGTTACTGAGTATGGGTGGATACCCCTCAGATGGACTTCAGAGATTAAAATCAGGGGTAATATGGAAAACTGACCATGAGTTAGAATGAAGTCATACACAGAGATCTTAGTATGAAAATCAGTTTTTTCCTCCAAAGAAAATATTAAGCCTGTAGACACTGCCTAGCTTGGAAGACCATGCTGTGTGATCTAAAGAGTCTGATGACTGGGACAGGGTCTCCTGCTAGAGCTGAAATGCCTTCCATGCATAACTGGGGAAGGAGGAGAAATAGCCAAGCCATTTTACATAAAGAAATAATAGGTCCCAACATGGTTTGGGTTTTTCTCCCCTTAGGTCTGTTGCTAGTTCTAGGCCAGAGGAAAAGGCGGCTGCTATACTGAAAGAATTATGGAGAAGCTCTAGCTTCTGAACTAGGTAAGTATTGGAGAGGCCACCTTCCCTGTGAGTAAGAATAGCCAGAGAGCCAAGGTTTCAGGTGAAGCCAGAAGCAGGGAGGAGAGACTCAGTTACCCTGTGGAGCCACTCCTGGCAGGGTCTGCCCAGAGCAGTGATAGTGTGGGAAGGCAGAAGCAGCCCTGCAGTGCCCACCACAGCTCTGCATCATGCCCCAGGTCCCCTCAAATTGCTGGAGAGTGTCTCAGGCTTATGAGGGAAATGTTGCTTTTCTTGCCATTTATAAAGCCATTCCCCAAGGAAGTAGAGCCAAGATGGTGGAGAAAAAGCAGGGACTCTCCTGAGTTCTCTCAAATTCCCCCCCAACAACTTTAAATGACACCTCAAAACAAATTATAAAGTGGCAGAACCCACAAAAGGAGAGGATTAAATAATTTCCCAGCCCAAGGCAATTTAGAAGGTTGCCAGGAAAGGTCTATCACACCAGGGTGAGAGTGGAGCACAGAGTGCAGACAATGTTCTGGAAGGCCAGCAATGTCCCAGGACAAGGCTGCCAGCATCACAAGCCAGCAGCAAGCTTTGGGGGCAACTGAATCGGCTATAGCAACACTCCCATTGCTCTTGGCCCATAGATGGTAAGGTGGCTGGGCAATTGGTCATTAGGAGATTACGGGGTCTCTTTGGACCATCAGGTGCAGAGCTCTGTTACCTTAACCAGATCCAGATCTGGGCTACATTCCCAGGGCAAGGAGGAACACTAGCACACCAGAGTTTGTGGCCACAAGGGAGCAGGGACCCTGGTTACAGTACCAGGGCAGAAAAGAGTGCTTGTGGCTTCTCACAGGCCAGGAGAGTAGTAAAGACACCTTTACTACTTAGATCATACCACCTTGGAAGAATTGAAAACTTACAGATCCCCAGAACTAAGTCTGAAAATGGCTGCACAAAAAACCTGAAGCTTGGCACAGTGCCACTTCTACCTCAGGTGAACAGAGCTCAACTTTAAGAAAAATTAAAAGTCAAGAAATAGGCTGAAAAATAAAAAAAACAAAAACAAAGAAGCCAGAACATAGAAAGATACTATGGTGACAGGGAAGATCAAAACAAACTCTTAAGAAGACAACAAAGTCAAAACTGCTATATTCAAAGGCTCAAAGAAAAATGTGAATTGATCTCAGGCCATGGAAGGGCTCCAATAGGATTTTTAGAATCAAATAAGAGAAGCTGAAGAAAAATTGAGAAAAGAAATTAAAATCTTGCAAGAAAATCATGAAAAAATACAATAGTCTTGCATAGAATATAATATAGAATAGGTCAAATGATAAAAGAGGAACAAAAATCCACTGACAAGAAGAACTCCTTAAAAGACTTGGCCAAACGGAAAAAAAAAAGAGGTACAAAGACTCACTGAAGAAAATAATGCCTAAAAAGTTAGAATTGAGCAAAGGGAAGCTAATAATTCCAGGAGGCATCAAAAAACCAATAAAACAAAATCAGAAGAAGAAAATATGAAATATCATGTAGAGAAAACAAATGACCTGGAAAATAGGTTGAGGAGAGATAAGAATTATTGGGCTACCTGAAACCATGATCAAAAAAAGAACTGAGACATCACCTTTCAAGAAATTATCGAGGAAAGCTGGTCTGATATCCCAGAACCAGAGACAGGAAAATAAAAATGGGAAAAAAGCCACAGACCACTTCCTGAAAAGAGATCCCAAATGAAAATTCCCAAGATTATAGGAAATTCTAAAGCTCCCAGGTCAAGGGTAAAATATTGCAAGCAGCTAAAAAGAAATAATTCAAATATCATAGAGCCACAGTCCAGATAACACAAGATTTAGCAGCTTCTACATTAAAGGGTCAGAGGGCTTGGAATATGATATTCCAGAGGGCAAAGGACATTTGATAACAACCAAGAATATAAGTATAATCCTTCAGGGAGAAAATGGATTTTCAATGAAATAGAGGACTTTGAAGCATTTCTAATAAAAAGACAAGAGCTGAATAGAAAATTTGTCTCTCAATTATAGGACTCAAGAGAAGCATAAAAAGGTAAACAGGAAAAAGAAATCATAAGGGATTCAGTAAGGTTAAACTATTTACATTCCTACATGGGAAGACAATACTTGTAATTCCTAAGAATTTTATCATTATTAGTGCAGTTAGAAGGAGTATACATAGACAGAGGGAACAGGTATCAGTTGAATATGATGGAATGCTACTTTTAAAAATATAAAATTAAGGGATGAGAAAGAGTAATGCACTGGAAGAAAGGAAAAGGGAGAGGTAGAATGGAGTAAATTATCTTACATAAAAGAGTCACAAAAAAGCTTTTACAGTGGAAGGGATAATTGGGGAGAACTCTTGAACCTTACTCTCATTGGAACTGGATCAATAGTAGCTCATACCCAATCAATTGGGTAAAGAAATCTATCTTATCCTACAGAAAAACAGGAGAGGAAAGGGATAAGGGGTGCTGATAGAAAGGAGGGCAAATGGGAGGAGGTAAAAGTCAAAAGCAAAGCGCTTTTGAGGAGAAAGAGTGGGATAAACAGGGTGGGGGAGGATAGGAAAATTACACAGTAGTCTTAACTGTGAAAAAAAATTGTAGCAAGTTTCTTAGATAAAACCTTGTTTCTCAAATACATGGAGAACTGAGTCAAATTTATAAAAATAAGAGCCATTCCCCAATTGATAAGTAGCCAAAGGATATAAATAGGAAGTTTTCAGATGAAATCAAATCTATCTAGTCATCTGGAAAAATGCTCTAAATCACTATTGATTAGAAATGCAAATTAAAATAATTCCGGGGTTCCACCCCATACCTATGAGATTGGTTAATATAACAGAGAAAAAGAAAATGTCAAAGGTTGGAGGGTAGATGAGGAAACTGAGACACCGACGCACTGTTGGTGGAGTTGTGAACTGATCCAGCCATTCTGGAGAACAACGTGGACTCTGCCCAAAGGGCTATAGAACTGTGCCTACCCCTCGACCCAGCAATACTCCTACCAGGTTTGTAGCCCAAAGAGATGAAAAACAAAATGGAAAAGTACTCATGGGTACAAAAAATTTATAGATGCTCTTATTGTGGTGGGAAAAATTGACAACTGAAAGGATGCCCATCGATTGAGGAATGACTGAACAAGCTGCGGTGTAGGATTGTGATGGAATACTATTGTGCTATAAGAAATGACAAGCAGGTTGTTCTCAAACAACCTGGAAAGACTGACATGAATTGATGCAAAGTGAAATGAGCAAACCAGGAGACCATGGTGCACAGTAAGAGCAATATTGTACGATGATCCACTAGGAATGACTTAGCTATTCTCAGCAATACATGATCCAAGACGACTCCAAAGGACTTTTGATGAAAAACGGGATCCGCCTCCAAAGAGCTGATGGAGTCTGAATGCAGACTGAAGCCTGCCTTTTGTTTAACTTCCTTAATTTGGGGGGAAGGGAGGCTTGGTCTGTTTTCTTTGTCAGTATGACAAATACGGAATATGTTTTACATGACTGCACATGTATAACCTATATCAAACTGTCTGCCTTCTCAATGAGTAGGCAGTGAAGAAGGAGAGAATTGGGAACTCAAGATTCTAAAAAATGAATGCTAAAAATATTTTACACATAATTAGGAAAAAATAAATATTTACATACACCTATTTATATCTGCGTGTAAAACGCCACTCCATTGTGTGCCATGGCTTTAAACTGTTTTCATTCGATGTGGCTACCAAAGGTAATCAGTAAAGGCTCATGAGCTATGCAAGACCAAAAGGACCCAATGAGAACTCAGAGCCTGGCTAGTCTTTCTTCAGACACCCAACTTGTAAGTTGGAAAAAAAAACCCAGGACAGTTCATTGGCAAGAAAACACATGAGGTAAGCTCACATTCCTTCATCACGTGGGATTTCGCCATGTGATCAATCATGTGATGGAAAACAAACTGTAGCCCAATGTGTGCAGCCTAAGATAATTGTGCCCTTGTACATTTTGGCTGCACTGGTACGTACCTGGCTCTTCTGAGGCTGCTCCAAAGTGCTTCTCTCGCTCATCGAAGTAAGCCAAATTCAGAATCTGATGGAATGACGTATGATAATGATGATGCTAATAACTCACCTTTATATATGGCTTTATGATGATAAACTCTCTCAGAAACACCATCTGATTCCACCCTTACACAATTATCTTGTACAGTAGCTAGGACAAGGATTAGCCTGACTTTACGAATGAGGAGCGGCTTCTACCCAAGTCTGGCTGTCGTCCATCATCTCTCCCCTAGACCACTGAAACAGCCTCTTTGTTGTCCTCTCCACCTCCATCCCCTTCCCTTCTCCCGTCCATCCTTCACAAGGCTGCCAAAGTGATTCTCCTCAAGTGTCAATCTGACCACACCCCTCCGCCTACTCAATAAGCTCCAGTGGTTCCCTACTGTCTCTAGGAGAAAATACAAACTTCCAAGCTATTGTCAACCTGACCCACCTACCTCTCCAATCTGATGGCTGTCCAGTCAAAGTAGCTTTCTGGTCCTTCCTTGCACAAGAGATTCCCTATGGCCCCAACGCATTCCTCATTTCTGCCTTGTCTAGTCTCCCACTTTCCTTCCAGATTCGGCTCAAGCATCACCTTCAACATAAATAAAGCTGCCAGTGCCTCCCTCCCAAAATGAGCCAGTGCTTACTTTTAAAATATATTTTATATAATATCCTACATGCCATCACTTTTGTCTTTGTATCCTCAGTGCTCCTAGGAGGCGTTTAATAAATGCTTGTTGAGTGAGGAACCAAAAGGTCAGAGGGTAAGTGACCTGCCTAAGATCACAGAGATTAAGGCTGCTTCTCATAGGTTGAGACTTAACTTTACACGTGACGTAACTTTTAACTTGTCTATTCTCTAATCCTGATTCTGTAATAGAAGATATATATATTTTTTAAAAAGACCAAGTATTCCAAAGAGAAAGAGATGCTTTGTCACATGGTCTGGATAGCTCCCTGGCCAGAGAAGAAACTCTGGTGCAAAATGTACAATCTGGAACAAAAACCTGGGGAAAGTGTGTCTCCTATAACAGATAATAGGAACATAAAGATGTTCTTAAGCACACACACACACACACACGTGAACACACACATGCACATGCACACACATGCGCGCGCACACATCCACACATGCACGCACACGCATGCACATATACAAGAGGGAGAGAATCAGGCTTTAATGAGCCAAAAGGGAAATGACTGCAGACACCTCACAAGGCCTCTCTTTACAGCCCCTTCTCCCTACACAAAGGGGTAATTTGCCTGAGCCTACTATTGTTGGTGTTCACTCGTTTCAGTGGTGTCCTACTTTTCTTGATCCCACTGGGGGTTTTCTTGGCAAAGACACTGGAGGGGTTGGCCGTTTTCTTCTCCAGCTCATTTTACAAGTGAGGAAACTGAGGCAGACAAGGTGAAATGACTTGCCCAGGGTCCCACAGCTAGGAAGTGTCTGAGGCCAGATTTGAATTCAAGGAGATGAGTCATCCATACTTCAGGTCCAGAGCCGCACCCTCCACGTACACACATAAGCTACTACAGACCAGAACATCCTTAATCGGCATTTCCCAATCAGTGACCTGAGAGTGGCACCAAGACACAAAGTCACATTCTCATGTCTCCCTCTAACCCTTCCACCCCATGATCAGTGACACGCTTTTATTGAAATGGGAGTTTGAGGACATACAGTTACTAATTTGAACTCTACGTTCACTCTTATCGTTCTAGTACAAACTTCCGGCATGGATCCCAGGCAACTTGAGGAGGACAGAAGACACACAAGAGGCCAAGAAAGGCCCTTCCTTTTGTAGTTCTCTCTCGACTCAGGCTAATAAGAAGGAACAAGAAGCATTTATTATGCATCCAGCATGGTACCAAGTGCTGTGGATACAAACAGACAAAATAAGACAATCCCTTCTTCCAAAGAGCTCAGGCTCTAACTGGAGGAGGCAATGAATCAGTTTGCCTACACGGTGGATGGAGAGGCCCCAGAGAGCAACATCAGGGCACATGGTAAGGTCCAGGGGCCTTTAGGTACAGAGGCAAGTCAAAAGGCAGTGCCCAGGGGACTGGAGACCTGGCTGTCTTCCATCTCACTGGAAGCCTTGTGTTGGGGGCTCTCAGGTGATCCGAGTGGCCTAAAGGGCTGCCCTGGGGGGGGTCTGGCTGGGCTGCACTAGGAGAAAGGGCAAAGAGAAAGGAGGCAAAAGAGCACCATGCATCTGCCCAGGTGCGGTGTGAGCGATCCCAGGGTTCTTCTCAATGGGCCTCAATTTCCTCCCATAAAAAATTAAGGACTCTGGACAAAGTAATCCCTAAAATTCCTTCCAGATCTGGCATCCTAAGCGCTACGTCCTACTTTCCATCTGTAGTCAGTTCACATTCGAAGATTCTACATTCTAATTCTAAGATTCCAGGCCTTCCAGTCAGGTCCATGAGATTAAACACCCATTTAAGCAGCACTTTACATAACACCTGCTACCTATCCACTCTCCCTTTATCCTCAGGACACCACTTTGAGGTAGGTAGGATGTACAAGTGTTATTACTGACTTTTTACAAAGGAGGAAAACCAGTCAGAGAGGTTCAGTGAGTGCCCAACGACACACAGCTGGTCCATGGGGCCATCCCGATGCAGGCTCAGCTCTTTGGGCTCCAAGGAAATCGTGGCCATTCCCGGATTGATTCTCCAAATCTAACACCTACTGCTGGAGAGAGCAGGGTCAACAATCACCAAGAGGAGGCAAGCAATGGGGTTTCCTCTCCTTTCAGCCCCAAAGCTCTCAGTTTAGAGGGGCCGGGGAGAAGAAGGTTTTGTTCTGTCTGCAAGGAAATACACAAACCACAGAAAATGATGTCTTAATCCAGGGCCCTCCGCCTCCTCAGCCTTGGGCTCCCTTGATCTCAAAAATTCCATATGAGCTGGGAGAGGTGAAGAGCCTTTGTGAATAATTGAAGAGAAAATCATGAAACCCCCAGAATGTCAGAGACATAATATAGTTTTGTAGAATTCATCATGGAGCCTTTAAATTCCCAAATACTACAAGCTGAATAATTTATTCCTGTGTCAATACAGGGCTAGCAGATGTTCGTGCACAGCCAGCGTTAACCCTACTCAAACTGAAGAGGAGGAGAGAATGGAAGAAGACACTTGGCTTAAGGGAAATTATCCTTCCTGGTGTTTTGGTTGATGAAAAAAATCCAAGTGGTCGTGAAAATGTAGGGAAAAAGACAGGGAGCAGCAGAGAAGAGCTGACAACCTTCTAACAGCCTCCTACTTATACAGAGAACCAGGCTGATTTAGTGGCAACCCTGCCCCCCACCCCCCCATGCAGCTGCTGGTGTGGGAGCTGTGATGCTAACAGTCTTTTCTTCCAGGAGGATTCCCAGGGGCAAATGGCTGATTTCTGACTAAAACCCATCCTGGAGCTGTTTATAGATATTGACCGTACTCCTTAGAACAGCGATTCCCAGGGCATCAGCATTATCTGGATAAAGCAAAATTATCAAAACGAAATCAGTTTGAATCATCTTAATTTAAAAATAAAAATGTGCTATTCTACACGTGGATGACAAAACAAAGCTAGCTAATTCCACAGTGGAGATGCACCCTCAGCAGAGACTGGAGCCCAACCCTGCCTTCTCATTCCATAGTATTCCTGTCCAAATCCATACAATCTCCACAGCAACCATCCAAGGGCCTGGAGGCCTTCTCTAGGTCTTTTAATATTCTGAGGATCAGGCAAAAGTAAGGTATGGAAAACTACCCCACTGACGTCATTAATGGCAGGAAGAACCGTGGCACCCCCGTACCCCTCTCAGATCTGCCACACGCCTCGTGCATTTCATCTCATGTGATCCCCACAACCACGCTGCGAGGAAGATGCTGCCATTACCCCCATTTCACAGAGGAGGTGAAGTGTCGGATGGGTCCTCCTGACTAGCACACGCTTCTCTACCTTTCTGTGCTAGTTTTGGGAGAAGTAAAAATACACCTACAATATGGGTCCTGTGTCCCAAAAGTGACAGCACGTGCAAAGATCCCCGATTATAAAATGAGGGGCAGGGGCAGCAACCTCTCAGGTCCCTTCCAATGCCGGCGTTCTGTGTTCTAAGGTCCCTTCCGCGTTCTATGAGCAGCAGTTGCTACCAGCCCAGACACAAAGATGTGTATGTGGCTGTGACTTCTAGTTGTGCTCTGGTCTTTGGTTCTATGGGCTCCACACTCTACAACCCTATAGACCACAACTGGAGCCCTGGATAAGTGGGACCCCAGCTGCTGCTGCACTTGGAGCCACAGTCTGTCACTTTGCATTTTAAAATTTGAGATCATTTCTACTACAGCAGTTAATAAAAATGAGGTGAGGAATTTCCATGAAGCGTTTTGGAAGTGAATACAGGTAAATGATGATGAATGGACAGGATGCTATATACCCTCTATTCACCATCTCTCCTCTCTCTCAAGTAATCAAACCACAGTATCTTGGAGATGGAAAGGGACCTCAGAGGTCAAGAGAGTCCACCCAATGGGAACAAGGTTCTCCTCCAGCACCTCCCAATCAAATCAGTCCTTCCCTCTGACCCTCCCAAGTCCATGGTCCCTGCTCAGTATCTGAAGGGAGTAGATGAGAAACAGAAAGGTGCCTGAAGCTATGTCTGCATGAACTGGTGCTGGTGCAGAGGTCAAGGGAGTGAGTGATCAGGCTTCTCTGGTCCTGGCTCAGCCATTAAGGAGGCACTGTGACCTTGGGCAAGTGCCTTCCCTTCTCCACGCCTTTTTTCCTCTTCTATAAAATGAGGGGGTTGGGAAAGATGATTTCCAAGATTCCCTCCAACTCTAAAATGCCCTGATCCTAAATCGTTCCTCTCACTTGGACAGAAATAACTAGTCAATTCAGTCACCAGTTTAACTGATTCTTTAAAAAGTAATTGGCAGCGTGTTAATTTAATAGCTTCATAAAGACAGTCTACGAGAATAATAATAGTAATAATAATATGAGAACGAGATAATAGTAATAAAAGAGAGCCATTTCTATCGGAACATCATTGAATAAGATGAGTAGAATCAGATAAAAATAATAAATAGTTCATACTTCTAAAGCACCTTATGGAAACAGTTACATCTCTTGACATTTAAATAATGTTTGAAGCTTTAAAAAAGTCCTTTACGTACATTCCCTCTCATCTCACTCTTACAACAGCTCTGTTAAGTAGGCACCATAAAAATTATTTTCCCCTTTTATAGATAAGGAAATTGAGTCTCAGAGAAATTAAGTAACTAACCATGGCACGTGGCCAAGCGGGACTCAAACTGCAGTCACCCGACTTCATGGTCACCTGAGGTCACTCATGTCCAGTTGTCCTCCTACTGACCCACGCTGTCTCACTGAAAAGGACATTCCTCATGTCGGCTGGACCCTGACACAGTCAGCTCATGAGTGGTTCCCCAAGGCCACTAAGGGAGGCCTCTCCCAGGACCACATGACAAGTAAAGCCCAGGCATGTGGGGCCAGGGGACAATCTCTTCACCAATATAAAGTGACTCCATTTAACAGACAGAAACTTGTCATCCATCTCCCAGGTGGCTCCTAAAAACATGAAGGAGGGTGACTTTGGGGGCAATGCCTGCCCAAATCAAAGAGGACACTGTTCTCTAGCCCAACTCCTCTCCACCCCCATTCTGCAAGCCCATGGACTATGAAAGTATAAATTAGACTTTCTGGTATGGGTCCAGATGGTCCAATTGTTGCTAAATTGCATCGTGTAAAACAGGCATGGCCTAGCTTTATACCTGATTTTAAGAAACAAATTGTCTTCAATTTATTCCAGTTTCTTAATCTGGTTAACCTAATTCTCACCATGGAAGCCAGAACAGAACATTTTTTGGTTGAACTAAAATGCATTTGTTACAACCATTCGCAATGGTGACCTCTCTCACCAGCTGATCACCCAGAAAATAAGGAAGGAAAGAGCAATGCAGCTGGATGTCGGCGCCCAATAACCCAATCTCTCGGCTCACTAGAGCAGACTCCGCTCTGATCCACTGGGCACAAGGTACATTACCAACTCCTTTATCCTATCTCTAGGTAGAGGCCATCATTTACACAGACGGTGTGGCTTGTCATGAAGTGTAGGGGTTTACAATTTCTAAATGTCAATTTGAACTTGTGATGAGTTCCTTGGAGCAATAGTGTTTGTTTCTAAATGAGGCAACTTGTCAACTCTGCATACATAAAACCAGTTAATCAGCAACCAGCAATGAGATGAGAGAAGAATCAGCTGCCTGGCTAACAATGATCCCCCAAAGTCTTTTCAGTTAGGAGAGAATGCCTTGTCCTTAGCCTGCAATATTCCCTATCCATCACAAGGGGTTATTGCCATTTTGAAGAAATTAACCCTAAATTCCTACTAAATCTTGTGTAAGATCACCACTTTTCCTCCATTCAGTATAAACACACTAGAGACAAAGTGTTTCCTGTGGCACTGCCAAGACCTCTCTCTAGTAATCAGCATGTTCATATCTAGAGCATCAGGCTAGGAATTTGGAGGCCTGGGTTCTAATCTCATCTCTGAGGCTAATTCACTGTGTGATGCGGGAAAACTTACTGTTCTGTGGATCTGGTTTCTCATCTATGAAATAAGGTGGTTGCACAGGTCAGAAATCCTTAACCGTTTTTATCATGGAATCCTTTGGTAATGTGGTGAGGCCTCTGGACCCCTTCACAGAATAAGGTTTTTAAATGCAGAAAATAAAATACACAGGCTTACAAAGGAAAACAATTGTGCTGAAATAGTCATGAATTGTTAAAAACAATGGACCTCAAGTCAAGAACTTCTAGGCTAGATAAGCTCTGAAGTGCCTTCCAAACCTAGGATTGCATGGTTCCAACAATAACTGATGTGCTCAATGATGAACTCTAGCACCATCATTCTCCTCGATGTTCTCATGGAACATTCATTATGTGCTTAGTGTTGAGGGGAATACAGCTAGGAAGCCCACTGAACAGAGCCCTGGAACATAAGGGATTGGTGGGATCTGTCCCAGCAGAGGGAGGACCCCATCAGGGAGCTGGCTTGTGTGTCTCCTGAAGCACTGAACTGTTAATGAGACCTTCGTTCAAGTCTTATCTAAACACCTCTTCACGGTATGGAGGAGACTCTAGGTTCTTAAGGGTTATGCCACCGTTACATGAGCTTTGGTGGAACACGTGACTTGTTAGGTCAGCAAGGATCTAACAACCTGAAGTGGACCTATCTCTGCCATTAGAGACTAATTTAAGTTCCAAGAGGCTTGTGACTGGTGGCCTAAAGGCACAGCATCTCATTTAGGCAATCTAGCAAAAGCTGTAAGCCTCACTCATAGATCCTTGAAGTATAAATTTAGGAAAATTAGTAATCTTGGTCAGCTGTTGATGACATGACTCGATGAATCAGGATATCTGATAAGCCAAGAGATACAATTTGCCTGTAACTTTGCAGATGTTCCAGAACTGACAGTAGCAAGTGAAGATGGACACAAAGGAGGGATGAAATAGAAGTATAAAATACAGTCTTTCTTAACTTAGGACAGGACTGTAGACCACTCATCATTAAAAAGCCCCTTATATGTTGACCCTAGAAATTTTATGAATAGTAAATTTAATTTTTAAAAGTATTATGAGAATAAAAGTATAACCATGAAAGAAGTAAGAGATATAGTGCAGAGAAGACTTCAACAAGGAAGGGTTGAAAGATCTTACGTACCTGGTAACATCAATAATGTCTGGAAAGACAAACAACAAGCACTGAAAGACTTTAGAATTCTGATCAACACAATGGAATGAACCAGCATCCAGAGGACTCAGTACAAAACAGCTGCCTCTTCCAGAGAGGGAGCTGATGACGTGGAGGGCAGGCTGAAGCATCTTTTGGGAGAGGGGACAGAGCTGATTGGGAATTTGTTTCACATGACTCCAAATATTTGCAATGAGTTTTCTTTTTCTTACTTTCTCAGTGCGTGTGAGAGGTGAGGTAGGACAGAGAGAATTTGGAAGCAAAAACAAAATGAAATGGAATTTTTATAAAAAGAGATCTTCATTTGAATTTCATCTCTGCCATTAACCAACTGTCATTTGGGGCAAGTTTTTAAACCTGCTGAACCTCCCTTTTCTCATCTGTAAAATGCAGGTACTGCCCCTGGTTATATCACAAAGTAAAGTTCTGGCCCAGTGTGAGAGGTAGATATTACTGCCAGTAGAATCACATTCCTACCCGTCCTACCCACTTCCTCAACTTGCCAAAGAAACCTCATGTCAATGCCGATGGCTCCTATGTATTTATAATTCACCAAGGATCAAACCACTGCCTACTTTTACAAATTTTCTTAAAATGGGCTAAAGTCATCCAGTCAGCCTCTGTACTCCATCACACAATATTACAACTTGGGAGGACCTTAGGGATGCTCTAACTTAACACCCTCCCCCATCCTATCACAACACTGCTTTACAGAAAGGGAAACAGAGGCACAGAGAGTTGAAGTGACTTGCCCAAGGTCAGGCAGCTGAAAAAACGGCTAACGGAGGCTTCCAGCAGCCAGCTCTAGTGTTCCTTCCACCAGATCACACCACTTCTCAAAAAGGGGTGGGGAGGGAGGTTTGGCACAGAATGGGAATGCACACCCTTGAGTAAATTAACTCAGGACATTTCTAATTCTTAATTTGGCTTATCTGGGGTTAAGACTGGCACCAAGTTTAAAAATGGAATGTAGAAACTAGGTTTATTTTTAATAAGGACTTGAAATTTATAATCCCTTATCATTGCTGACACCTAAAAATTTGGCTCAGTCCCTGAGCTGAAGAAAACAGCTGCCAGCCAGCACGTGAGCATCATGGATTTTCTTCCCAGCGGTCCCAGTGTCCGAACAAGAGAGGAAGTGCTCCTGAGTGTGTCTCCAACACCCAATGGGAGGCTTTCCCTCTGGCTCCTGTCAGTCACAGCACATGGGCCAGACCCTGGATGTGCTGGTCCCTGCTGCTGATCAGAGAAGGTCCATTCCTAAATCATGGTGGGCACTGGCCTATCAGATGGCAGCCCCGCCCACACAGAGGCAAGCCTTGCCTCCTGTCCGTGTCAGTGAGGGATCCTGCCTTCACACAAGCAGCCTCACAATGGTGCTGCTGAGGTGGGCAATCACTCAGAAGGCTTCCCCTTCAAACAGCCCCGTGTTCTCAGGCTCACAGGACATTAGAGTTCAATTCAATGAGCATGCATCACTGATAGGAATCTCAGAGCACAAAATATAGCACGTCGGTGCCAGAAAGGACAGGTACATTTATAGAACGTCAGAGACAATAATCGTGGGCATTTCTAGAGCATGTTAAGGCTGGCAAAGAGCTTCATAAACTTTATCCCATTTGACCTTTCCAACAGTCCTATTACTATTTTCAATTTACAGATGGGAAAACTGAAGCTAAGGTAGGAGACTTGTCCAAGGCCATACAGTACTGAGAAGCAGAGCTAGGAATCCAGCCCAGGCCTTCAGAGTCCAAGCCCAGCTCTATTCTTCCTATGGCCAAATGGATTTTCTAAATCTAAGATTACACTGTAGTTAAGGAAAAAGGAAGACCGTTTCCTCTGAAATGCTATACTACAATACATGGTAGCAGGGTCAGAATTGCTGAGCCAGGAATAACAAAAACTTCCATCCTTTAAAAAAAAAGCCCATCATCACAGCTATGCACAAGTGTACTTTCTCACAAAGACCTCAGTTTAAACCCTGAGAATTAGAAACATTAATTTCCTTTAATATTGCTAGTTCACATGAACAATTCTGGAGCTAATAGATTTATTTGGTTGATGTTCAAATTTGTGAACCTGGATTGTGAAATGATTTGTAGTAATGAAACATGGCTGAAGTCCCCACAGCTCTGCCACCAAGAAAAAGACGCAGGAATGTGGACAGAAAGAAGCAAGTTTCAGTAAATTATTTGCAACAGAAAACACACATATGATTACTCCATGCAAACACAAGGCATCCATCTTATTCCCTTGGGTGACTCTTTTCATTAGAGCTAATGGGCTGAGGGCTCCTGTTCTGAGGCTGTTTCTGTGAAGGCTCAGGAAAGAACACAAATCTTGTTTTGCCTGGTGAAGTTCTTTCTTTTAGCCCAAGAATGAAGCAAATATGTGTAGCTACATTCACACATGGAGGTCTGAACAGCACAGCGCCAAGTTTCTAGTCTCTACTCACTTGCATCGAAAGGATCTAGGGCTGGAAGTCTTGACAAACATTATTAATGAATAACATAGAGAAGCCAACTGCCATAAAATCAAAACACTGGAAGAGTTCTCATTAGATCCTTTCATTAGGATTAGGAAAGATTTATTACTACATAGAAAAGTCTTTTCCCACAGGTATATAATAGATAGCCATACTAAAAAGGGTGTCAATCAGATGATACTTATTGGCACAGAACTTCTGAAACCACACCTCCAGACACTGTCCAAGGCTTCTCCCTTCCACTTGATCAGTGTGGGGATTCCCTCTGCCATACAAAGCTCAATTCCTCTATGACAGGGTTTCTGTGGCCAAAAGTTGTATTACTCTTTGGCCAGGCTGGACTCTCCAACACAGGCAGGCTAGACATTGGTTGACAGATCACTGGCATCATAATCAAAGTCTTTTCCCTTTAATAGGGCAAGCCCTCCATTAACACAGGGTAGGAAAACCTTCTTATCTATGCCACGATGAGGTGGTAGCACAGTAATTTAGTGGAGATGGTTTTTTCTATGACAAAGAAATATCAGAAGATGGGATTACAAAGCACAGACCTGCACCAGAAACTGGAGGCTTCAATGTGCACGTGCCACACATATCATAAGACACATGCCATGTGCCTGGTCATCTGGGACATATTTTTATTTATTTTTTTCCTGAGTTCCTAAGACAACTAATTCAATCCTTTATTTATATACTGTGTACTTATGCTTAAAGCTTACAGACTCATGTTGGTGAGAGCTACGAGGGCCTTGAGAACACAGAAGGTCAGAGCAGAGAGATGGGCCTGAGATTATAGGATATCAGAACTGAGAGGGAGCTCAGAATACTGAATGACAGAGGTGGGCAGGATCTTCAAACAAAGGAGGACAGAGCAGAAAGACCGAATATAGGACATAGGATATCTTCAAATATAGAACATCTGAATTTCGAATAGAAAATATTGGAGATGGGAAGGGCCCTGGAAGATGTCCAAGCTAGAAAAGCCCTTAGATCAGAGAACATCAGAGCTGGGAGGAGCCTTAGAACACACAAGAAGGACCTTACAGCAGAGAACATCAGAACTGGGAGGAGCCTCAGAACACACAGAAGGTCCTTAGATAAGCAGAGAACATCAGAGATGGGAAGAACCTTAGGACACATAGAAGGTCCTTAGAGCAGGGAACGTCAGAGCTGGGAGGAGCTCAGAGATGAACTAATCCAACCCCTACAACCCTGAGATGAATATAATGAAGTGTGGAGAAGGGAGGCAACTTGCCCAAGGTTACTCACACAAGTTAGTGGAAAGCCTGGGCCAGGAGCCCAAATTTCCTCACCTCTCAGTCCCATGTTCTTTCCACTATCCCATACTATTTCCTGTCTTTTTATTATTTGAGTACTGTACAAGGAATAGCTACAAAGAATGCTTCCTTCCTATAATTGCATTTTGTGTAGCCATTGGAACACACTCCTAGTACGATGAAATCATGTTTGAATTTGTGTACTTGCTGTCTGATTTTAAATGCTACGTCTGGTAGATTATCAGCAAAGTGAGAGACAGAGCAGTAGGTGGTGTTGAAGGAATGTGCAAAAAAACATTAAGAGAGCAAAAATAAGTGCTTTTTGAGAAGTTAAAATGCAGTTCAAGAAAATTTGCAAAAATATGCTGGCAAAATAAATACTCCTAAATATTTTGGTTTTCTCCCCCCGTGAAAATACACTCAAAAAAGACAGCTATTCAATGATATTATATGGAAGACAGGGGAGGCAAAGTCAGTCCTGGGCACAGGGTGCACATTTTAAGCTACTTCCTCCAATGGTAGGCTAAGGAATCCTACAGATGTGAGCTAAGTGGGCACAGGGGAAAGCCTGGAATCTCATCTATTTGGGAGAGGCTAAGGCTAAGGGAGCAGGGAGGTCAAGAAGTCCTAGCTACAGTAAAGCCACAGAACAGAATCAAATAATGTCAAATTTAGAAGAGACTTTAAAATCCATTCATGGTCTAGTCATCGAATTTGAGGCCTTTACAAAAGAGCTAGATAAGTCAGCAAAACATAATCCAATGAGAAGCTTGACCATCTATGCTTAAGGTAACATATGGCCTTCTAAATCTTAAGTGTGGCCTTTGGATTGAATCCACATTTTTTTTAATTTGTAAAAATTTTTTTAATTTAAAAAATGTTTTCAAATTTTTTTTTTTATTTTGGGTTCAGTCAAAAGGCAGCACTTAATGATTTAGAAGGCCACATGTGCCCGTAAGACCAGAGGTTCCCCACCCCTGAACTAAATCATGTCAAACTTCCCCTTTCATATCTGAGCCTGTGACCATACTATGTACCTACACAGGCTTTATTTGCCTTTATCTGTGAGGGGAGGGTGAAGAGGGCCAATGCCTTGGAAGCTGCCCTAAGGCACTACACTCATCCCTCAGTCCTCCGAGACAAAAGAGTGAGTAGGCCTGAGAGTGGCTCATCTGCATAACAGAAAAGCTCGGTCCTTAGTTTTTGCTCAGGTACAGCTAACCAGCTTTCCAACTCTGACATCACAGACAGATTGGGTTTGGCTGATGAGGCTAAAAAAAAAAAAAAAAAAGCATGGGAATTTTTTTTTTTTCCAGAAAAGGGGAAGAGGGGAAAGGATTAGCAAGGAGCCAAGACTGGATCAGAGTAGAGTCAGTTGGAGGCGGTGCTCAGAGATCCAAGAAGAATAAAAACAAAGAGATTACATCACAATCATGGAATGTCAAACTGGAAAAGCAGCTAACCCCACTCCGCCCTTTTACAGGTGAGGAAATGGCCAAGAAAAAGTAAGTGACTTTGAAGATCGGCTATGAGGGAGCCTCAGAGAAAGCAGGGAAGCTCAGAGCCTTCTGACCTCTTACTCAGTCCCCTCCTACTGCACCAGCCCCCCCCCCCCAAGATGCCCAGCCCGGGGCACTCACATTGGCAGCAATAAGGTTCAGCTCCTCCGAACCAACATGACATTCTATACTTTTCACACGTCACCTGCACATTCTACCTTCTATTAGCATCATCTTGGTACTAGATGGTAAGGTTCCAGAGACTGTGTTTCCTGGGAAGGTAGAACGAGACTTTGCTGAATAACTATTTGTTAAGTTAAATTGAAATTACCCCAAAAGCTTCTCTGTATTTCAGATCTTAATTAAAAGCTTCTGTTTCTTTCAAGGAGAGAGCAAATATACTGTCCATTGTTTCATGTTGTTCCTATAATACTTCTGACAAGGAAACAACTGAATTTTCACCTTTTTTTGGTGCAAAAATCTATTTGTAAAAAGCTGTCCTGACACCCCAATGAGTATATCCAGGCAGCAATGAGGTGTAGAGAGTCTGAGCTCGTTTTCCATAATGAATTCATTTGTTCAGAGGCTTATCAGGAGCCTTTAACCATGGGCAGGCACAGAGTGACAGAAGAGAAAAAGAGCAAAGTCAAGGGAACCTCTTATCTCCTACACACCAAAGAGCAGGACTTTAGAGGTATGTGTATAATCCCAGTAAGCCTCTCTCTCCCTCTCTCTCTCTCTCTCTCTCTCTCTCTCTCTCTCTCTCTTCTGTCTCTGTCTGTCCTCTCTGTCTTTGTCTCTCTGTCTGTCTCTCTTCTCTCTCTTCCTCCCTTTCTTTCCTCTGTCTCTGTCTCTCTCTGTCCCTCTCTTCTCTCTCTCTCCCCTCTCTCTTCTCTGTCTTTCTGTCTCTCTTTCCCCCTTCTCTCTCTTTCCCTTCCTCCCCTCTTCCTCCGCCTCCCATTTCTTCCCCTCTATCAAAGAGAGAGAGAGAGAGAGAGAGAGAGAGAGAGAGAGAGAGAGAGAGAGTTATCTTTCTCTCAGACCCACTTGGAGTTAAAGCAAGGGCTAAGGATGCATAGGACACTGGCCTATAGTATGTGGACCTCTTACTCAGATCTTGCCTAGAGTCACAAACCAAATTGACTTTGTGAACCTCTGAGGTTCTCTGACAGACTTGAAAAGGAAGAAGCCAGAAGTGGAGGAATGAAGCCCGGCTGAGTGTAAAAACGTCTGTAGAAGGTTATCCTCTGAATGATCAGCTGTGACAGGTACTTTAATGAGGCCAGTAACAGATCTCTACCATACTGCCACAGGAAGGCTCCTTCCTTCACACAGGCAAGGTCCTTCAGAGAAGTAGTCATATTTAAAAATGAACCAGCAGGTACCTGAAGCTTCAAACTTGATTCCAAGCAGCTTTTATCAGCATCAAAAGCAAATGTCAACAGCACCAGCTTGTTCTAGCCTCCTTGTCTGGAAGTGTAATAAAGATCTACAAAGGCAAACAAGCTCTGTGGAGCTGCTCTGATTTTGCTTTTAGCATTCAGCATTTTAACAGCATGAGATGGGAGGGCAGATAAGGGCCTGAAATGAGATAATCAGAGCATGGTAAGAAGTACGAGAAGTGTGACAGCAGATCCATATTAGCCATTCTTTCTCCTGAGTGGGAGGAAGGACAGCACCAAGTTGGACTTGGCTAGCACTGGAGGAAGAGGACAGTCCCAAAGGTCGAGCCCTAATGTGGCAAGGGAGTGCAGCTTGTCCCTCTGAGAATCTGGCCCTTGGCCCCGTGAAAGGTGAGGGGAAGGAGAGGCCTGAAGACAAAGGTGCCACGCTGACAGGACTCTGGGAACAGAGGCTTGTCCTATGCTTGCTACAGATCTGGCTTATTCCAACCCCAGTTAGTCCAAGCTACTCATTTTACAGATAATGAAAAGGAGATTCTCATCACAAAATTAGCTACAAAAGAACCAGGACCAAAAGAGAGATCACCTGACTCTTGGTCTGATACTCCTTAAAGTGTAGCACACTGCTCTCCTCCTGTATAAAGGGCTCACTCCAAAGAATTCAGAGGATTTAGCCAAATCAAATGTACCTGTCCTGACTAACCAATGGAGAAAGATCCTAAGAACTGAAAGACAAAACCAATGGCTCCTATGCGAAGTGGGTGTGGAGCAGAACTCCAGGGACTCTACAGTGGCTGTGCTGTACACTCACTTCACACAATGGACACGCTCCCAAAAAGCTAGGTACAAAACAAAAATATATTCCTTTTACAGGATCCTGTTTCTGAATCCTGAGTTTTCTGAAAGTGGTCATACTTGTATTGCTAAAGTAATATTTTTTTCTAAGTCAAAATCATTTTCACTTCCTCCTACACCTCCCTACTGGGGTGGGGAGGAGGAAAAAACCCCACGTATCAAATGTGTGTAGTCAAGCAAAACAAGCATTCATAAAGTGCCTACTGTGCACAGCAAAATCCCCCAAAAGGGATCTCATATTGAGGACATAGAAAGAACACACTTAAATTTATCAGAATAAAAGTGTTTCTCCAAATGATACATGGTCAAAGGATATGAAAACAGACTGTTTTCAAGTCAAGAGATCCAAACTATCTACAGCCATGTGAAAAACTGCTCCACATTGCTAACAGAGAAATGCAAATTAAAATTGCTTACAGGAAATTGAGAGATATGGCAAGACTACAGGAAAACAGGAGCACTGATGCATTGCTGGTGGGCTTGTGAGCCTTTCCAGCTACTCTGTAACTGTGAGCCAATATTACTTAACTGTACACATGTACCCTTTGACCAATGATACCACCCCTAGGCCTACATCCCAAAGAGATCAAAGAAAAGGAAAAGGGACCATATGAACAACAATACTTGGAGCAGCTCTTTTTGTGATGGTAGAGAACTAGAAACTAAAAGAGTGCCCATTGGTTGGGGAAGACTGAGCAAGTTAGGACATGTGAATGTAAAGGAATACAGAATAATGCCATCAGAAGTGAGGAAAGGGATGCTTTCAGAGAAACATGAGAAGCCTTGTTTGAACTGATGCAGAGTGAAGTGAGCAGAGCCAGGAAAACAGTCTGTGTAGTAACAACAATACTGTGAAAGCTAACAGTTTTATAATGCAGAAGAACTCTGATCAATCAGGTGATCAGCCGTACTTGTGGAGAACTTAGCTCAGTGCATGGCACACAGTAGGCACTTCATGAAGGCTTTTTCCTTTTCTTTTGCTTCCTGGATGAACAGCTATGCTACCTACCCCCTGATGGGGAGGAGAGAGGTTCAGCATACAGCAGGAGACGTGAGGTTTTGGAAATGGCCAATACCAGAGTTTGTTCTGCTTGACTACACACATTTGATAGGTGGGGTTTTTCTCCACCACCCCCCCTCCAAGTAGGGAGGTGTAGGAGGAAGTGAAAATGATTTTGACTTAGAAAAAAATATTACTTTAGCAATACAAGTATGATCACTTTCAGAAAACTCAGGATTCAGAAACAGGATCCTGTAAAAGGAATAGATTGTTTTGTACCTAGCTTTTTGGGAGCGTGTCCATTGTGTAAAGAGCATATCTACTCTAGAGTCCCTGGAGTTCTGCTCCACACCCACTGCGAATAGAAGCCATCGGTTTTGTCTTTCAATTCTTAGGATCTTTCTCCATTGGTTAGTAAGGACAGGTACATTTGATTTAGCTAAATCCTCTGAATTCTTTGGAGTGAGCCCTTTATACAGGAGGAGAGCAGTGTGCTACACTTTAAGGAGTATCAGACCAAGAGTCAGGTGATCTCTCTTTTGGTCCTGGTTCTTTTGTAGCTAATTTTGTGACCTTAGATGAGAGTCACTTTACATTTTAGAATCTCCTTTTCATCATCTGTAAAACGAGTAGCTTGGACTAGCTGGAATAAGCCAGATCTGTAGCAAGCTTAGGACAAGCCTCTATTCCCAGAGTCCTGTCAGCATGGCACCCCCTTAACTGTTTCCCTTATACCCTTAGCCTCAATAGATTTGTGCCAAAACTTTAATTTTATGTAATAAAAATTGTTCATGTTATCTTCTGTGATTAACTCTATTCTTTGTTTGGTCAGGACTTCTTCCCTTTCCATAGGTGTATAATGGAGATTTTCTTCCTTGCTCTTCTCATTTGTGACATTTCACATTCAAAGTTACAGCTTTTTTAAGAGTCAAAAGAATGGGAAACTTTCTTAGCCGTCATCTTACATCTTCCCATCTCCTTGGATTTTCCAATGATACTCATCATGATCTGTCCCGATCAAGATCTATAGACTCTTTATTAGATTTATCTAGTCAAAAACTTCCGTGTAAAGATGAAAAACCATACCTAGGAGGGCAATTAGACAGACTCTCGACCTAGGAAAATATGTCATCTGACAGAGAAGATGCAGCATGAATTTTTCCTGGATGCTCAAGATCCACTAATTATCTAAGCCCATACAGACCAATCAGCACTGAATTTCAGAAATAAATATATAAACAAGACAAATATAGACAGTAGAGGCAAGGGCAATCAATGGAGGATGAATACAAAATGATGGCAGGATCCTGCAAGAATGCAGGCAGGTGTGTTAAAACCTAGAAAAGACAGAGGCTGGTGAAGAAAGGTAAAGAAAGAACATGCCACCTTCTTTAAAACCTGTATTAGGAAAAATTAGAAGATAAATTAAGATATAGGATCACATTTCTGGATGAATTCAATGGATGAATGAAGGAATAAATGAATGGATGAATCAATGAAAAGGAATTTAATTACCCATCCTGTGCCCAGCACTGTGCTAAGTGCTGGTGACACAAAAACAAAAGTGACCCAGGCCCTGCCCCCAAGGAGCTTACACTGGGGAAAACAGCTTGGACAAAGGAGTAGGGGCCAAGAAAGGCAGTTTAGATTTGGGAAGGCACAGGAATGATGAGCTGATCCACAGGGCATTCAAATGACATCCTTTCAGAAATAAAGGTAGTACTGACTTGATTACTGGGCCTCAAGCAAAAGGTTAAAGAATATTTGTGTCCGTGGGGAGAGGGGGAAAGGAGGCTGTTTGAAGAGGGGCACTAATGCATGATTATTTGGCCAGCAGTGAGAAGCCAGGTGTGGACAACTGGATGGATATGAAACATGACCCAGTCTGAGGCCAGCAGATGAAACAGGGTAGGTGAACCAGAACTCTTTTACTCCTTAGTCATGACAGCTCAGCTCCAGGGCAAGAGTTTCCAAACAGAGTAGATTAATTGAGGGGATGCTTCTAAAGTTGTCTGGTTTGGAGGACGCCCCTTTCAGCGGCAAAGCTAACCATGGTAGCAGTTGTATGAGATATGAACTCTCTGTTCTGAGTCCCACTGACCAGAACTTTGTTTGAAAAAGGTTTGGGGGCACTCCTGTGCTGATGCCCCACCATGGGGACCATGCTCCTGAGGGTAATCTGTGCCTAGCCTCCCCCAGTGTGCAGGAGCCTGAGGAGCTGGTGCCCGATTCAGGGGCTGTTTTCGCTGTTGGAAAAAAAGCAAGTTTGCTGAAAATATTCCTAGCAAGTTCTGGCTAAAACATGATACACCTGCACATCTTTCATGTGGAGATGAACATAATGTTTCTTATAAGAGGAAATAGTAAGTAAACTTTACATGTTCAGCAGCAACAACTAAGGCCAGTTAGGATTGAGATCAAAGATCATACTCAGTAAGCCAACCTGGGCAAAAGCTTGAAAAGATAAAGAGATCATAGAAGTGGGAAAAGAACCCATATGCACAGAAATATTTATTGCAGCTCTCTTTGTGGCGGCAAAAAACTGGAAATTAAGGGGATGCCCATCCATTGGGGAATGGCTAAACAAGTTGTGGTATATGAATGTAATGGAATACTATCGTGCTATAAGAAATGGGGAGGAGATGGACT
>CM053587.1:344171564-344191363 GCA_028646515.1 Pseudochirops corinnae | reverse complement strand
GGGGGGAAGGAGGGGAGAAAATTTGAAACTCAAGGGATTGTGGAACTGAATCTTGAAAACTAAAAATAAATAAACAAATTAATTTTAAAAAATAAAATTAAAAAAAAAGATAAAAAGTTAGCATTTGCTGCACGTGGGAGGAACCATACCTTGGTCTGCACAGGAGAAAGAAACAAACAGATGTACAGCTGGAGGTAGCAATGAAGGGCAGGTGGGAGCAGGGAAACAAGGGAGGCCAGCTTTCATTTGGTCAGCCTTTTAACATTCCAGCCCAAGATTAAGTAGTTCTCTGCTGCATCCAACATTAACTACAGAGGGGGAACACCACACATTTGGAGAGTCAGAGAAAGCAAAGTTAGATCTGTCACCTGAGCAACTGAAAAATCACAGAATGCCCCGGCAAACCAGCTTGGAATTCCTGGGAAGGAAAATGCAGGGGCTTGTGGTAGAGGTGTAGCACCAATGCGAGACCCATAGCAGCTGCTATGAGTGTGCATGCTTATTTCCAGGGTAAAGTCACAAAATATAATAAACTCTCTTCCTCAAAGGCAAAACCAAAATACTTATTTGAAACATCACTAGAATACCAGGAGGTAAGATTGAACAGGGTATTTATCACTAATCCAAGGAGTGTCCACATCTTAAACTTTCTTTCCGTTAGGCCTCCCTACAAAACAAGTTCCCCTAGGCAAATTCCTCCCTCCACCCACTCAAACTGCTTCTCTCCCCTCTCTCTCTCTCTCTCTCTCTCTCTCTCTCTCTCTCTCTCTCTCTCTCTCTCTGTCTCTCTGCTCTCTCCCTATCTCCCTCTCTACTCCTTTGGCAAGTTCCTCCCACCTCACTGAGCTCCATGTGACTCAGGTCACACAGACCTATTAATGGGCAGGGAAGATCTTCCTATTCCATTGGCATTACAGGAGGGTAGAGAGTAGCTATAACAGAGGAGAAGTATATACATTTGGTCTTGGACGGTTTAGTCAGTCAGGAGTTGGCACTTTTATTTCTGAAACCTCAGAGCCAAAGGTTATTAAATATATTCAGAATCAGAAAATATATTTTATGTGAGAAAACCCTACAGCTGTAATATTAGATACAGGCTGCATGTATGCATTTGGAGATGGTGAACATGAAAATTAGGACTTGGACAGTAAACGTTTTCTACTCAATTTGTACCCACATTGAGCTCTGATTTTCCGATATTTCTTAGTCCGCTTGGTTGCTTGTGGTAGATGCCACATGCTAGTTTTTGCTATTTCAAGGCTCAGCAAATCTGAAGAAATTACACATGAAAAGAAAATCCTAGTAGCTTGACTGTACTTTCTTCTCTTGATGATGATCAGCCATCAGGAAATGCTTTACAGAGAACACTGTCCACAAGGTCCCAGAGAAGAGATGGGAAAAGGCACCAGAACAGCTTGGTCAAATGACAACCGACACTACCGCCACAGGAAGTTCCTTTCAAACCACCAGTACGTACACGTCCAGCAGCACGGACTACGCTCTCAGGCTCCCAAAAATCAGCCATCCTGAGGCAAACATAAGTAGTGAGAACGGCATTAGCTGGAGCAAATGAACCAATTCAAAAGAAAGAAAGATTCTTCAGCAGAAGATGACGAGCACGAATCCCAGGGACCAACCTTTTCAGAAACACAGGGATCAAGAAGATTCAGCTGAATAAACAGAGATACCAGAAAGAGATGATGGAGACACAGAAGCTAATAATAAACCAACACGTGAAGACAGGAAAGCAAGGCAAAAGAGGAAGATCAAACCAGAGCACCACAATGAAGCAGACACAGGAGGAACCAATAACACCATTACTGAAACCATGGAAAAGGAAGAAAAAACGGAGCAAGGTGAGCAAGCCATCCAAGAATGCACTGGAAACCAAAAAGGAAACACGAATGAATGAATGCCGAGCAGTCAGAAATCCAGGAATCTTCTATAGGAGCACCAAACACACTGCTTAAAAAATCACAGACAGTTTCCCTCTTTGAGAGGAAGTCACTGACAAATCCAAAAATGGGCAGAGTATTCTTGAAACAAAGCCTTCTACCAAGTCACTTTCGGTTGTAGCAGCAAGACCAGGAGGAGAGCAAGCAAATACCGGAATAGAGAGAGAGAGAAAAGGTGAAAAACAGAACCACACAGGGCAAAAGCACATAGAACCTTCACCAGCTAATCAGGAGAGACGGTCAAAGTCAGGAACAACTCCATAAATACATATTTGTTGTTTGTAGTCTCTAAGCACATATTATAATTTATACTTGAAAATAATTATGACTTCTGAAAGAAAGCCGTTGATAGACAACTGTAACTTAATGATTTATTTTCTTGGAGGTTGAACATTGTAACCATAGTATTAATTTTTTTTTCTGCTGATAATATCAGTATAAGAAGTACACTCAGAAAATCTCGCTAAAGTGTAGCGGTCTTAATTCTCTAGTGCTGTAATAAAAATTGTTTTTAATGTGGATAAAAAATACTTGGGGGCTTTACCATCATCAGACTACATAGAAGGAGCCACTGGAAGTAGAGTGTGGTGTTCTAGGTGATATTCTAGTCAATTCAATGACCAGCGGTGCATCCAAAGGAAGGTTACCAGGATGTGAAATGGTGCCTCTAGACTGGAGTTATCCAATGGCGGTGGAAAGGGAACACAGCTGCACAACTCTCACTTGGTTTCTGTTTTCTCAACCAAGAAAAATTATTTCCGGACTAAAAAGGCCAGAAAAGAATGGGGAATAGGAGGCTGATATCCCAGAGCTAGAGGGTCACAGGACAATACTGAGCTGCCTTTAACAAGGCCAAGAGGACCATCAGGTGCTAGGAAGATAGCAGGTATAAGCCTTGAGCCACAGCCAACGATCCCTGAAAGATCATGGGGACCAGGGAGGTACGACAGGACTAGATGAGGGCAAAAAAGAAAGGAGAATGGGCCTTGCAAACTACAGCCCCTTGAGTTTAACTTCAATTCCTGGCAAAATTATCAATGGTCCCTTAAAAAGAATGACTAGTGAACATCTAGGAAAAAAAGGAGTGAGCACAAGGAGCCAACACGGTTTCATTAAGAAGAGGTCATCCTAGACTGATAGTCCCCACCTGATTAGATTGCTAAATTCATAGGTCAAGGAAATGAGGTTCACATAAATTATCTTGATCTTAGCAAAGCATTTGCCAAAAGTCTCTCCCGATATTTTCATGAGGAAAATACAGAGAGATGAGGGCAATGCGGTAGCCCAATTAGATAGATTTGGAATGACTATACTCATTAGCCAGTCACTGACAACTCTGTGACGGACGTCTCCAGTGAAGGGCCTAAGCACTTGGAGCCAAATTGGCCCTGTACTACTTAACACCTTGATCAATGACAAGGCAAAAAAAACCATAAATGACATGCTGATCCAATCTACATATGACACAAAGCTGTCATATGCCAACCCAGTGGATGAAAGAGTCAGAATTGAAAAAGATCTTGACAGGCTAGAACACTGGGCCAAATCTAATAAATACAATTTAACAAGAATAAATTAAGGTTTTACATTTGGATTTAGAAAATCTTTCACAAGCATAAGATGAAAAAGAAGCAGTTAAAAAAACATTTTTCTGAAAGAGATCTGGTAGATTACAAGCTTATTATGAGCCAACAGTAGGATGAGGCAACCCCAAAGTATGAATGCCATCCTAGGTTACACTAAGAGAGTTAAAATTCTGGGACAAATGGCAGGACACTAGCCCCTCTGAACTCCGCCCTGACGAAACAATGTCTGCAGAACTGTGTCCACTTCTGGGCACAACATTTTAGGAAGAGCATCTGTAAGCTGGAGAACATCTATAAAAGGGCAAACAGGTAGTGATGGGCTTTGAGTTTCTGCCACATGAGGATTGTTTGGAAGAATTTAAAAATGTTTACCCTAGAGAAAAGACACAAACAGGAGTCAAGTCAACAAGCATATATTAAGAGCTTACAATGAGCCAGCAATGGGCTAACGGCTATGTACAGGGAGACAAAGAGGCAAGGAGTCTGCATTCTAATGAGGGAGACAACATGTAAACAACTAGGAAAACATGAGCTCTATACAGAGTAGGTGGGAAGCATTCTGGGAGGTGAAGGCCTTAGCTACGGCAGGGGAAAGGCCTCCTGGAGTAGGGGGTGTGTGAGCTAAGTCTTGTTTTTCCAAAGTGCCAAAGCTGTTTTTATTTTTTGTTTTTCTTAAACATTTTTATTTAAAGTTTTGAGTTCCAAATGCTATCCCTCTCTCCCACCTCTCTCCCTGAGATGGTAAGCAATCAGATATAGGTTATACATACACAAGTACGTAAACTATTTCTATATTAGTCATTTTATACAAGAACAGTCTAACAAAAGAAAAAAGGAAAGAAAGTGAAAAACAGCATGCTTCAGTCTGTATTTAATCGATACCACTTCTTTCTCGGGAGTCGATAGCATGCTTCATCATGAGTCCTTTAGGGCTGGCTTGGATCATTGCATTGCTGAGAATAGCTAAGTCACTCACAGTTCTTCATCAAATAATATTGATAGTGTACAACATTCTCCTGGTTCTGTTCACTTCACTATGTATCAGTCTGTAAGTCTTTCTGGGTTTTTCTGAAATCATCCTGCTTGTCATTTCTTATAGCACAATAGTATCATCACAATCATATCACAACAGCTTTTACAGCCATTCCCCAAACGATGGGCAAACGCTCAATTGTCCAATTCTTTGCCACCATAAAAAAGCTACTGTAAGCATTTTTTGTACAAATAGGACCTTTTCTTTGGCGGGGGAAGGGATGTCTTTGGGATATAGATCTAGCAGTGGTATTGCTGGATCAAAAGGTATATACAAGTTTATAGTCTTTGCGGCATAGTTCCAAATTGCTCTCCAGAATGGTTGGATCAGTTTACCACTCTACCCATAGTACATAGTGTGCCAGTTTTCCCACATCCCCTCCAACATCCAACATTTTCTTTTTTTGTCATATTAGCCAGTCTGATTGGTATGAGGTAGTACCTCAGAGTTGTTTTAATTTACATTTCTCTAATTAATAGTGATTTGGAGCATTTTTTCATTTGACTATGGATAGCTTTGATTTCTTTGTCTAAAATTGCCTCTTCATATCCTTTGACCATTTATTAATTCATGAATGACTTGTATCTTTACAAATTTAACTCAGTTCTCTATATACTTGAGAAATGAGGCCTTTATCAGAGATACTTGTTACAAAATTTTCCCCCAGTTTTCTGCTTTCCTTTTAATTTTGGTTGCATCGGTTTAGCTTGTACAAAAATCTTTTAATTTCCTATAACCAAAATTATGTGTTTTACATTTTGTAATGCTCTCTGTATCTTCTTTGGTTATAACTTCTTCCCTTATCCATAAATCTGACAGATAAACTACCCCATGGGGAGCTAAGTCCTTCGAAGGAAGTTGGTGAAACTATGAGATAAAGGTGAGAAGACAGAACATTCGAGGCTTGGAGCACAGCCACTCTAAAGGTAGAGAGAGAACATGTGTAAGATAGTATTGGGAAAACTGCAGCTAGGCCAGTGTTGACTGGAAAGGTAGGAAGGGGCCCAGGTTATAAAAAGCTTTATGCCAAACAAAGGAGATTACGCTGGATACTAAAGGTAAAAGGCAGCCACCTGTGGGATGGGGGGGTGGAGCGGATATGGTAAGACCTATGTTTTAGAAAAATCTCGTGAGAATAGACTGGAAGTAGTGGAGGAGATCATGCAGATACCATGATGATGGCCTGAAGGCCATGGTTGTGTGAGTGGAAAGAAGGAAACATGTAGGAAAGATGGGAAGGTAGAAGTGACAAGATTTGGCAAGGAAAGAGCTACAGGGAGTGAGTGGAGTGAGGAACAAAGATGCCTTGAGACTGCCAACCTGCTGCCTGGGAAGATGGAATTGCCCAACAGGGAAGAAGAGTCTCTTGGGGGAAGATAATGGGTTCTCTTTTGAACATGCTGAGTTTAAGATGCCAACTAGCAAAAGAAACTGGGGAGCAGAGAAGAGAAGAGTCAGGAGAAAACAGTGCAACAAAAGCCCTTTGTTTTCATGAGGAGATAGAATCAAGGAAGAAAGCATTGGCCAACGGGGTCAAATGCTACAAGTTAAGTCAAGACTGATTAGGATTGAGAAAAGACTATAAGATCTGACCACTGAGAGATCACAGGTAAAAGGGCAGTTTCAGTGGAATGGTGGGGTCAGAAGCCAAACCACAGAGGGTTTGAAAGAGACTGAGAGAAACAGAAGTGGGAACATCTAATGCAAAGGGCTTTTTCCAGGGGTGGAGAAATACAGGATGACAGACAGTAGGAAGAATAGATTGAGTGAGGGTTTGTTTTAAAGGATAGAGGAGAAATGGGCATATTTGTAGGCAGCAGGGAAGAAGCCAGGAGACAAAGTGAATGAAGATGAGAGAGAGTGGGATGATAGTGGGGGTATGAAAGCCACTGGGGTCAAGAGTGCGTGGAGAGGCATTGGCTTTGTCCAGAACAAGATGCTCTCAGCAGCACCAGGGCTGAAGCAGAGTGGGCACTGAGGTTTGAATACTGACTGCCACTCATACTTGCTGTGTGACCCTGGGCATATCACTTCACCTTTTGTGTTATGGTTTTCTCCCCCAAACAAAAGAGGGCTTGGGCTAGCTGGCCTCGGGGGTGCCTTCCAGCTCTAGGTTTCCTGTAAAAGTGAAATCAAAGGGGTTATTCTTTCAGATCCAACATTCTTCCTTTTCATTCAAGAGCTCTCACCATTGAGATCTCCCACCTCGGGTCCTTCGGCCTAGCATGTGCCATTCTCAAAGGCCTTCTGCCTAGGATATGCCATTCTCAAAGGCCTTCCACCTAGCACATGCCATTCTCAAAGGTCTTCCACCTAGCAGGAGACATTCTCAAAGACCTTCTACCTAGCACGTGCCATTCTCAAAGGCCTTCCACCTAGGATGTGCCATTCTCAAAGACCTTCCACCTAGGATGTGCCATTCTCAAAGACCTTCCACCTAGGATGTGCCATTCTCAAAGGTCTTCCACCTAGCAAGAGCCATTCTCAAAGACCTTCCACCTAGCACATGCCATTCTCAAAGGCCTTCCACCTAGGATGCACCATTCTCAAAGGTCTTGCACCTAGCAGGAGCCATTCTCAAAGGCCTTCCACCTAGGATGTGCCATTCTCAAAGGTCTTCCACCTAGGACACGCCATTCTCAAAGCTCAGCCAGGTTGAAGAGGAAATCATATCACCCAGGCATTGATGCACACTAGCTCTGTTCCAAAAAGCTCAAGAAATACAGACAGGCAAAAGCTGAGCATGAGAGAGCTGAGCTGGTAACTATACTGATTATTCCCAACTGGAAAAACCTCTAAATATCTACTATTGAAAACATTTAATTTCCTTTTTTACCCACAAAAAAAGAACAAAAGGTACAGTCCCTCCTAAGAGTACACATGTGTTTAAGATGCTCTGTATTTCAGCTCCACAGTAAATACACAGTAATATCACTAGAGGATGTTTTTGCTAAACAACCAAGTACATAATTACAGGCATTTTCAGTTGAGAAATTATTACTGCTTTAAAGCTCTAGCATCTCATTCACCCACAAAGTCATATTTCTGTGTCCCTACAGACACAGATGGGCATTCTGCCTGAATCCTCTGGTGGCCACTTGTCCTTCCTGCCCCTCTATTGTCTACTGTGAGTCTCCTGCAACTTATCCAAGGAGACTGATAAAGAAGCTAAAACTCCTGCCTGATATGGAAGTAAAGTGAATGGCTCAGAGGAAATCTGTGAGCTTACAATGCCAGTCAAGTGAGCAAGTCTTCATTAAGCACTTCCTAGGTGCCAGCCATTTGCTAAGCCCCACGGGTACAAAGAAAGGCAAAGACAGTCTATGCTCCAGGAGCAGCCATTCAAAGGAGGCGAGACCTGCACCAAATGGGGCAGAGTGGACAGGCTTTGAGAGTCATCCAGAAGGGTTGACTCCCTCTGCAGGGGATCAGAGGAGACCCTGAGGGACTCTCTGGCCTGGACACCAAGGTCTTTTGACTTCTGATCTGATGGCTTTTCCACTACAATGCGATTTCGGCATGGCTCTGAGCCTCCCCCCACCCCTTTCTTCACCTCAGCTAGGGGTAATAATTGCTAATCTGATCACTCTACAACATTGGTGTGAGGATTAAATGAGATGCCTGTAAAGACCTTTGTAACTAGAAAACACAATATAATTCACTGTCATTTTAAACAAACAATCACCTCGCTCATTTGGGAAGCCCTGATGGTCAGCCTTCCCTTTCCCTCCTTACCCATCATCTAAATGCCAGCCACTCCCTGCCCCAGCAGACTGGCAAACACGGCACTGAGAAGAGGCGACTCTTGCCTGGGGCAGCCTCCTGCGTTCTACTCCCCAGCTAAATGAGGAAGAAAAAAGAAAGGAAAACAAAGGGGCTGGGGTCTGCAGAGGAGTGCTGTGAAACCAGAGGGGAAGGCAGCAGGAGAGGAGGTTTCTGACATTGACTACGATCACATTTTGCATTTCCTTCCTACTTTTCTCAGGATTTTCACATGACTTAGACCTTGTAGTTGTTCCAGTCAGAACTATTCTTACCCAGGTTTGGCACATCTCTGAAAACAAGAGCCCTCCTAATCATAGCTGATGCTCTTAAGCTCTGGTGCATCAGGAAGGGCCCAAAAGGCAGGAAGTTCATGCTCCAGCAATACTTCCCTTATTCACCAATCTCATGACCCTATGCTCTCTACTTCAGCAGAAAACATAAGGCAGATTTCTCTCTATATAATGCACACATATGTTATAATGTTATCTGATTTGATTATAATAATAGCTAACATTGATACTGAGCAGGCTAAACGCTAAGTGCTTTCCAAGTTCCCTAGAAGGAATATGAAGACCAAAAAAAGTGACAGAACAATCACGATCACGACCTGAGACAACCAGGAAGAGGGACCTGCAGCCTCGGGGTCACATGTGGCCCTCTAAGTCCTCAAGTGCAGCCTTTGACTAAAACTGTTTTGTGAAGTTTGGATTCCTAAACAAAGGGAAACCATTCTGATTACAATATTACTAGGTCTCACATCTTTCTTTATTTTTGTGACATTTAAAAAGGTAGAAAGACACAGTTTCTGGGTAATTTAATCATTTTATTAGTAAAGCTAACATGTTCATTAATAAAAGAGGTCAGCAGTATTCTCGAATGCCAAAGACCATCATGGTGGCAGGCCCACTGCTTATATGCCCTTGGAAGACTGGTCTCCTGAGGATGGCAATCAACTCTGATTGGTTGGCCGTTCAAGAGAGAATGAATATTGCAATGAGGAGCAGGAGACCCTCCTTGTACCAAGACCACCCCAAGACTTGGGCAACCTAGTCAAAGAATCTATCCCCGGCAGAAGGCTGGATGGGCTCTGACCAAGACCGAGGAGAGCTAATTCAATGTTATCATCAGGAATGTCCCTCAAGAGACCGAACTTCAGAAAAAGGGGGAACTCTGAATCTCCCCAAATCATCAGTTATGAATAATCATGCTTATCTTGCAAGGGGCTGCTAGAAAGCAGGGATGCACACCTGGCTGATTCTGAAGAAGCGAGCTGAAAGCTTCAGTGCCTCTCTAGGCTAATGGGCCATAAGCTCCAAAAGTCCAGGAAACAACCTGTAAGGATAAGTCATCAATGCAATGCATTTACTTATATTTTTTTAGAAGATGAGTACAAGGAAGGGCCAGGCCTTCGAACCTTTGGAGTGAGGGTATTAAAAACACTGCATAAAGCATCTTACTGATTTTCAAATCAGCAAAGTAAAAAAGGCCCCCTGTGAAAGCTGTGGCCTGACAGGGGAGTCCAGCAAATGTCAAGGTCCATCCGTCGGCCTGGGGGTCAGAGTGGGAAGAGAAAACGCGCAAAGAGCCGGCCGGAGGAGACGCACTTGACAGAGCAGAGCAGAGTCTCTTCTAATCACCCCCTAGCGCTTAAAAAAGCACAGGGTAAAGACAAACCGACTTGGGGTCGTATTTTCCTCGGAAGAGAATGACGCATAACTCGCTCCTCACTTTCAGGACGATCCATGCAACCGACACTTGGTTTTCTAATGTTTCATAAGGGCTACTTTCCTTCACCTCCCAAATAGTCATTGTCTCCGCCTGTACCATAGGATACAGCACCCAGAACATCAAAAGCAAGGAAAGGACCTCTCCGGGCCCTGTTTTTATCTGAACTCCCCTGGATTCAGGTAAGCGGTAATAATGATTGTCCTGGACATTCACGCGGCCCTTCCAAGTTTGCATTCAGCTCTCCCTAGAGGAGCTAGTTTGTATCTGGGTACTACAGGGGCCATGTCCATCTTCTCAACCTGCCACTGCTGGTGATAGCTAATACAGGGCAGCATGGAGTATAAACCTGAGCTTTCCTGATTCAAAATCCAGAAGTCTATGCCCATATCAAGTGAAATACTACATAAAAAGTGCTTTAATAATAACTATATAAAACCCCATGCAGATGTAAATTACTAAAATTAATGTTAGCAATAATAATAATGTTAATAACTCTTGTGTCACATGAAATCACCTCACGTTATCTTTAAAATAGTATCCCATGTTTCTAAATCTGTGCCCAGATGTCTTTAATTGTCCTACAAGAGACGATTTCTTGTCGTTAATTACTCAAACTCATCTTATTTGGCCTCAAATGACAGTGAATCAAAAACCTCTCGGTGCAGTGAGAAGAGGTTTAGGCTACATAGCCAGAGACTTGCCCTCCTACAGGCTTTGCTGGAGCTGTATGATCTTGGACAGATGACTTGTCTCTCTGTGGCCACCTTCTCCATCTGTAAAATGGGGCAGCAGCCCTCAGTGATCACCAAGGTTCTTTCTGCTGTATAGAGTTGTATGATGACAATAACAGCAGCTGCTAGCCTTCATGTAGTATCTCCCATGGGCCCAGCACCGTGCTACCACTTTACAAACATGATCTCATCTGATCCTGACAGCCCTAGGAAGCCCATGCTGCTATTATCCCCATTTTACAGATGAGGAAACTAAGGCAAAGATAGGTTGTGACTTGCCTGGGGTCATGCAGCTAAGTGTCTAAGCCAAAGTTGAAATCAGATCTTCCTGACTCCAAACCTAAGTTCTCTACCCATTGCTCTAGCAGCTGCCCATGGCTCAGTGAAAATCCCATTGTGCTTTATTTCTGCGTAAGGCACTCTTGAAAACTCCATTACTAGACTACTTAAAGCGGCATCCTACTACATTGCCTCGGCAATAAATCCCCCAAATTACCATAAGCATGTGTGTGTGTGTGTGTGTGTGTGTGTGCGCATGTGCGTGTGCTCTCACACGTGTGTGGTCATCACCCTTATTAGACTATAAGTTCTTGAAGGACAGGAACTGTCACATTTGTCTTTGTATCCAAAATACAACATGTCACAACAAACTAAAACATTTGTGGTATGGTGGAAAAAACACCAAACTTGGATGCAGGAGTCTTGGGTTCAAATCCTTCCATTTATTAGTTCTATAATTTTGGCCAATCCCTCTTGCTCTTTGAAAACTGCTTTTCCTTCTATGTAAAATACCTGCAACCTCCTTCCCAGGGCTGCAGTGAAGAAAGCACTTTGCAAACCTTTGACTGCTCTAGAAAGTGGTGCTGGATTGCTCCTAGAGAAAATTTTCCCAAGATGGGAAGTCTGACGTGAGAAGAGGAAGACACGGCATGGCCAGCCTTTCCATTTTTGGTTTTGTCTTTGAATGGTGCCTTATTGTCTGGTTCCATTTTGGTCTTTCGGTGTTTTCACTCTTACCATATTTTGGGTGGCACCCTACACGTGAGGGCACAAGGGAATGATTCATCTCAAAGATTAAAATCACAAGTGCACAGTAAACCATGGGATTTATACAGTGGGGAAGGGGATGAGGCTGGAGGAGTGGAGGTTTAAGAAAATGTTCTTATAAATAATCACAATGCAAGTAAGTGAAGTGGCTTAATTGAGTATTTTATTGGCTGTGGGACTACTTCCAAACCCCTTTAGGGCACCACAAATTTGGTGACCAGATGTTAATAGTACTTCTATGCCAAAGATAACTAAAAGATGTGGGGGCTCTTTTTTCTTCTAAAAGAACCTCAAAAACGAAATTAGGTCTATTTCAGATCAGTACCTACTTAGTACATTAAAGGGGCACAGGTCTCACTAGGCGTCTGAGGGACCAGCTGAGCATGAGAAAGCAGGACTCTCCAGAAGTTGGCCAGTTTTTTATTTTGCAAGCTACTAGACAACACAACCTTTAGAAACAGCCAACCTCACACTCAGATTACAGATACGGAGAAAAGAAGCAGTACAGGATGGGAGAAAATGAGCTGGATTTCAAGTCTGGAGTCCTAGACACAAGTCTTAGACTTTACTCAGAACACAGATAACTCTGAATTACTTGAGTCTGAGGAGCTCAGTTTCTTCCCATGTAAAGTTCAGATAACACCACTTCACATTACCCCTCACAGGCCTGTCATAATCATCAAAGAAGATAGTGGACATAACCCAGAGCTCTTCAAGGGTGGAGGAATGTAAGACCTCGTTATTGGAGACAACAGTGTTCCTGAAGTATCAATGCACAATGGGATCCTGAGTTAAAGGCCCAGATTTTTCATAATTGTTACTATTTATTTCCTATATGATACTGGGGGAATACTTGCAGTATTACAAAGCCTTCTGAGCTCATGAATCTATGGTCATGTCTGCGACCAGTGAAGGACATGGGGGTGATCTGGCTGCTCCTTGACTGCAATGAACTTTGTGATAAATGATGGCATCAGTGTGCCTAAAAGAACCTATTTGAGAGTTCTAGCAGCATCCCTTGAAAAGTTGCTCAACCAGTCAAGGAGGATGCCCTTTCCTAATAAGAGGGCAGTACCCTCTCTATCAGTACCCTCACTACTCTGCTAGAAAAAGCTCCTTAGGTCTATAGTCACAGTAACTGTTAAACAGAGATTAGTCTTAGTGAGATTCAAGTGATCAGTGACAAAACAATCAAGTCTCAAGGTAAAGCTAACCTCAAAGCAGTAGTTATGACAACTAGCCAAGCATTGCTGTCTTCCCAGTTTGGGTTAAGATCTTGGCAGAAGCTCTGAGCTGCTTTCTTCACACCATCAGCTGGGTATTCTCTGAATCTTTAAGCTATTTCAGACATGAATAAGATCCAGTAAATGAGATATTCACGGCATGTCATGTTCAAAGAGCAGCCAAGAGAGCCAAAACTCTAATGCTCTTTCTCAACCTGACACAACCATCAGGAGGCCAAGCCTTTGTTAAGTGACTTTGTCCCCTGGAAACGTGAAACAAATAACGAGATGAAAATACTGAAATGGCATGAGGCTAGACCTGTGTCAGGACAAATACCTACACCCTTCACTGGGGGCAAAGAGCTAAAACTTCTGTGACAGTTGTATTTGGTCAACAGCACTCAATCCACCGAGATGTTCTTATGGGGAAGCCTAACTAGAGCTCTGTCTTCCTTAAGAGACACCACAACAGAGCAGAAAAAGCAACGGATTCACAGCCTGGCTTTACCACTGCCTCACTGCGTAAACACAGCAAAGGCCCCTCACTAAGCTTATGTTCTCATTTCATATGAAAAATGAGGAAGACGATCGGTAGTGGGGGGGATGAGGAAGACGGTAACGGGCCCCCTTGTTCCAGGGAGGAGAGGAAGCACAGCAGCTTAGAAGTCTTCCTCGTTCATCATCCATCCCCTCTCACCAACAGGACACAAGAGCCATCAAAGAGGTGATAATCTCACTAACAGGAATATTCTATCAAGGAAATAATTCAAAGAAATGGATATATTTGTACAGAGATATTGATAAGATGTTCTACTGAAATAAAAAAGTTATAACATGTAACACTAAAAACTGGGAAGCAAAGCTCAGCCTGGTGAGGAATTTAAAGGCAGAAGGAAGATTAGTGATAATTTAGAATAACCCCTTCATTTTACAAAGGAGGAAAACCAAGGCTGAGAAAAGCGAACAGATTTGCCCGCAGTGATTCTGCACAGAGTGACACAGCATCCTTTGCAAATCCTTTCAGAACAGGGTTGTTCAGCATATCCTGTATCAACAATATGGTGAAGACAAACAGCTCCGAAGGATTTGGGCACACTAACAGCTGTAATCACCCACCAGGACTCCAGAGGACTCAGTATGAAACCCAGTATCACTTTGAGACAGAAAGACTCAAAGGGCAGACCGAGACTCTTTTTAGCCACGGCCAAAATATATCACGATATATTACGTATCTGTAACAGGGGTTTTGTTTTCCTTGCTTTCTCAATGGAGTGTGGGGAAGGGGAGAAGGAACAGCAGGAGGCAGGGAGAGCAGACTTCTGCTGATTGAAAAAAGCCTGGATATTATATTTCAAGAAATATTAAAAAAAAAACAAAACCTTCCTGGACCTCTTCTGACCAGAGGGCAAAGTAGAAACAGAATCCACTGGTCACCTCTTGAAAAAAACACCAAAGTGGAAACTCCCAGGAACATTATAGCCAAAATCCAGAGCTTCTAGGACAAAGGAAAGATAGAGCAGACATCCAGAAAGAAAGAATTCAAGTAGTAAGGAGCCACAGACTGGATCATACACAATTCGGAAGCTACCACTATAAAGGAGTGGAGAGTCTGGAACATAATATTCTAAAAGGCAAGGGATATGGACTTACAAGCCAAGAATAATTTAACCTGGAAAAACTGAAGATGATCCTACAGAGGGAAAATATGCCTTTAATGAAATACTTCTAAATATTCCTGATGAAAAGACCAGAGCTGCATAGAAATTTTGAAGTTCAAACAAAGCAGTTATGAAAAATAGAAAAAGGTAAAAAAAGAAAGAAAGAAAGAAAGAAAAGAAAAAGAAAATGAACTATCGTAAGGGACCAAAAAAAAAAACCCCATAAACTTCTTATATTCTAAAATAATACATGTATCCTCTCTGAACCCTATCATCATCAAGGGTCACAGGGGGAGTCTAATTAGGCAGAAAGTCTGGAAATTGTTTTGTATGTCTTGATGATCTTAAAAGAATATAAAAAAGAGGAAGAATACATTAGAGAGAAGGGAAGAGAAAGAATATTAGAGAAAATTATCTCATATAATAAATAAGCAAAGGAAGTCTATGCAAGTCTTGGAGGAGGGAAGAGTGTGCACGTGCGCACACAAACACACACACACAGAGTTGGGTACAGAAACACTCAACAGGAAACAAGAGGAAAGGGGTAAAAGGAAGAGGGGGGACTCAAAGGAGGAGAGACTAAGAGAGGGATAACAACACAAACTAAGGATCTACAAAACTATAGCTCTTATTTTGATGTAGCAAGGAATGGAATTTAGAGGTTGGGTCAATCAATTAGGGAATAGAGAAGGAAGGAACAAGCATTTATTAAGTGTTCCACTGAACACATTACACGTACTATTTCATTTGATCTTCAGAAAAACCCTGGGAAGTAGGAGCTATTATTATCTCCATTTTACAGCTGAGGAAACTGAGGCAGGAAGTGGTTACCAGGGTCACATAGAGAGTAAGAGGTGGAGGCCATATTTCAACTCAGGTCTTTGGGACTCCAGGCCCATCACTCTCTCCATTTTGCCTCTAACTACCTACTTATAAAATGGTTGAAGAAGTCACAGCAAATATATGTGACAGAAAACTATTGCGCAGTAAGAAATTATGAAGGGGACAGCTTCAAAGAAACCTGCGAAGACTTGTACGAACTGATGCAGACTGAGGTGAGTGGGACCAAGAGAACAATTAATACACGGACAATAACATTATGTAGAAAAACAACTTTGAAAGGCTTGGGAGCTCTGATGAGCACAAAGATCAACCAAGATTCAATAGGCTGCCCGCCTCCTGGCAGAGAGGCAGAGTGGTGGAAGGGCTCAGACAGCTGAATGTAGAGGAAGAAGCACACACAGACACACGTACACACACACATGTACACACACACATGTACACACACACGTACACACACACATTCACACACACTCTCACACACATACACACTCATCATTGGACATAGTCAATACAGACATTGGTTTCCCTTGACTACACATGTGCATAGCAGGAGTTTTGTTTTTCTTTCATTCTCAATGGGGGGGGGGGGATGGTAAAAGGAAAAAGCACATTTTTGCTCATTGAAAAAAATAAAATTTAATTTTAAAAAATGAAAGTAGTCTGTTATGGCTTATTCTGAATGAAGCTCTGCTGGACCTGTGTGGGCATCACTGACACTGTAGCAGAAGAAACTTCCCAAGAACATAAAGGAAAGCACTGTGCTATTAGAATGATAGTACAGAGGTAAACAGGCTGCCAAGGGAAGATGTGGAGCCTGAAGACACTGGCTAACTGACACCTCTTGGTGCCTGTCTGGCTTTGGGCAAATCAGTCCCCACTCCTTCCTTAAGAGGCTCAGCTCCTTCACCTTAGATGAGGGGGTTGAAATTGAAAACTAAATCCTCTGAGCCTCTGCTGGGCTTCATCAAACTGGGGCCCTAAATGCCTTGCTGAATAGGAAAGCCTTGAGCAAAAGCGTAACTTTAAAAAGGCAGAAGTCTGTCTTTGCCCCTGCCCAACCTTCCCCAGGAGTTTCCTTCCTCTACCTTGCCCTCTCCCCAAATGCCTAGCTCTGCCAGCACAGCCCTGATAAGGCACTGCCTGATAAGTGAATCTGTTAACAATTTTGTGGTACTCCCCTTGATCCAGCACAAAAAAAAAAAAACCAAACCAAACCAATCAAAGAAACGGCAGCGACCTCCTTCCCAGAACTCCAGGGAATAGAGGGATGAAGCCCAGCCATGCTGGCCTTGAAGATGTCCTGATCCACCATGACACTAGCCAATACCTTCTATGTTCCCACCCCCGCCACCTACACAGACACAGACACTCTGAAGCTCCTGAGGTGTGAGATAGAGCTGTTTTACATGACCTTGTCTACCCCCTGCACACACACACACTCCACTTTTCTCTTTTGGTCGTGCAATAATTTTTCACTAATCTTTCAATCCCTCATGTCCAAATGCAGACTCCCTTCAGAATGCTGTGGGGTTGGGGAAGGGAGAAGGGAAAAGGGAGAGTAGAGGAGAAGGAGAAGATCCCTTCTCTCGAGGTTTCCATCTATCAAATTAATCTCACTGCAAGGATAAATAACTTCTGATAATGTTAGATTCACATTATTGTGGCGTGAAATCTTGATTTCCTATGAAATCAGTAAGACCCTGAAAATGCCCCAAATGGCCCAGCTCTCTTCCACTCTCTGGTATTAGCTTTGTGGGGATCAAAGACAAATGATGACTATTTTCTATTCACTTACACAGCTGCTTGGGCCACTGTCCAATCTCCATAATGAGCCTGGTCCCGGGCTTTGTTCCCTTGTAACCCATGGCACAGAAAGTACACAGCATCTCAACCGAGGGTGGATTCCAAAATAGTCTATTATCCTCAATTGCTCCATTTTTTCTCTTCCTTCTTTGGAATAATGCATACCATGTTAGAGCCATACTTACCCTGGCTCCAACTAAACTACTTTAAATGGTCTCTTTCCTGTCAATAAGATGAACAGCCTATATATGCATCGCTGGAAGTGAGATCCTCTGCACCTTCATCTTGCATCTGAATCCCCCCGGTAGGCTTTCTATTCAAGGACCCAGATAGCAGAAGTTCATTATACTGAATTTCCAGAGAGTCTTAACACTGTATCTTCAAGGCAATGTCAATTCAATCTAGCTGCCTGCACACCTAGAATAATAGGATGTTAGAACGACAAGAGACACAGGATATAAGAGCTTAAGAAAGGGTCTTTGAACATGAACAAAAATAGAATTCTATAACACTATGTGGCCTTAGAACAGGGAATGTCAGGGCCAGGGGGCCCTTAGAACAGGGGATGTCAGGGCTGGGAGGAGGCTGAGAACAGGGAATGTCAGAGCTGGGAGGGACATTGGAACAGAGAATGTCAGGGCTGGGAGAGACTCTGGAACAGGGAATGTCAGGGCTGGGAGGGACCTTAGAACAGAGAATGTCAGGGCTTGGAGGGGCTTTAGAACAGGGAATGTCATGGCTAGGAGGGACCTTAGAACAGGGAATGTCAGGGCTTGGAGGGGCTTTAGAATGTGCAATGTCAGAACTGGGAGGGGAACATTAGAATCACAAAATGTTAGATGTGGAAGTAACCTTAGAATCACAGAATGTTAAGGTCAGGGGTTATGTTTTCATCAGTCCTGAGCACCAGTAGGATCTGCATCTGACAAATTCTAAGGCTAGAAACAGAAGCAAACTTTCCATGCAGGGAAACAACCCCTCTCCATCATCACTGTCACTGTGTATTTTATATAAAGCAGAAGTAAACAACCCACCATCCTGATAAAGCCATTTTATCTACAGCATTTGCTATCCAGCCAAAACATTTACATTCCAAAATAAAACAGAAGTACAAGAATGTGAAAGCATCCTTGGCCTAACAATCATCTCAGCACAAGTAACCGCTTTTCACCCATACGAGCAGGAAGAGCCCTGGAGAAATGTCATTCAGTTCGATGCCTGTTTGTCCAGGGCTCGGTGGCATCATGAGAAAGGCAGTGGACAGGACCAGGGCCCTGCGCTCTACTTCCTACCCAACCTTGCCAAGCAGGAGTTTCCTCACCTATAAAATGAGCAGTCTGGATTACATGTGGATCTCGTGACCATATCATCCCCTACTTACACTTGCACAAAGACTCCCTTCAACCCCAGGATAAAACATTATGCGAATCTTCTGTCAAGCATTTTGGATCTTTAACAATGTGACTCCAGGGGCAGAGCCAAGATGGCGGTGTAGGAGCAGCAAGAAATCGCAGTCCGACACAGCCACATCAAATACCCAAAAAATATGACTCTAAACAAATTCTAGGGCTCTAAAACACAGATATATTCCCTGCTGAAGGCAGCTCGGCTCAAAGCGACCATTTCAACTCTCAGAGCAGAAACCAGTCCAGCCTGAAACTGGTGGCTTTTGCCCTGGGTGTGGCTGGAGGAGGCGAGCCTCACAGCGGCTGGAGCTTCAGGAGAGCAGATCTGTGGCAGCTATGGCAGGATCCAGAATTATCCAGCCATAAGGAAAAAGGACTCAGGTTAGCGGAACTTGGCTAAAAACCAGGGAAGAAAAGCGGGTCTGGCCAAGTCGCCTCCAGGGCTAAGAAGCGGAAAGCAGAGGTTCTGCACCTGCCTCCAAATTGCCGCTTCAGAGCTCCCAGCCTGCAGACAGCAGGGGGGCCAAGCGATCATTCAGAGGCCAAGTGCTCTTGTGTTGAGCGTCCTGGATCCGGATTGTGGTCTTGGGTGGTGGTCCTGAGGTTTTTTTGCTTTTTTTTTCAGTGAGCTGGAGCCAAGGAGGAACCCAGCAGCCTCCTAAAAGCCCTGGCAGCTGGGAGAACCCCAGCGATTTGGGACAGAGCTGTTCCCTCTGGAAGCAGAGTTCCATAGAACTAAAAACAAAACAAAACAAAACAAAACCAAAACCATTGAATGGCGACCATGAATAAGCATAGGAAGCAAAGTAAGAACAGCAACCAAACCTTAGATTCCTTCTTTGCGGAAAAAAAGAAACAAAACAGGGAAAGGGAGGAAGACAATGCAGTTAGAACTCCCACCCCAAAAGCTTCCAAAAAACATGAAGATTGCCAAAAAGCTAGAGATCAGCTGAAGAAAGATTTTGAAAACCAAATGAGAGAAATGGAAGAAAAATTGGGAAGAGAAATAAGAATGATGCAA
>CM053587.1:344068944-344171064 GCA_028646515.1 Pseudochirops corinnae | reverse complement strand
AGTCTCCATTTAAACTATAGTCTTTCTATATCTTTCTCCGAGTTTAGGTATCTCCTTCCTTCTTGAGGCTTGTAGAGTTGTCTTTAGCTGTGCATTGTTGAGGATAGTCCAGTTTATCAAGGTTGGTCATCATAGAGTCCTGCTTTCTTATCTGATACTAACTACATGATTCTCCATGTTCATCATTCCAGCCTATGGACTGAAATTCCTTCTTCAAAGATAAAGCCATTAGAGTTGCTTGGAAGTCAACCCGCCAACCCAAAGGATCTGTACAACCCAAATAGTGCCCAACAGCAGAAGCAGCCAAGTGATTCCTCCTCTTGTCCACAAAAGCCTGGATCTGGGAAACCAGAACTGCTCCAAATGCCCTTCTCTTTTCCCTAAACTGCACTTCTCAAGTGGTGTTCTCAACAGGGCCCAAATGGCCCTTCCTCGCTTTAAGAACTAGGTCTGGTATTCCCACCAGTTCACCACTGTAGCCTGGCTGCTGCCACTTCCCCATGGGGTTCCCTTATCTCCTAGGGCTACAAAGGGCTTTGCACAACTGTCATTTCTAGGACTCTCCACAGCAGGATCCAAAAACTCGAAGAGCCACACCACCCTTTCTGGCCGTGGTTCTCTCATGAGTCAAGAGAATCTGCTGTTGCCTCTGCACTGCTCTCATTTTAGGCTGAAATACTGGTGCTCCTTGTAGGGGTGTGGTCCACAGGGAACTCAGGACGCTCAGACGTCGGTCAGCCTATAGAAATCAGTCTGTTCTCAGCTCTCTCTGGTTCTCCCAGGCTGACCCAAAATTGGTTCTTTGCTGTCGTCTATCACAATGGTTTAGAAGTACAATGGCTTAACTCAATCATATCTAGCCAGGATGAAATGACCAACAATTAACAGGGACGTTCTCTCCTATCTAGGAAACGTAATGAAAGTCTTAAGTCTTCTTTAGTTGACCTTCACTAATACTGTAAAATCATATTGGCATTCTCATTTCTCTGTCTCTGTCTCTCTCCGTGCCTCTGTGTCTCTGTCTCTGTCTCTTTCTCTCTCTGTGTCTCTGTGTCTGTGTCTGTCTGTCTGTCTGTCTGTCTCTCTCTCTCTCACACATACACACACACACACACACAAGATCTGCTATTATTAACTTTTGAAACAGTGAATTGTGGCAAATTAGCTCTATCATCTTTAGCCTAGGAAATAAAAACCTGCCTACCACACATATACAAAGCTTTAGGAAATCATGGAACTTGGAACCTTAGAGCTGTAGAGGGGCCTTACCCATAAGTTAGGGGGTAGTTCGCCCCAATTTGGAAGGAATCTAGACCACTTGGAAGCTATAGCACATTATTACCCATCTGTTACTTGAGACTGATTAAGAAGAGATTTAAATTGCTTTAGGATATTTAAGATGACTAAAAATTGGCTACTTTGGCTAATAAAGCAGGAAGTACCAGATGGTGACTGTGGTGATGCCAATTCTCCAGGCCACTTTTCCTGTGTGTTTCTAGTGTGACTAAGTCACCCTTGTGTATTCCAGACAATGTAGTCTAAGAAATCTGTCAAGAAAAAAACTATTCCAGTGTCTTTTCCCTTTGTGTCCTTTGAAACATCAAAAAAAAAAAATAAAAGGACACTTTGGAGGTGGTATAGTATTGGAGGCATTGACCCCATTGTCCAGTTGTGTGTGGGGAGCCCTCTCTAGAAGAGGGAGAAGGTTCCCACTCATGTGAAGTGATCAGTTCAGTGGGTGCTGGAGGAAATTGCCACAAATGGTACCAGAAGTGCCCAAGTCCAACACTCCCTGGTTATAGATGATCCTGCAGAAGCTGGCCTACCAGAAGAATGGGATTAAAAGTCACCTGGCCCAGCACCTTCACCAACTAGACAGGGCCTTTTAGGGACTGGGCAATAAAAACTGAGGGGCAGCTACCATTGCTGTTGACAGCATAAGTAAAGGCACATCTCCTGAGGGGGTGAAGATGAACAGGCCTCTAACAGGAACCCACAGTATGGTCTCTGATTCAAAGATTTCACTGTATCCTGCTGAGAACAGAGCCATGAGATCAAAGAATGAGAGCAAAAGTGAAGAAGAGATTTGGAAACTCCTACTGGTAGTTAAAAAAAGCCCCCAAATTGCCTTGGGAAAAGTGATTGCTCTCCTTTGGGAACAGGAGGTGGGTAGGCCTTTGCCAAGAAGGAACCTGGGAGACTGAATGAGAAGAGTGAACAGAAACCTGCTGCCTCCCTGGAGTACTTCATTTGGCTGATGAAGACAATGATGGGACTCTCAGCAGGTCGGGCTGCCCTCTGAGGACTCACTGTTAGTGGTAGAGTTAAGTCACTTGGAAAATCATTACAAGGAGCACTCTTGGTCCTTTTGATGGTGGCTGAGATGGGGAATTATTCATATGTGGACCTACAGAGATGAATCCTCTCGAAGCCAGCTCCCCAGTGGAGAGGGCAACTAGATGGTACAGTAGATAGAGCGCTGGGCCTATAGTCAGGAAGATTATCTTTTTCGAGTTCAAATCCAGCCTAAGACACTTTCCAGCTGTGTGACCCTGGGCAAGTCACTTCACCCTGTTTGCCTCAGTTTCCTCATCTATAAAATGAGCTGGAGAAGGAAATGGCAAAGCACTCCAGTATCTCTGCCAAGAAAACCCCAAATGCAGTCATAAAGAGTCAGATACGATTGACAAACAACTGAAAAATAAGCCCAGTGGAAAAAGCTGCAAGAAGGGAGGGGCATGACTCTGGTAGGTGTCTGTGGTAGCACACACACACTCACACACATGCACACATGCACACACATACACACACATATATACACACTCACACATGCATACACATGTACACACATACACACACTCATATACACATACACATTCATACACACATGCACACACACATACAGTCACTAACACACACACACACACACACACACACACACACACACCCCTTTCCCCTCCCCAATTTTACCACTGAAGTAACCTAACTTGAAAGGCCAAGACATCAGACCCATGTTTCACAGGTGAGAGTTGGGTTTTGAACTCAAATCCTCTGAATGCAAGTCTAGTGACTCTGAATTTTAATTTCTTTTCAATTAATAAGCATTTATTTTCTCTCCCTTCTACCTCCCCACTGCAAACTGAAAAGAAAAACAAAATCCTTGTACCAATCTAATAGGAGTTAGAAGACTGGACTTCTCCTCTGTGTTCTCACACTGTTGATGTCGGGTAAGTCCCATCCTCTCTAGGTCTTCCTCCATCTATAAAATGGGTGTGAGGGTCCTGGCGTTTCCCACTTCCTAGGTTTATACTGAAACTAAAATGAGATTCTATGTGTATTGTCAAGTGCTTTGCAAGCATAAAGGGCTATGGTGGGGCTGTGGAGAAATGGGTCAGAAACCTTCAGTATTACAGAGAGCCAGCCTGGGGTTTAAAATCTCCCAGAATGAATGCAGAGCTGACTGTCTTAGGAGTTTGGCATACATCCCCAGGAGCTGAGAAATTTCCAACAACGGCTGACAGGAGACAGGTGGCTGGGAAACAAAGAGATCTAGGAAAGTTGGACTCCTTCATCCATCAGGGTCATCAGCCATGCAATGAATTTTCCTTACCAAAACACAGGAGTTATAAATGAAAATCATCTACTGGCCCTTCTCAGCCTTTCTGTCCTCTCCAGTCCCTGCCCTCCCAGTCCCTTACCGATTTCTTCTAGGCTAAGAGGAGATTTGAGACGTTGAAAGTAACTATCTGCTCCTGCAGAACTGGAATGGGGCACTCTGGTGTGGAGAGGAGAAGGGGAAGCAGAGTGTTGTGTTGTGTCCCACAAGGGATCACAGGGCGCCTTCACACCTGTCATTTTCCACAGGTATGGGGGATGATACTGTGACATAAGGCAACATTTAACCCAGATCTTAAGGCAGTGTGCTCTGACTAATTCTGGCAGAGCTGGTGTCTCTCCTGGGTCCTGAGGACACAGAATCTGGTCTAAAACACCATGAGATGGCCGGCCTTAGTCCGTCAATCCACAGGCACCCTGGGAGCACGGGCAGTTTGAGGACTGCCTGGATCCTGGATCAACCAGGAACGGTAGCCCAACTAAATCCCCAATTCTACTGCATCTACTTAGGAGTTATTAGCATCTCTCTGCCTTCCCCCAGTTTAATTCATATCAATATAATAAACATTTATTGAGTGTGTATTATGTTCAAGGAATTGTGTTGGATAATGCAAGCATAAACACATGTCTCCGGGGGAAGGGGAGGAGGTGACCTGAAATTTAATCAGCATGGAAACTCCCTTAATCAATGCAGTGAAGCAGGTCTTCCGTAATGTATGTGGTCTTAGGGAACTGCTAGGAGAAGGAAGAAGCTAAGTTTCTTGCCTGTGTGGAAAAGTCTACACCTGGGGGGTGGAGCCAAGATGGCAGAGTAAGAGCAGGGACTTGCTTGAGCCCACCCCCAAACCCAAATACTTGCAAAAAATGAAGCTAAACAAATTCTAGAGCTGCAGAAGCCACAAAATGATGGAGTGAAACATGTCTCCAGCTCAAGACAAACTGGAAGGTTACATGGCACCGCACTAGGAGCAGAGCACAGTCCCACAAGGGCTGTGTCAGCAATAGACCCAGCTGGAGCCCACCTCAGGGGACCGAATCATTGGCAGCTGTGGCGATTTCCAGACTTCTCAACCCACAAACACTGAAAACAACGTGGAAGGCCAATGGGGGACCTCTGTGGGACTTGGGTGAGAAAGGAGCACATGCAGTGGTCTGGCCCCAGCCCCAGGGGTGGTGGCAGTGGCAGCAGCAGCAGCAGTGGCTGCTTCCAGAGCTCTGGACCCACAGACGCAGGGGGATCCAGCAGTTGATACAAAACCCCAGAAGCCTGAGACAGTACACCCACCCCCACTGGAAGCAGAGTCCTGCCTTGACAGGGAGTTAGAAAGTCAAGTATTTGTCTGGGAAGAGAAGTAAACAGCATAAAAAAAAGTCAGACTATAGAATCTGACTTTGATGACAGAGAAGATCAAAGCATACAACCAGAAGAAGATAACAAAGTCAAAGCTCCTACTTCAAAAGCCTCCAAGAAAAATATGAATTGGTTGCAGGCCATGGAGGAGCTCAAAAAGGATCTTGAAAATCAAGTAAGAGAAGTAGAGGAAAAATTGGGAAGAGAAATGAGAGTGATGCAAGAAAATCATAAAAAACAAGTCAACAGCTTGCTAAAGGAGACCCAAAAAATACTGAAGAAAATAACACCTTAAAAATAGACTAACCCAAATGGCAAAAGAGGTCCAAAAAGGAAGAGTCCATACCTGAACTCAAGTCATCCTGAGGAGATTTCTATCAAGTCAGTCTGTGGCCCGCCCCCCCTGTCCCACACATATAGCTTTTCTACCCAAAAGCCATGTCATTTTATTATCGTGGGTGATCTCTCCATCACAGAAAATCTGTGAGGGCTACCATGCCCCAAAATCAATCATCTTACACCCAACCTGGTCATGAACTTCTTTGAACTTGACTAGGCTGATGCTTCACTGGCAGGTCTGCACTGAAAACCTTTCAAGTGTCTCAGGGTCTTCCAGAGGTGATGTTCTACTGGGACAGTGTTCCAGAACCCAAGGCAGACTACATGCTACCACACACATGCACACATGCATACATACATGCATACACACACACACAAATATGTGCACATGCATGCACACAGATACATTTGTGCATGCACACAAATGTATGCACACAGATACCCACATGTGTGCATGCGCATGCACACACATGTACACACATGTGTGTGTATTCAGTAGCAGGCTCATACTAGATGCCATTAACAAATTAGTAAATTGTCTTTGCATTGACACTTGTGTTCTTAATGTTTTCTTTGCAAATGAATAGTATAGCAAGAAGGCATAAAAGTCAAGGGATAAAAGAGTAATTACGACCCAAATTTATCACATATGGGCTCAAAGAAACCTCTCTTTGATACACTAACAGCTACCAATGAGCACAGAAGCCATAAGTTACACAAACCAATCCATTAGGCTAAAGAAATAATCACCTAGTATTGCTAGTGGTTTATGGCCGGACCCCAATAAGTAAGTAGAGGAAAAGGGATGCAGATTAGATAAAGAGATAGATAGAAAGATGGATGGATGAATTTTATTTATATATTTATATGTGTGTGTGTGTATTCCTTTAGCTTCCTGCCACAATGTTTCAAATTCAGAATTTTTTTAATTAAAGCTTTACTCTATAATAGATAAAGAATCGGAATTCCATCCATCCCCTGCCTGATCCCATTTCCCAGCTCTCAGGCCTAAAGAAGTCTAACTTCACTCTACCACTAATTCCATTTAAGGATGGGCTCCAGGGGAGTAAGCACATCCATCTTTAAAGACTGATCATATTCTGCTCAGTGAAAAACTGAGAGGGCCTGCCCTGGAGATGAGCATCTATTAAACTCGAGAAAGAACAAAGCAGGGCTAGAAGCCACAATAAAAACATTTCTTATGATCTCATCAGAGCTCAGACAAATAAAGTGGGCAGACAGAATAAGCGGAAGGAGGAGGAAGAGAAGATTCCCCCCTCATATGACTGGAAAGCATAAGCCTCTTTTCCAGTGGAGACACAGGGTGCCCAGACAGGAGCGGTACCATGGCCGCTCCTTGGGCCCAGGGCTCTTTTGGCATGTCACTGCTGCCACAAGAGCATCTGTTTCCAGCGACAGAGGTAGCTAGATTATCCAAGAGGAACATTTCCTGTGTCCATGCTGATAATGTCTGATATAGCCAGAGGTGACAGTATATTCCAAACGTGGCACCATTCTAATGTTGTATAAAATCAATGTTAACATCCCTTAAAGATCTGACAGAAATATTCAAAAGTCAGAGATGCTGTTAGCCTAAAAGCATGGACTCACAAAATGTTACCATATAGTTTAACACTCCCACTGCACAGAGTGGAAAACTGAGGCTGAGAGGCCAAGTGTTGCAAGTAATGGAATACTTGACCCCATTTGAGTGAAAGGGTCAAATAAAATATGTCTGCCCCAAGAGGAGTGTCATGGTGGTGGGGAGGGCTGGTAACCAAGAAGGAGGGAAATGTTAGGGACGACTAGAAGATTTGAAATGGGTTTTTGTCCTCATCTTGTACTCAGAGAGTTATTACTAAAGATGAGAGGCCTCATCAGAGACTTGCCTAGCCTGAGAAACTGGGGATGACCAATAAGGGAGAAGAGGACTCGCTCCCCATCACTTCCCCTACCCCCGGCCTGCTCCCCTTGGCTCCTCTTCTGGGCAGGAGGGGTCCACTAGGGAGGAGCAGATCAGAGGGCTCCTTCTACAAGAGTCTTCCACCAGAGGGTGGCTCAACCCCGCCCCCACCACCCCAGGGACATCTCTGGGACTCATGGCTCCCAGTCCAGGATTTCTTTTCCACTTTTCTCTCCACTTCTCCTTTTAATGATAAACTTATGTTGTATATACCAGGACGGAAGGAGGCTCAGTATTACACAAGGTACTTTGCATGTTTTCTCAGGTTTCCTGAGGTGAGGAAGCCCATCCTAAAGGGTGCCAATCCTGTCCATTAGGTGCTCAGTGGGTCTCTGACCCAAGAGAGGTAGACTTGGGCCGAAAGTTCCCTAGCTGGTCACAGAGCTGAGCATTCGGAATGTTTCTTGTTCAGTTATACCATACTACCTACTAATCTAGCTAGGGGAGGCATTTTCATTTATTTAACGCTTCCTAGGGGTTTTGGAGAAACAGGGATTTGGGTCATGTCTCATTTGTTGATGGTTTGTGTTTAAAGCCCTGATTTCATACGTTGTACTTGGTTTGAACTTTATTGAGGCTAATTCTGAACGTATTATTCTTATGCTTGGCAGCAATTTTCATTCTCAAGACACCAAACTCCACAAACGCAGCTCACTTTTATTCTGCCACATGGTCCCGACAAAGGTTTTGGAGAGTGGTGAAGAGCTAAAGTGGTTTCACCTTGGACCCCAATTCCTGCGGCTCAAGACTCCAGATGTTCCTTTCACCCTCACATCTGGAGCTCACCACCCATTTGTGCTTCCTCTCTCCTGCTTTTCAGAAGAGAGGTTTCATCCTATGGCACTAGCCAACCAAAAGAGCATTCGGATCCTGCCTTCTTCTCTTACAGCCTTCAAAATGAATAAATGTATAAAGCAACCTTGCAGAAAAATACCTACGCTTGTTAGCCATCGAGTAGTGCCGTCACCTCCAGAACCGTAAACACAATCATTGCCCTCTGCTACTGATCAATCGACCACTGTTAACCAGCTCAGGCCCACCTGCACTGATGATCTAACAAAGCTGACAGATGGAGAAACAGCTAGTACAAAACACGCTTGTTTCAACTGCAAAGGGGTGAGTTCTGAACAAAGTTGTTCCTCTCAAATAATATTAATGACACTTCTGCTACAAGAAGGACATGGCTTACTGAGTGGGCAGGTGGGAGAAGACTCTGCTCATTCATCTTCTAGCTGCCTTGATCCACTATTGAACATGACACCCTGCCAGCATTCATTCATGTCACGTCCCGTTCTAGGCCTGCGTGGTCTCCCCTGGAGCTGCCTGCCCCTTCTCTCAGCTCTCTGACCCAAGTGCTTCCAGAGAGGCCTCCCTTCCCCATGGACCTGGCATACTCAAAGCCATCTCCTGACTGTAAATGATATTCTGTCTCACAAGGTACCTCGTGTCTTTTGATTCACATATAACAAGTGTTTTCGTGATTACAAAGGCTAAGAGAAAGCATCAGGCACATTTAATTTGGCCCTATGCCAACAGAGGTAGGAACTCACCAAGCAGGGCTCAAAGCACTACAGGATTTCTAATGAAAGCCCCTATGAAGCAGTTTGAACCAGGGGGGTGAGGAGCTCAGCAAGTGCACCGATAAGGGAAGATATAGCAGGGCTACAAAACAGAGTTTTAGGAAGCCTCCCTTATTCCTGAGAGAGCAGAGATGCCTCTGCCTTTCCACAGTGAAGTGACCAGCATTAGTCCTGAGATAGAGGAGCTTGGTATCAGGTCCCCTTGCCACTGAGGGTTGGAAGGTTAGGTCCTAGAAACAGCAGGCATAGCTATTCCATAGGTAAATAAGATCCCAAAGAATGCATGGGTACCGGCCTGTATGCCACATTCTTACTTCCATAGGTGTTCATATTTGATCCTGGAGGTGATATCAAGCCCCTGAAATTATAGCAGAGGAGTCAAACACACAGGCCATGTGTCTCACCACACTCCCCAGGTCAGCTCAAACTAACTCTAAACGGAAGTGGGAAATGATCAACAAAATAAAAATGCAATAAGACACAGACGAGGTTAACGTGGTTTTTCTAAGTCCGTGAATGAATGATTTCATGGCCCCATTTCTGTGTGAGTTCGGTGCCAGTGGCGCAGAGGCTCAATTGTAGTGGAGAGAGAGGTGTCAAGGGCCTAAACAAGGTCTGCAGCTGCGTGAGGGAGAGAAGGAGCCCGAGACAGGGGATGATGAGAAGCTTTGTCAACTAGACTGGAGATTAGAGATGGGGGACAATGACTACAGAGCTGGAAATGAGGGAAGTGGTGCCCTCCAGACTGATGAGAAACTCGGAGAAGGAAGGATTTGAGGGGAAAGATTGAGTTCTCTTTTGTATACGTTGTTCCTGAGATCTTAAGGGGAAATCTATTCAGCAACATTCACTAGGCAGTAAGCAGTGCAGGAATGCATTCCTGAAGACACACTGGAGGTAGACAGACCTGCACAGAGATGACAACTGAACCATGAGGAGGCCTCAGCTTCTCCACCAAAACAATAAGACCTTCCAGGAGTAACTCCCTGTGGTATGAGAGGAGAAGGAAATGCCGGGAGCCTTTCCATTGGTTAGGGATGTGATGGGGCCAGACCACTGGGACAGGGAAGCTGAGAAGTGGGCTGGGTCCCAGCCACTGCAGGGCTGGACACTAGAACCTAAACTTCTATTCAAGTGCAAAGTTTGCTAACCAGAGAATTACTCCTTAGAAAAAGTTACAGGTTATAAGGTTGAGACCCAGTGTAATGGGAGAGAATGTTTGGAAAGAGAAACTCTGATTTTCCCCGTATCGATTTAATTTTATTTGAGAGGTCTCTAACCAACGTTGTTGTACAAATTAATATGATTAAACTGAATAGTAGAATCAATACATCAGTATCACAAAGCAGGATTTGACTTGGCCCTGTCACTTAGGGGTCCAAGAAGAGTATTCTCCCAAAGTGGATGCTTAACAAATGTTTGCTGAACTCGATTTATTGAAATGGGACTGCTTAGCACTGTGCCTGGCCCATAACAGACGCTTAATAAATGCTCACTCCCTTCCCTTCCCTTTAGGAATTCTTTGGGGCAAACTGACAAGGGCCTCCATAAAGACAAAGGGAAGGTCTGTAGGGGTGGGGATGAAAGTCTCCAGGAAAATGAGGCTTAGCTCTAAGGGTCAGCAGAATGCCATACCTTCAGAAATGGCAATGATTGGAAGATGCCCAGGACCTAGAGTCATGAGGAACTGGGTAAGAGGCCTTCCTCTGGTGGCCTCTGGAGAGTCACTTAAAGCTCTATCCCTCAATCTGCTCATCTGTAAAACAGAGATGCTTCTGGGAACACCACCTACTTGGCTGTGTTGTTGATATTAATATTCTGTCTCATAAAAATCTGCACCCAGGGATGGCAGACAGGATGGTGAAGAGCCCCAAGCCCATGTAATGAGAGGATCAGCTAAAGGAACAGGGAATGTTGAGAGGGAGGACATGAGCTGTCTTCACACATCTGCATAGCTCTTGTGAAAAAGAGATTAGCAGAGGCCACAGGTAGAAGTTCTCAGCCTTAATGGCAGGAAGAAGCTCCAATGAGAACTGCCCCAAAGTGGAATGAGCCCCTCCGGAGGCAGCAGAGTCCCCTTCCCTGGAATCTGCCAGCAAAGTCGAGATGAGACATCCGAGGTATGTGACAGGGAAGAAGACCCCATTCTTGTCTAGAAGTTGGACCAGGTCTCCACCGAGCTCCCTTCCAACTCACACATTCTGTGATTTCTATCTTCACAGAGAGTCTCCCTGGCTGGTGTCATCCTAACCTTTTTGCTCATTCAGTGCAATAATCCAAGTCACAGAATGACAGAACTCCCAGCATCCATCGTGTCTCCAAGTGCATCCCACCCAGCCCACGACAGGGCCAAAAGTACGTCGTTCAGGGATTCTGGCCCACCTGCCTCTATAGCACGGGACCTGCCACACTCTTGTGTGCTTCTGTGTATTAATGGCTCATGGTCTAACTGAATGGAAAGGATTCTGCAAAGAGTGAAAATGTAACGAAGAGCGCTTCTACCTCCCTCGTTGAGACTTGGAGCGTCATTAAATAAGACAGATGAAACAGAAATCAACTGACTCATGCTACAATGCTACCTATTTCCACCAATGATTAAAGGGAATTCCAACAAACTTGTAGCTACTTTGGGCACACGATCCTGGGAAACTGCCTGAGACTAGGTCTAGTATGGTATCCCTGTATATAAGATCCTTGGGAGTTTCCAGTTTCACTGAGTTGAAAAAGATGATAAATAAAAACATTAAATGGTATTTGCTTTGCATTTAACTTACTATGAATTTAATAAAATACAGTGGAAGGGAAGCATAATTTACTTAGCTAAGCCTCCTGCCCTTCATAGCTGATCGCCATAATCCCATAGCAACTGGAAAACACACTTATCTTATTAACGAGACTGGAATTATTTTAATTAGGTATCTCCACATGCACCAACTGTTAGAAATCAGACTGTTTTGAAACAGTTGTTAATGACTTAACACAGCAAACGTTTTTCTGAATTTCAGGCTGAAATCCATGATGGAAACAGATGGGCAGGAGCCTGGTCCTGCTGTGTACCAGAGGGACAGCTTCGTGTGTCTGGAGGAGTGTTCTCCAAAGGGAACCAAGAATGTGATCCTAGAGACACCCAGAAATACAATCAGAGACTGGGCAACATCTGTCAAATTCACAATTCAAAATCTGGAGCCAGAAAACTTCAAATATTTAAAATTATGGGACAAAATTCTTTGTCTCAGAAACTAGAATTTCAGTCTGGAGGTAATATAACCCCCAATGAAGAACACTGGCTAAGGAAAGGCAAGATCTGGGTTCTAGTCTTAGTTCTGTTTATATGAGTCTTGGGGCCAGTCACTTTCCCTCTATGTACTTCAATTTCTCCAAAGGCGAAAAGAGAATGATAGAAATAGAGAAAGGACCACAGCATTATGTCCTGAAGTACATATAATAGGCCGAGGAAGGCCCTGAAGACCAAGCACACTAAAACTCAAAACCCAAGAGTGTCTAATCCTGCCAGGGGGAAGGCGAGCACAGAACCCAAGGGCCCTCCTGTGAGACCAAACAGGGCTGACATTCTGAACCCTAATAGCGGCAATGAGCATAGACTGGCCCTAACAAAAAGCCCTGGCCCCAAAACCAAAGCTAGAGAGATGAGTAAAACAAAGAAAAAAGTGGCCACTATTAAAAACTATTGTAGAGCTGGAGAGCCCTCAAAATGGAGAGTAAGTATAAACAACTGCCAAAATAAAAAGGGGGGAGGGGGGAACTTTGTTGGAGAAAAAAGTAGATTTTCCTCAACGATTACATGAATATGTAGGAGAAATGAAGCCATCGAGAAAACGTGAAATAAAAGTGCTAGAAGAAAGAATTGTAAGGAGAATAAAGAGCTTAGAAAAGAAAATGGTAAATCTTTACCCAAGTAATGGATTCCATCCTGAAAATCAGGATAGACCAAACGGAAATCAATGGCTCCATGACACGAAGAAATATTCAAACAAAACCAAAATACTGAAGAAAACATAAAATATCTGATACCAAAACAACAGCCTAGAAAACAGGTAAAGGAGAGAGAATTTAAGAACACTGAACTCCTTGAAAATTTTTGACCAAAAAAAGAGCCTAAATATTGTTTTTTAAAAATCAGAAATGAAAACCGTCCAGATGTATTAGAACTAGGGGGTGAAGAATGAAAGAGTCCTTTACTCATCTTCTGAAAACAAAACAAAACAAAACAGCCCCAAAAGGAAAAGTTTTAGAAACACCAGAGCCAAAATCCAGAGCTCCCACGTCAAAAAAAACAACACTACAAGTGTCCAGAAAGAAGAAATTCCAGTACCAAGAGTCCAGAGTCAGGATCACGCAACAGTTTTTAGTATAAACGAGAGACCTTGGGATCCAATATTCCAAAAGGCAAAAGATACAGGCATACAACCAAAAACAACTAAGCCTCTAAAACTGAGTGTAATCCGACACAGAGAAAATGGATTTTTAATGGATTAGAGGCCTTTCAAGCATTTCTGATGAAAAGACGAGTGCTGAGTACAAACTCTGAAACAGAAGGCCAAGAAAAACTGAAAAAGGTAAATTTATGTGAGCAATTAGAAGGACTTGTGCAGTGATGTACTCACACTCTAAGGAAGAAGAAACAAGTGTCCTTCAGAAGCTCAGTGTCTTCAGAGGGTGACCGGGGAACTGTGCTGGGGGTGAATGGATTGTGTTCTGAGGCTTTAACAGGGGAAGAGAACAGAGGGTAAAAGGAACTCGTGAGTGTGGCCCGAGGACTCCCGACTCTAAGTCTAGTGTCACTCTTTGCATTATAATACATTTCTTTAATTATTTGTTGTTGTTTTTCAGGCACGTTCAATTATTTGTGTCCCTTTTAGGGTTTTCTTTGCAAAGATAGTGGAGGGGTTTGCCAGTCCGTTCTCCAACTCATTTACAGATGAGGAAAAGAGGCAAACAGAGTTCAGTGACTTGCCTAGGGTTGCACAGCTAGCAAGCACCTGAGGCCAAATTTGAACTCAGGTCTTCCTGATTCCAGGTCCGGCACTCTAGCCACTACACCACCTGCCTGCCCTTTTAATGATTACATTATTATAATACCATGTATTTGATTATTATATTATGCTAACAATTTTATGAATACATATAATGACAAACATGTGAAATGTTTTAAAGCTCTGAAAAGGAAGCCAGTCTATACACTTAGGTTTACAAAAGCTTGCACACCTCAACTACTCCATAGGGTTTCAGGTCACCAGGAGTCAATATATGACCAGGCAGTCCAAAACAACTGAAATCTGGGGCTGTGCTCAGAGTAAAGGGAGTCACAGCTCCCCTGTGCTCCGCTCGGATCAGACACACACAGAGACTGTGTTTGTTTCTGCACCTCTCATTTTGGGAAGGACAATGATGATCTGGGGCTACCTTTAGAATGTGTTCTGAGATAAATGGGATAAACTCGCTTCTGGGCCCCTGAGGCATCACTACCTGGTTATGGACAAGGAAGTGTCAGTCAGAATGATCCTGGGGGTAACTGGGTCACACAATTTTCATCCTCGGTGTTACTACATTAGGATTTCTCCAACACTCCTGTGTGGTTTGGTTATAAGTACTCTGTGTGCCTAAAATGAGACTGAGAGACATGTGGAGCATTGGACAGAGCCGCCTCTGAACAAGAAAGGCCCAGGTTTAGGCCCCGCCTCTGACATGTGGCGCCGGTGTGACCCTTAACTTCTTGGTGGCCCCCAGGAAACACTCCTGTTAAAGAACAAGTACCAACATCTTCAACAGGAATTCACTACATGAATGTACAGGTCCAGACGCACATACATGTTGACATGTGCATATGTATATGTATGTGTATTATACTGTACTATATTGTAAATACAGAGGGGTATATACATGCATGCCAAATGTATGTGTGTCTGTAGGTGTGTATATATTGTGCTGTAGTCATGTTATTTACATAACAGGTACTGCATTATTTATTCCCTCTGTATATACATGTAGATTATGTACATGTGTGTACACAGACAAAATAAATGATAAAAATCTCCTGACAAGGAAATGGGGTTAGGAACAGGAATAAACCAGTGTGTGTGTGTGTGTGTGTGTGTGTGTACATCCATGTGTATTATAGAGGCATGTGTAGGGGTAGGACTGTAACCTGTATTCTGAAGGCCTGCCAGAGCTGGGAGGGAGAGTGAAGCAGGGAGAGGTCAGAGCTTTGGGGGCACAGCTGCTCCAGCAGAGGGGCTCTTCTCAAGGGGCTTATACCCTCATCCTGACCACGGCACAAAGCTTCCCATGCCCGCTTCTGCTTTTCCTCACTTCTTTGGAAGCTGCTTTTGTCCAATTTCATGAAAATCTCTAGCCTACGGTATTCAAAACAATGGCTAACAATTGATGTGTGTGTACTAATACTGGAATGCAGCAGTGGGGCTGGGGGTGAAGAGGCTTAATGGGATTCACCCTGAAGAAGAGAGATTTACACCTGTCTTATCTGTCACTGTGAGATTTCTGTCTGGGGACTTCTAATCCAAGAATAAAGTTATTGATCTGTTCTAACAACAAAAGCAGAAAGCAAACACCCCTGGGTGTCTGTGGACATCCACACAAGTCAAGAATAAAGCAAGAAGTCAATGAGCCTGGCAGGCCAACAGGTCAGCTGCCCACCACATTCTTTACTCTGGGCTTCCCCAGAGGGAAGAGTCCAAAGGAGCAGCTAGAGAGAAGGTCATCCCCCAAGGGGGGATTCATTCAGCCAATAGAAAGGGGGAGTGGTCATTGGTTACAGCCCTTCTATATGACCAAACTATTGTACAATGTGAAAGTATTTACAGATCCTATACATGATTGCACGCCACCATGGGGGGGGGGGGGGGAAGGGAGGGGAGAAAATCTGAAACCCAAGTGATTGTGGAACTGAATCTTGTAAATTAAAAGTAAATGAGTAAATAAAAAATAAATTAAAAAAAAAAAAAAGAAAGGGGGAGTGGTAAAACCATGATGATAGCTACTTAGTAGCAAAGAGCAATCACTATCTCTACCATGTTACTGGGCAAAAACACATGAGGGGCAACATGTGTGTGTGGTGTTGTGGAAATTCTTTCCAACCCTTAAGAATCAATGTGCCCAGGTGACTGGCACCACAGGGAGGCCCCTTCAGTTTCGGTGCCTCATTGGACAGAACAGTGCAGGGCAGACGGAGCATCATGCTGGGTCCCCTTCCAGTGACCGCACCATAGGAGCCACGTACCATCCACTACCCTTCTGCTGAGGGCTCAGAGGAGAAGTTGGGCCCTGCTCCTCTCTCATGGAGAAAGCTGGGGGTTGAGGGGAGTGGGGTGACCACCCTTAATCATCTCAGCTCTTCCTGCTAGACACAGCCCAGACACAAACATTACAACGGTGCAAAGCAACAGGCTTCTGCCTCTATTAGTGGCTCTGCGATCTGCATGGAATGAAAGACGAGGTTCTCTGGTCAGCTTTGTAATTAAGGCAGAACTCTGCAGTGGAGAAGCAGTGAGGAGCTGGGGGATGGAGCTCGCCTCTCCACACATCGCCCTTCCCCCGCAGTCATTCACACACAAAACTAGGACACACAACTGCTGGGCTTTCCCCACTGCTAAATAAGAGGCCAAACTGGACTGAATTCCACACAGCCTTTGCTTGGTTCCTGTCACCCCTGACTCCCAGCCTGGGAAAGTGAGCCTGTCACCGGTTCAGAATGGCAGAGTAATGGGACCTTAGAAATCACTCAGCCCGACCTCTTCTTCATTTTACAATTAAGGAAACTGAGGTGACATGAAGCTCCTTGGCCCATGTCATCCAGCCACAAGCAGAGCCAGGAAAAGCCTGTCCTGGCTGTGTCCTGGTTCTGAGGTCAGGCTCCTTCCCTCCTAAGATTACCCAACTTATGAAGGAAAGGACCAGGGTCCTAAGACTTTCTCAAACATGATAATGCACCTGAAAAGAGGGTCAGAACTAAATCACTTTTCAGATGTACCAAGTTAACTTGATATCAAAAGGAAATTAGCCAGGAATCCTGTGACAATGAGAATAATCACCCCCAATTTCATCTGTTTAGTCAGATTTCTATGGCATAATGGATTTCCTTAAGCTAGGATGCAAGTTTAATAAAAACCAAGGTAAGTTCTCTTTCTGAAACAAAGAAATAAATACGGGTTAAGCACGTAGTATGCACGAGGTACTATCTTGGTGATAACAAAGACATCTTCTGAAGAAGGTCATAATCTAGAATAGGGTAAAACATGTAAACAGACAATTATCACACAAATTAGCATAGGTATATAAGAGAAGAAAAAAAGATAACAATGGTCTATAAAGAAGGGATTGAGGAAAGACAGGCACACTAACAGACTGTTGGTGGAGCTGTAAACCGACCCAATCATATTGGAAAGTGAATCCAAGGTCTTGAGGCTTTGCCTCAGAGAGTCACCTGCGAGGCATGTAACCCTAAGGAAAAGAAGGATAAAAGAAAAGAAAACTCTACATACAAAAAAATATACCTAGTCTCCCTTTTTGAAGTAGAAAAGAGCTGGAAACAAAATAGATACTCACTGACTGGAGAACAGCTAAACAATTACTAGCCACAACTATGCTATAAGAAATGATTACTATGATGAATGAAGAGAACCACTGGAAGATTTACATGAATTAATGCAAAATGAAGCAAGGGCTGTCAGGAAAACAATAGATGCACCAGTGACCAAAATGACAGTGGCCTAGCTTGACTCCAGAGGGCAAAGCTGGGGAGCCATCTCGCCCACTCTTTTGAAGTGGAGAGTGGGGGAGGAAAGGGGGGGCCTCAGTGTGGAATAATGCATAGAGCGCTAGATGTCTTCAATGTCTTAGTGTTATCTAACTTTTTCCCCTTTTTTTATTCTTCACTTTAAGGAATGAGTCTCTGGGAGACAAAGATCATTTAGTCCAATCCTCTCATTTGACAGGTTACAGAAATGGGGCTCTCTAAGTAAGGGAACTGACTTGCCCAAGGTCATACTCAACTTGTGACTTTATTTGTCCCTTTGTGGTGGTTCTTTCCTATATCTACTTTACTTCAGGGTGTGGTAGACGAATCTGCAATGAGCTTACGACCTCAAGTCAAGCCCCAAAATACTTTACACTTAAAACTTTGAAAAAGTAAGAGACAAACAATATGGCAGCCTATCCTACATACTGGGTGGAAGGGAGAAGTGGAATGAGCACTGGACTTGGGATTGGAAGGACTTGGATTCAAGGACCACCTCTGATTCTTAGGAGCTCTGTGATCATGGTAATATCATTTAACTTGGGCCTGAGTTTCTTCATCTGCAAAACAGGGATAAGAATGTCTTCAATAACTACTTCAAAGGGTTGTTGTGTGGTTCAAATGATACGGAATGGAAAGACCAATAGAGGAACAGAGGGATAGATGGATGGATAAAATAGATAGAGGGACAGACAGATGGATAGAGGGATGGATGAATGGATGGATGGATGGAGAGATGAATAAGTAGATGGATGGATAAATGGATGAATGGAGAGATGAATAAATGGATGGATGGATAGATCGATAGATGGATGAATAAACTAGAGGGACAGACAGATGGAAAGAGGGATGGATGGATGGATGGATGGAGAGATGAATATAAATGGATGGATGGATGAATAAAATAGATGGAGGGATAGTCAGCTTTTGCACATTTGAAATTACTGAATGCATATTATTATGAATATTATTACTAGAACTAGAGCACAACATTTCCTGCAGAGTACTTTGTTTTTCATCTGATTTTTATTTCTCATTCTACTTTGAGGCAGAATTCTTTCTGGACTGCCAAAGGAGAGAGGAATTAGCTCCCATCCCCCAAGTAAATTTAACCTGCTCTTCTTATTCTCTTGCCGTTCTGGATGGCATGCTGTAGCGGAATCCCTCCCTGACTCTCTCTTGCTCTCTCTCTCTCTCTCTCTCTCTCTCTCTCTCTCTCTCTCTCTCTCTCTCTGTATCATCTTCCCTGTAAGCACACACACAAAAGAACCACAGAGAAGAAACACCAACTTTTTCATAAAATAGTTTTAAACTGGAGAAAAACTGACTGTTGTTTTTATGTTAAGTACCTCCTTGAAAAACTACTAGGAAAAGACACTTTATTAGTTTGCATAAGAATTCAAAGAAATTGCAAACTAGCTACATTTTAACACAGGTAGCAAATTTCACTGGTATGTGCAAGATGAGAAAATAATGGGCCTAATTAATGACCTTACAAATAGGTCGGAGAAGCCGGTTACACACACACACAAAAGAATAAGGCTCTATTTTGTAAGAATAATAAGATCCCAGGATGTTAGATGGAAAGATCATAGCACCTAGAGCCCGAAGGGACCTCAGACGTCATCCAGTACAGTGATGATCTCATTTCCACCAGTTCTCCTTCCCCTGGGACAGATCACAGCCCATCCACACCTGAACATTCTCACACAATCTTCACGCACGATGGAGATCTTCCTGTTCATTCTTTTGTTGTTGTTCTCCCTCTTCTTCTTCTACTCTTTACCAGTACAGCACTTGGGCTACCTATCTATTTTCCAAACCACAGCAAGTAGCTGAACAGGTATCCTAGTGATTTACTCTATTAATACCTATATCTTGGAAAAACTCTACATAGGAGTATATTAAACTGAATAACACTGGAAATTATGGAGTGTATTCAATGTCTCTTTCTGTCAGCATCCATCTTTATAATACCAATATTCTCTTGGTGATACTATATGTTAAAGATGGTTTCTGAAGGATCAAAATTCGAGGAACCCAAAGCACAATGGAGTTCCTCAAATTTTTATAAAAGACAATCATTTTTCCAATAACAATGTATGACTGTGAGAGTTGGATTATAAAGAAAGTCGAGCACCACAAAATTGAAGCTTCTGAACTGTGGTCCTGGAGAAGGCTTTTAAGAGTTCTTTGGACAACATGGAGATCAAATCAGTTAATACTTGAAGAAATTTATTCTGACTATTCACTGGAAGGTCAAATACTGAAGCTGACTTTGGCCACATAATAAGAAAACAGGACTCACTGGAAAAGACTCTGACATGAAAGATTGAAAACAAAATGAAAATGGGATGGCAGAGGATGAGGTGGAGAGTGTCATGGAAGTAAAAAACATGAGCTTGGACAGACTTCGGGAGACAGTGGAGGACAGAAGGCATGCTGTGTCCCATGGGATCATGAAGAGTCAGACATGACTGAACGATAACCTAGTGCAAGGAAAGATACATGAGATGTGCAGGTGAACTGGAGCATGTTACCAACTGGGATAAGCATGTGACACGGAGGTTTAACCATCATCAAGAACATAAAAGTGTACCAGGCATGTAGGAGGAGCCCTACACAGTAGGGCCAGTGAGTGGTAAAGCCAAGACAAAGCCCAGATTTCCTGAGTCTCGTCCCCTTTCCATCCTACTACACTGACATAGAGGAGTAACCCAAAGTGGGCAGGACCAGATCTTAGGACATAAAGGATACCAAAAGCAGCATGCAACGAGATGAGATCAGACAAGCAAGCATGCTAGCAATGAGAAGAACATAAGGTAAGAGTGAAGCCTTAAAAGAAATAGGGAAGTCAGGAGAACTGAAAAGCATTCGGCAGGTTTCCAGCTCTGTGACCCTTGACCAAGTAATAGACTTACAAAATGTAAAGCATTGGAAGGGATCTCAGAGGACCAAAGCAGCAATAAAGTTCAGTGACAAAACAGCTGAAAAGAATCAGGAGACCGGAGAGCTTGTTCACCTTCAACATTTGCAAGGTGGCCAACAATGAGCACTGAATCTGTCTGAGACTCAGTTTCCTCATCTGTCAAAAGAGAGAAGTGGGCGAGAGGGTCTCTGAGGTCTCTTTTAGCGATACCTATCTATGAGCATTTAGAAAACCCTTGAAAGTGAGGGGAAGGCAGAGCCAAGCCCACTGGGAACAAGAGAAAGCTAATCATACAAGGAGGTGGGAAAATAAAGTGAACAATTGGGATGGAAGGGGGGAAATCCCACCGCTAAAAACCAACAAATTGGGTCTGTTAATTAGTCAACATGAGTTTCACACAAGGTCATCCTCATCAGGTACTGGAGGAGGTTCAAGAGAGAAGAATGTGTTTGGCACAAAGATGAAATTTTTTTCCCCCTCATTCTAAAGAGACTCTGCTCAGCTGGTTCAGAGAGTTGGTGGGTCCCCCCCAGCTGTATTCCAGATCCCATCACATGCTTCTAAAAGACTTTGGACAAGAGTCTTACATTTTTATTATGCTCTGTCACTTTCATAAACTTCTCTCATGTCCAGCTGCAAAGTCAATGAAGAGGAACACCTGCATGTCCTATCTGGAACCATACAAAGCAAATGTACAAAGTCATTCACTTAAAAAAAAAAAAAAAAAGACATTCCAACCCATAATGCTATAGTGCTGTATCATAATTGCTACCCCCAAAGCAAGTTTACAAATTACAGGTGTTGGAAAAAGTGTGTTGATTCCCAGAGTCACATGTCCATATTTCCCAGATTAGAGCTATCCTAAGCAAGTTCATCATATTTTTCCCCCCTAAGATACTGTAGAATCTCCAAATTGGGTTTTCTGGCTATGCTGGGAGGTCACATCCTCAGGGGCCCATCTCATTCAAGTTCTAGCTGAGGCCTGACTCCTCTGGCAGATGGAAGAATTCTCTATCAACCAATGAAATGGCACAGGATGAACTGCTATCAGCAGGAAAGGACTAGTCACACAGCAACAGCTGTAATGCTATCTTAATAGCTGTTGCTATTGATACATCTCCATGGCAGCAAAAAAGGCAAGAAATGAACGCTTCAAAGTGATAGCTCTGCTTGCTATAAGCCTAACAGTGGGAGACAAATAACCCATTGGTATCACTTAGGTTCTTTATGTGAGAATCCTCTGCCGTCAATGGCCAAGTCTGGCAATGCAGGACCCTGACCACGCAGCTCTCCAAGATTCTGCTCTCCAGAGGCTCAGGAAAGACAAAAGTTAGAAACGCTATATGCTTCGGTCAGGCAACTAGACAGGCACTGGCAGCCCTCCAGAGGAGACTGCTAAGCATGCTCACCCACGATGGCTGCTGGGAATAGGAAGGGGCACAGGCTTATCTCTCTGAATGTACATGCCCTCTGGGGAAATTCAATCTATCAGTTAGCCACATTCCTATAGGATTGTAATGGTTTATAAAACACTTCCAACAACTTCTGAGGTAGGTGGTCTGGGCAGCATCACTTTGGTTTTGTAGATGAGAGATCTGAGGCCTGAAAAAATGGACTGATTTGCCCATGATCTGGTCATTGCTCCTGAGCTTTGGAGACAGGTTCTGATGTAAGGTCTAACTGTTTCTTAGCAGGGCACCACCATTCATCCCAACCCCCAAGCTTGGGACCTTAGAGTCATTCTCAATGCCTCTTTCTCCTTCCCCTCCCAGACAATGGGTTGCCACATCCCTACAGAACCTTCTCTCCAACCATAGCCCACCAAGCCCACCACTCCTCCTCAGGACCTCATCTCTTCACAATGGTCTCCCAATTAGCCCTTCTGCCTCAAGTCTCTCCCCACTGCCATCCAGTCTCCACACTGGAGAGTTCCTCAAAGGGACCATGTCACTTCCCTATAAACTCCTCTATTTGACATTTTAAAGCCCTTCACAACCTGGTCTCCAACCCACTTTTCCAATTTTATTCAATATTACTCCCTTGGCTGAGCCCAACTGGCCTTCATACTATCCCTCACAGATCCTGTTCCTTTTTCTAACTCCATCCACCTTTGCAGTGGCTGTCCCTCATGTCTGGAACACACCCCCTCCTCAGTTCAGTCTCTCAGAAGCCTTCCCTTCCTTCAGAGGCCAGCTCAAGTACCACCTTCTACATGAAGCCTGTCCTGATCCCCTGACAGCTGCAGATACCTTCCCCACCTTTCAAATCACCTTGAGTCTGCTTTGTACATACGTATATAATGTGGACATGTTGTCTCTTCCAATAGAATGTAAACCCCTCAAGAACAGAGACTGTTCCATTTTTGGTTTTTGTATCTCTAGAACCTAGCACAGGGACTGTTACATAGTAGGGGCTTAATCAATCTTTCCTTATTAACTGATTGACTCCAAATTCAGAGCTCTTTCCACAATACCATGCTGAGATCAAGTAAGAAAGTATTCAAAGACAGCTACACAATAATTGTTTGTGTTAGTATGAGACAGCTGGGGTACAGGAAATGGAAAGAAGGCCTCAGAGTACAAAAGGCCTGGGTTCAAGCCCTGTCTCTGACACATACTGACCATGGGACCCTAGGCAAGTCACTGAACAACTCAGTGCCCCGGGCAACATTTTGAGAATGAGCTGAAGAAAAGGTCCTGACCTGCATCAGGAGAGGTCATTTCTCATCTGGGAACTCCCTGAACCAATGAAGCCACAAATCCCACCTCTATCCCTAGCTTATTATTTCTGTAGCCAGTAGAGATGAGCAGCCTTAAAGCCCTAGTCCAGGCTCTGCCACTAACTCTGTGACTTCAGACAAAGGACTTCACTTACCTTCTGTACAATGTGGGAATGGTACCATATGAAAGAGCCTGGGGTTCCATGGACATGGGAATACTGACTGGTTAAGAAGGAGTGTGGGGCGTTCTTCAGGGTGGGAGGTTTGGGTGCAGTATTTTAGAAAGGAAGAAAACAGCCTGATGACCACAACTTGCTGCTTGCCAGGGTAAGGAAGACGTACAAAGAGACACAAAGTCAGAGAAACTGAAGAAGGACAGGGGAGCCAGACCATTCCTGTGGTCACAGAGTTTCTGGACGTCAATGTCTTAGACAGTCAAATAATCAAATGAATCTTGGATCTCATCAGACAGTGTGTCTGTGATCAGAGGTGATTATCCCAAAGAACAGATTATATTCAAACAGATTCCCCCTAGGAGTCTCAGCACCAGACAGGTTTCCTCCAAAATTTAAGATCTGACCTTTCCTATTCACCCACATTTTATCTCATTGGAAAACAATATGAATTGGATTTTTATCTACTGAAATCCTATGGGGGAAGGGTTTAAATGTCATAATGAGCACTGATCCTCCCCTAATATCAGGAGAATCCTGGGAGTGTGCACAGGGGTGACTCAAAGAATCAGTCTCACTGCAGGAAAGTGAAACCTCATTTCCAGTCTCCAAGGCCTTAGAAGTGCAAATACACAACCAAATTCTTCCAAAAGTCCAGCAACCAGATATTCTCACACATTTTACAAGTGACGCCGACAGCCTACGAAAGAAGAATGGATAACTTTGACCCTCTGTTCCCAGAGCTGTGCTCTTTCCAAACTGTATCACCCATGATGTTACTGACAGACACAGAAATAAACAAAGGACTGTCAGACCGGCTCCCCTGACTTCAGAAGCAAACACAATGGCTGCCAAGTGAGGTACAACGCTGGGATGCTACCGGAAAGGGAAAGAGCTGTGTTATCCTCCAGCTCTGAATAGGGTGTTACAAACAGTGAGGAGAACAAACTATCCATCCAGGGCTGACAGCAATTGAGACAGTAGAAACAAATCCCTGCTTCATTCACTAAGAAACTTGGACACACGTCAATGTTTGGATGAGTCTCAATATTCTTCTGATTTTCACCTTGTTCTGACTGTGTGTCTCTGCGTCAATCATTAGCACATCACATCATCATCTCCTTCTGTGGGATCGGCAGCATTGGAGAAGAGCCTCCCTTTCTCTTCCAAAGAAGCCAGCGTGCAGGAGAAGAAGCTTTACTTGGGCTCAAGCCTCTCTGGTTGGAATTCACACCAGGAAATGACCTTCTGGATACAAACACCCTGCCCAGATGCACCACAGCTCTCTAGAGAATAGCAGTAAATCTAGGGTCAACCAGCCTGGAGCTGGGGAACTACCTACAGGAGAGAAGATGTGAAACATCTGGGTGGCTCACAGTGCGCAACTTCAACTAAGTGGCACACAACAGGAGAGAAGGCAATGGAGGAACCCAATGCATGGTGTTCTCAGGGTGATTTTGTCCTATCTCAGCATAGAGATGCCTATTCTAAATGGGTGATCCAGGCAGTGCTGGTCTATGGTGAAAGGCATACTCTCTCTCAATGCTGAAAATAACTGTATTAAAGAGGAGCCTTAACATAAAAGGGGTAGAGGGAGGGAGCTGGGCAGCAAGGACAGAAGACTTGGTCAAAATCAAAGACACAGAAGCTAGAAGGGGTCTTCTAGTCCAATCCTCTCATTAAAGAGGAAACTAAATTAAGCTCAGAGGGGGAAATGACCTGCCCAGGGTCATAGAGCTTGTAAGTGGAAAGAGTCAAGACTAAAACCCAGGTCCAACCCTTCCCACTACACTATGCTAAATCATGACTATTTGGGGAAGAGATGATAGAGATAAGAGTACTGAAGAGGTGGGTCCTGGAAAAGGACAAGAACCACAGAAGGCTAAAAAAAAAAATCCACATGAGACAGGAGATGATACTATTTTCACATAAAATTCACATTGCCAATCCGGACAGCTGACTTTGTGGGAGCATAGTCAAGGAGGATATTCCTCTGGGATAATGGAGCGATAACCAGTAATTGGCATGCAGTTTAAAAAAATCCCTGAAACTTGTCAAATTCATATGATCAATTTATTTTAATTATAAAACGTCTCAGATAAGAGCAGGAAGCATGTCTTATTTATCGCTGTACCTCCTAAGGGACTTGCACAGAGTAGGTGCTTTAAAACAAGGCTTTCTGGTTGAATGAAAGGCAGCACTACTTCATTTCTAACTCTGTTTCAGTACAGTATCTGATATGGAGGTGCAGTCTTCTTCACAAGCTTAATTAAAATTGGCTTAATACAAGCACCGCCAGATGGACTGAAAACGGGCAGAGATCACATAGGACGAGGATAAATGGAAGCATGTCAAAAGGGAGGAGGCATCCACTGGGTGTTACCAGAGCTGGTACTGAGTCTGAGATTAATTAACACATTCATTCCACGACAAGGGGAGACGGAAAGAACAGAAAGTTAAACGAAATCCACAGAGCGGAGGGGGGGCACAACAAAGAAGCAAAAGTAAGACAGGGCAAGGTCACAGAGAAGATCTCCTCCAAGGAAGAGCTGCAGGCAGAAAACAAATGGGGTTTGGGGCAAAATAAGTTAACCTAGTGCCCAGACGAAGGCGGCACAATGGGCCAACCTGGACAGCGTGGATCTGTGGCCATTCTTCACCACTGGGACTGACTGCCCCCTAGCACCAGCACAGGCTCCAGAAGTGTCTGGGGAGGGAGGAGAGAAGGAGTGAACAAAACCGAGAATTAAGTAAGAGTGTCAGTGTGGTCACGGAGGTATAACGGGACGCTGCAGACAAAATGAGTACAACCAATGTGCCCCCTCTGCTGAGGCAACACATGATGGATGAAGTAGGAGAGCCATGGGCTTTCTCTAGAGAACCACGGACTCACCCCTGCAGCACTGCACTTAATCCTTGTTAGGAACATTCCAAAGTTCCAAAGTGGACAAAATCTAAAGAATCATGACAATTACGAAATGCTGCAGGTACAGGCATGCAAGCCTCTAACTGACCTGTCTGCCTGAGCTTCCCCAACTGTAAAATGGGGACCGTATCAGCCCCAACTCTCTCTCCTGTGGAGATCAAAGGAGACACTCTGTGAAGCACAAGTCTCATCAGCCTCTGACCTGTCTAGGTGTTGTAAAGTGCTAGCTATCATTACTACTGTTAACAATAAACAGAAGTATTAAAACACTAAATGCAAGTAAATAACTCATGACTTTAGTAAAACTCTGAAGTATGTATGTACAGGCCTTTAAAAGGGTGCAGGAAATGATGGAAATGAGAATTAGGCTTCCTGTGACAGAATTTCAATATCCATTAACTGGACCTCAAAGTGGGTCTAAAATTATACACTTATTACAATCACTATTCATTTGACACAAAGCTAACTGTCCAAGGGGATTTCCCCGAGTCTGTGATCATCAAAGGAGTTCACCTCACTGGCATGGAAGAGGCCCAGCACAGATTCAAAGTCAAAGAGGGATTACTGACAGGTGGTGAGGTCCTTCCAATATTACTGATTTTGGATGACTGCACTGACTGCATCACGCCCAAGAACCCTACACAGCCTTCTCAATGAAAACTACAAGCCAAGTCTTCCCACAGGAGAACAAAGCAGATGAACAATGCCTGGTGTCCAGACAACAAGATGCAGCAGGATAGAAGCCTAGAGAGTTCATTCTTCAGTATGTGGACCTTGAAGACACACCACCCATACAAAATGAGCTTGGTCCAGAACAGAACTAAGGGGAGAGGGAAGAGGGGAAAAGAAAAAGGAAAGAAGGGAAAGGGTAATTGGCCTTGTCTTTTCATGACTCCCAGTTGCTCCCTGAAGCAAAGTCACATCTTTTTTTTAACTCCAGTACTCTTTGGTTGATTTAGTATGGTTGGCAGTCATGAAATAATATTATTATCTTGGAAAAAAGATTAATTTGAAGATCACTCAAAGAAACACGGAAAAGCCCATGATGGGCATGGGTAGACTTTCAGCATGTAACAAATGAGAAATTGTGCAGGACAGAAACTATGTAAATAATGTTATCAAAGATCAGCAATGACTAGAAAAACATGGGTTATTCATGTGGTAAGAACAGGGAATAACCATGGATTGCTTCCAGGCTCCACTGGCATCCATAAATTTCAAGAAAATTCAGATAAGGCTCCCAGCACGTTGAGTGGCTCACCTCTGATCAAGGCCCTGATGGACATGAACAAATCCCACAGGGCAGACAGGCCCAGAGAAATTGCATTCAACATCCTGGGAGGAAATACTCACATCCAAGCGATCACAGATCCAAACTGACCATTAATAGTGTGTGTGCTTTTCTGTCACCCTAGACAAAGTCAAAAACCAAAGCCCCTCGGATTTAGCCTAGGAGGAATCACCTAGAGATGGCCAGAACTTTACTGCTAGGAATGAAGCTCACGTGTCCTTTCACATATGACCGTTCTCAGATGCCAAGAACAGTGGTAGAGTCAGGGCTGTGAAAGAAGAGGAAAAAAATCTTTAGAGAGGAGGGAAAAGCAATTTCACCACACAAGTCAGGGTCTGTGTACAAAGTACTATGTTAAGTGCAGGGGTGTAAAGACTGGGAAATACCAGTAATCACCCTCAAGAAACCAGCATCCATTTTATTGAGAGTGGGGGCAGAGATTAACTCAGATAGCTATAATATGAGGTGGGGAGTGATGAAAGCAAAGAAGCAATCCAAAGTGCTCAAGAAGAATTTGGGAAAAAAGCCAACCTTTTAGATTCAGGAATCAGTGAAGCTCTCCCAGAGACAGTTAACCTACACCAAACCGTAGAGTAAAAGGATGCTGAAGGGCAGAGCTGAGACAGGAGGGAAGGATGCGCCTGATGGGGTCCAAAACTGACCTTCATCAGAGATAAAAGAGATCTCCCCCACAGTGAACAATTATGCTCACAGCAGCCTAAGAACCAAGTACCAAGCCCCCTTCCTCTTGTGTCAGGAGTCTCTAGGGAAGCCGTGTGTGTGTGTGTGTGTGTGTGTGCACATGTGTGCATGCACATGCATGTGCATGTGTGTGTGTGTGTGTGTGTGTGTGTGAGTGCGTGTTGTCCTTTGGGACATACCTTATCTGTCTAGGACCCAAAAGGCAAAAAGGCAATGGTTTGGGCAAAGGAGGCACCAAAAGGGAAACAGTAGCCAGAGCAATCCTCAGAAACCTCATTCACAGCTCATCTGATCTCCCAACCAAGACCACTGACCTTCTTTCTCTTTCTCTAAGGGCGATCCTGATTCCGAGGTCACCTATAACATGAGAGGCAGACCACATGAGGTCTTGTCAAAGGCATGTATGGGCAACTTTGTTCAAATAGGGCCCCAAGTCCAAGTTTTGTAACATTCCTCTCTTGATCTATGTCAGGGAAAACCATGGAAACCCTGGGGGCTCAGAGCCTAAAACCTCAAAAAGCTCCAAATGCACCGATTACAGCCCTTGGTTTGAGTTTTAACCCAGAACCAGAGACCAGAGATGGCTGTGGCTTGGGAAATATGAGTTACATCTTTTTCATTCAATGGTAGCAGCCTATGCTTACACTAAATTACAATAAATTTTTATGGAGATCCTGACCCACTCAAAAAAAAAAAAAGATCTTTTAAATGCTAGTTCTAAACAGCACACAAACATATTCCATAATAGGGAAAACCTCTTCAAATTTGAGAATGAAAGAATCAAGGGGGGACCTTGAGAAGCCAGTAATTGGGCCATTGGAATTTCTTCTCACTAATTATCCCCGAGTGGCCATTAGCTATGTAACCAAGGAGGAAAGTGTGTCAGACTTTAGCAAAGCTGTGTCTTCAGCATCTCGTGGAATACACCCTGAAGCCACTATGTAATTAACTGCCAAGAAAATGCTGAGCGGGTGGAATAAAGAAGCTATAACAAATCAAATATACCGCTCTGTGCGACCCCCAATGACAGCAGTTCAACAGCTTAGAACAAAAATACTCTTGTCAGGGTAGATTTCCTTTATAGAACCTCTAGAAAACATGAAGATCTGATCTAAAAAAAGAAGCAAAATAAAAAATTATGAAACTATAAGGAAGTTGCAAATTCACAGGCTCTCAGCCCTAGATGCTCTCTCAAAGACTGTACAGGAATCCCACCTAGAACATCTCCAACAAGTGGTTGGCCATCCAGCCTCTGCCAAACAACCTCCAGGACCCTCCAGGTGGGAGACAACCCAGCGCTCCTGCAAAAAACAATTCCACCAGAGTTAGTAGGGCTTTCATTGTTGGGAGGCTTTTCCTGATGTCAAGTCCAATTTTGCTTCTCGGCAGCTTGTGCCCATCAGTCCTACTTCAATTCAATGCAAGGCAATGAAATTTGAATTTGGCAAGTCTTTAATTTTTTTCCTCCTCTCCTCTGGACTCTCCCCAGCTTATCAGTGTTCTTTCCAGAACTGAAGTGCTCAGAACTGAAGACAGAATGCCAAGATTTTCAGGAGGGTTTTCAGTTTTATCCAAAGGCATTCTTTAGGGCCATAAGAATGTAGTCTTTCATGCCTAGGCCTCCATTTGGAACATGGGAGCTGGTCCAAAATGTAGGCATAGGACAGATAGTGTCTAAGTGAAGCCCCAAGATGGCACAGTGGGAGAAATCTACAAGATGGCAGTTGTTTACTTTAAAAGTATTGCTTTTGTCTTACTTAAAATTTTCTCATATTATTGTTACCTTTTGTTTTAATATCACATGTATTTTGGTATCTCTACCACTGCCACCTTAGCCAAGGGCCACTCCTTATGACAAAGGTTTTAAAAAAGAAAGGAAAATACAGTCATTGAACAAAACTCACCGGCACATGAGTGGGGGTTGTCAGTATAAGCAACAGTCCACATCCACAGCAGTGCTCTTCTGTACAGACAGCAGGGAAATGATGTTTTCTTGACTCTTCTTTGGAGTTAAGTTTGGCCATTATAATTACACATCATCAGTTTATTTTGTTGTTGTTGCTGGACTTTCCGTTGACACTGTTGTCTACATAAGGGAACCACAGCCAAGACATCTTTCTAACTACCCAAGTCCATAGGTTGGAACCCTAGGATTCTGTTTTCCTACAATTTTTTCTCTTTCAAAGTCAGTAAAGAAAACCTGAGTTCAAATCTGGCCTCAGATACTCTCTGTGTGACCCTGGGCAAATCACTTCAACCCTGTTGGCCTCAGTTTCCTCTTCTGTAAAATGAGCTAGAGAAGGAAATGGCCAACCCCTCCAGAATCTTTGCCAAGAAAACTCCAAGTGGGGTCACAGAGAGTCAGACACAACCAACAGGACAATAATAATAATAATAATAAGGAGATGTTGAAGCCCAATTTAACTCATCTCACAGATGCCTTGTACAAGCAGCTGTTTAAGATGGCCAAATTGCAAGAAGCCCTCCCCTCCCGGCCCTGCTGCCAGCACTGGCACTTAGAATGTTTGGCTTCATACAACCACCCCATCAACAATCTAATTAAGAAAAGACTAGCACTTCTAGAATGAAACCCCTCCTCCTTGCAGTACATCAGCCCTCCAAGCAGGACCCAGCAGGAGAACTACAGACTCACAGAACAACGATGGAACAACATCTGAGATCACGGCCCCTCTCTGGAAATGGGGCGATCAGTTTAGACACCCTAATGATGTCTAAGGCCCAAGACCACAGTTCTAGGAATCAAAGAGACCTGGCCTTGGGAGGGACCTCAGTCCAACCCTTAACAAAAGCAGGAAACCCTTCCAGAGCATTCCTAATAAGTACTCATCAAATGACTGTTTAAATATGTTCAAAGACAGGACACTCACTACCAGCCAAGGCAGCCTATTTTTTGACACCTCCAATGGTTAGAATGTTCTTTAAGATGATGGCCAAAAGCTGCCTCCCTATAACAAAGCCCTGTTCTGCCACATGGGCTCGAGCATAATAGTAAGTCTAATGCTTCTTTCAAATGACAAGCCTTCAAGTATTTGCAGACAGCAAATATTCACTCCCTCTAAATCTCTTCTCCAAACTAACCTTCCAAAATGATCAGATCATCGTCAAAGGCTTTTGAAAATGGAGAAGACGCTCAGAGATTGCCTCATTGTGCCGCTTCCTCTTTACAGACAGTGCACAGAAGCTCAGTGGCCTGTTGAAGGTCACAAAGCCTAAGGCAAGGCCAGGCCTGGAACACAGATCTCCTTGCCCCAAATCGTGCGCTATTTCCACTAAACCAATTAGCCTCCCAGAGCAGTCTCCAGCTCTCACACCATCCTGGCCACGCTCTTGGACAAGCTCTGGCTCACCAACATTTCTCTCCAGATGTGGTAGCCAGAAGTGAAAAGAACACTCCAGATGTGGATGAGAGAAGAAGGCCCTGGGATCAGGATGCCACCTGAGGGTGGGCTGGCCGTGACATAAACGAGCTGCATCATTTTCTCAGAGATTACAAATGCAGTTCCAGGGAGCAATTCTCCTTTTCAACTGTTCCACATGGAACAAATACTCAGATATCTTAGACAGCAGCTATTTTCCCAATTAGCAGCTGGGGAAGGAGCATGGAGCTTGCTTCATTCTTTCATTCTTAGCACAAATGGCTGTGCATGATTCCAAACAAAAGAGGAGAGTCCTGAAACGGTCTCATTGAATGCTAATTGGTGGCTTCCTGAGGAGTTTGACACTGAGATGGCCATCCCAAGCTAAAAGGCAGCTTCCCTTCTCAGTAACTGAAACTCTCCAAAGTGTGACATCTTGGATTTGCTGGCAGCTGCTGCTGCCGCGGTCTCACTCCAAACGAAGGCTGATTGACAGACAGCATTAATAAAGTTTTCTCTGAAATGACAGCTGAGAGTTTGGGGCTGGGTCACTAAATGCTTATTTTAAAGACTGAACTGCCAGCTCTCAACTAGTAAATTTACTCTTAAAGGGCTATTAACCAATAATTAGGGGCAAGAAAGGGGAAGGAGGACAATGGGCCTTAGAAACTCTTCCTATTTCCTCTCAGTGAAGAAGGATTTTTTTCCCCTTTATTTTATCCTTAAGAACAAAGACAAAACCCACAGAAGTTAAGGTTTCTCCTCTATAACAGTTTCAGAATTGCATTAATTCTTAGAATGACTCCAGAAAACAATACTAAAAAGACTTGGGCCTTTTAGTTCTCTCTTTTTTTTTCTCTCAAAAGCAAATCCAAAAAAGCAGCTCAGGTTCTGTTTTCCCAGTCGCTTCACAATAATTCATGGTAAGGATGTGATCTATTCAATATATAAAGGAAGCCTGGAACGTTTGTTACACCAGCAAATAGCAAACCTGCACATTTGTATGGAAAACAGGTACGTGGTATATATGTGCAGGAAACAAAAACCTCCCTCTGGCTATTCTAACGGCTCCCACACAAAACTACGGTTCTGATTTACTGGGAAAGAACCGGAAAATAGACCGGGAACATATTCATACAGACATACATACACACACAGACACACACATATGATGGAGCAGTATAAAGGCATGTTTACAGGATGTGCAGAGACACAGCACTGAACTTGGAATTAGAGAGATCTGAGTTCCCTTCCAGGCCCAGACGCTTGCTTACTTATGTGCCCCCGGGCAACTGTGACTCCAAGCCTCCATTTTCTTATCCATAAAATGGGTATCATAATAGCATCTACCATATAGAGTGTTGTGAAAACCAAAAGAGATCGTGTGTGTAAAGTGCTTCACAAACCTTAAAGAGACATAGAAATGGACATGATTATTATTACATGTATGAAGGCAGATGGAGAGGATGCAGCTGAAATTTCATTTTCATGGTCTTCGAATATATGGTTTATGTGCAACAAAGAAACAGAACCAGAGAATGATTGAGAAAGAGATGCTTTTACTCAAAGACAGCATCACAGGGATGATGAGTTGAAAAGGATGGCGTGAACAGTTGCTCAAGTGGAATTCCCATAGCAAGTAAGCAAGGCTTCCACTGGACCTGGCATTTGCTGGGGGTGGGGCTATCCAGAAGCCGGAATATCATGGTCCGTGATTTTTTTTCCTAAAAGGAACAGTCCTACATGGTTTAGATGTTTTGCCAAGAGAAAGAGTCCTGGACTCCTTCACATTTAAGGTTGACTGATGCCTTAAAACCATGACGAAGCCCTACAAATATGTCCATCAGGCAGTCAGTCAACAGGCGTCTATTACGCAAAGGTTGAGAACAGGATCCCTGCCTTCAAGGAGCTCACATTCTAAATAAAAGGAGAAACAACACACAAAAATCTGTACACACACAAAATAGGCATTGTAAGAATTTGAGTTATCACTAAAATAATAACATCATCACTTTAGGACACTGACTGGCCTTTCACAACCATCTCCCATCAGGCCATGTGACTGCAGACAGAGCTAAAGTGCCCCAACAAAGCTGAGCCCAGAGCAGACCAGAAGCTTGTCACAGCATCTGCTCCCCTTCATTCTGAACATGGGTCTGGTCCAGAAGACTATCTAGCAGCTAGTCAGGAATTCCGAATTAAATCAATGAGGCTGTATTTCTGGAAAACAGATTTGTCTCATTCTGAGCCAATGTGAGCATTATGGTTGGACCCTTTAAAAAATACCATCATTTTAGGTCTGTTTCTACGTCACAATTCCCTGAATAGACACCCTTGAGGAAATTTATGTATCAAGGGGAATCAAGGCCATTTACAGAAGCAACAATAAAGTTCTGGTATCTTTCAAGACATTTATCAAGATGACACTGATCAAGGTTCTCATTTCAAAATTAGAAAAATTATAATAAACAGTGGATCAAGAAAATGCCAGAGAACAAAACTGATAGGTAATTGTTGGGCTTTGAGAACTTCCAAAATGTGGTGTGTGTGTGTGTGTGTGTGTGTGTGTGTGTGTGTGTGTGTGCGCGTGCGCGTGAGAGAGAGAGAGAGAGAGAGAGAGAGAGAGAGAGAGAGAGAGAGGGAGAGAGGATGGAAGGGAGGGAGGAAGGGAGAGAGGGAGGGAGGGAGAGACAGAAAGACAGACAGACAGAGAGAGAGGAAGGGAGATCAAGTCCACAAGCATTTATTAAGCACCTACTATATGGCAGGCCCTGGTGTAAGTGCTGGGGATGCAAGAGCAAGGTTTAAAAAGGCGATCCCTGCCCTCAAGGAGCTTACATTCTAATTGAGGAAGAAAAGACGTGAGAGGAAGCTGAAAGAGGAAGGGGAGAAGATATCCCTGGGCACGGTACAGTACAGAAACCAGCTGGGAGAGTCAGCCACAGAGCCCAGGGAGGTCTGAAGGCATAACCATGGTGGGCCTGGGCACAAGCATTAAGATGGACTGTGTGTAGTTCACATTTCCATGGTGCTTTAAGGCTTGCTGCATGCGTCATGTACATTATTTCACTTTGTCCTCACAACAAAGCCTGTGGGGGAGGTGCTATTTCATTCTCATTTTAATTATGGGGAAAGTGAAACTCCTAATTTTTAAGGGAGAGTATGGGCCAGTGGAAAAAGAACTGGATTGGGAACCAGAGAACTTGTACCTGTATCCTGGTTCCTCCAACTCATGGTGATCTCAGGTGAGTCACTCCTCAGTTTCCTCATCTGTAAGACAACAAAGCTGGATTATCCAGCCTCCAAAGGTCCTTCTAGCTCTCTCTATATGATTCAAGGACTTGTGAAGGTCATTCAGCTAAGAGATGTCAGAGGTGGTGTTCAAATGTCATCTGCCTTTTAGGACCAAAATTCAATTGATTATGAGCCACAGCTTCTGCTGGCGTGTGCCAAGTAGTATCCCAGGAGAATGAGGTCTTGGCCAACACCATTTCACGATGTTGTTATAGGAATCTGAAGATCCTCCCTGCCCCTCAGCCCTTTGATAGGCTTAAGTGGATCTGGAGAACCTTCCCTGATTTGAAAGTATACTCTGCCTGATAATAGGTTGAATGTGGTCACATGGAGTCTGTGGCAGGAGGCTTGTTCTTCAGGAATGCCCAGGCCTTGTTGCTTTGTGATTGGGCAGTGGGTCAAGAGGGCTGTGACGTTCTCCGATCCAGGAGAAGGCTATATATACTCCCTGATGTGAGGTTTTGCTTTGGAGCTCACTTTGAGAAGAGTTGTCTGATTTGGCCAGACAACATTCTGGGCAGCCGTTGAGCCCCTGCCCCCCGCTTTGAAAAATCCAGATGTTGGTGCTTCCCTCTCTGGTAACTGAATAGGTATGGATGTAATGTCAGATGGTTGGAAGCCATCTGCTGATCTGTTTCTGTCTGCTTGTAACTTCTGTTTGTTAACTTGTGTTTGTATTCTGTTTGCATTCTCTGAAGTTCAGGGTGCTGACTTTTTCCCCTGAACTAGGTAAATGATATATGTTTGATTAATTAAAGTAAGATTGTTAACCCATTTTGAGTTGCTCTTCTTTAGAAAAGCAGATCTAAGAACCTATGCTAGCAGCCACCCTGGGTATGCTAGGGTGCCTGCTGATACAGATGTGAGCATTAATACATCATAATCAAATTCCATCATAATATCACAAAACCCTACTAGTATACTGTTTGATCTGATTACTTATTTATAACATTGTCCCAATCAAAACTGGTACCCTCTTGATGCTTCTGCACTCAACATCACTACTATCAGGCCCGTACGCCTAACTCTTGGGTATTGGGGGAGTGAAAGGACAGTAACAGTAAGATCCTCCAAACAGGAGAATATCCTCTCTCCCTTCATGCTAAAATAGCATCATGGCTGAACTGCAGTAAAGTACATGCCGCAGAAATGGTGAGCTGAAGAGACAGCTTCAAGAGGTTAATGGGTAATAGTTGCAAAGCTTTTCCAAACTAAACTAACCTGGAAATGCACTTCATGCTGCTGGACACTCTTACTCCTGTCTCATCATCACTTGTGATTCAGATTTACAAGCCTACCTAATAGATACCATCGACTTGCCTACCTCTGCAATCTGGGAAATAATGTTCAACTTCTGCAAAGTCAGTCCAGTGAAACATGAGAACTGGTAGATCCTACCACATTAAAAACACTCTGAGCTTGCTTCTGGAACCACGGAAGACACCTCTAGAGTCGTCTAGTCCGATTATTACATGCCCGACAGGTGGCCATCCAGCATCTTACTGAAGACCTCCAAGGAGAGGGAGCCTCTGCCTCCCAAGGCAACTCAAGCTCAACCTCCTAAGCAACTCAAGCCCAATCACAAATTTCCAAATGTTGGAAACTTTGCCCAGACACCAAAAGGCCTCTTCACAACTTTCCCCAGTGGCTTTTTGTTCTGCCCAATGAGACCAAACATGACAAGTCTGATTTTTCTTCCACAAAATAACCCTTTGAATCCTTGAAGACACGGATCATGTCCCCCTTGAGTCTCCTTCTCTCCACACGCCATCTCTCTGCCCCACAATACCTCTGCCATCTATCCATCCTCTTTTCTCTAACAGCTAGCTCTGGCCCCTGTCACCCACTTTGACCCATCCTCCACAGATCCACCAAAGGGATTTTTCTAAATTGGGGTCTGACCGTGTTACCCTCCCTCCATTCAATAAATTCCAGTGGTTTCATATTTCCTCTGGGTCCAACACAAATTCCTCTGTTTGGCATGTAGATCTTTTTTTTTTTTTTTGGTCATATTTCACATTACTCCCCTCTATATGCTCTATGGTCTAACCAAATGCCTTCTTGCTAGTCATTCCCATCTCTGTCCCCAGTGCCCAGAAGGTTCTCCCCCCCTTCTTGGAATCTCACTTTCCGTCAAGAATCAGCTTGAGTATCACCTTCTACAAGAGGTCTTTCCAGACCCTCCTGGCTCCAGTGCCTTCCATTTACATCTCCCCCTAACACTTCCCAAGGCTACCTTGTAGCAGTTTTGCATGGGTTTTGTCTACACAACTATATGTGTCTGTTGCCTCCCATTAAAATGCAAGTTCCTTGAGGACAGGCAAGGTTTTACTTTTGTCTTCCTATCTCCAGCCCCTCATACTGTGCCTGGCATGGCATATGGACTTAATAAAGGGTGCTGATTGACTGGATGGAATCTCATATGATGTAAAATGAAGGCTTCTCATCAGCCCAGATGACTGCCATCTTCTCAATGGCCCTCCTAAGCTGGGACCTTGAGCTGGACTCCACACTCCAGGGGAGGTCTGAAGAAGGCGCACCAGAGAAGGACCCTCCCCTTCTGATTCCTCTCAATGCAGCCCCAGCCTGTGCTTGCGTTTTTGTCCACCAGACCTCAGGACAGACTCCTACTGAGTTTCCAATCCACTAGAATGTCAAGATTTTTTTTCAAGAGAACTGTCCTTTAATCATACCTCTGCCATCTTGTGTGGTGGACACAAATTGTTTTGTACCCAAGTGTAAGACTTGTATTTGTCCCTACTGAACGTTGTGTGGCCTGGCAAGGTCATTTTGGATCCTGAATGTCAGCCAGTGAGTTAACAGTTCCTCTTAGCTTAGTGTCATGTGCAAAGGTAATGAGCATAACATCTAAGCTTTTATACAAGTCAGTGATAAATGCTAAACAAGCAAAAGGCTAAACACAGATCTCTGAGGTACTCCACTAGAGACCTGCTCCCAAGCTGTGGGAACCAGGAATGAAAATGAATTAATGAATGAGTGATGGATGGATGGATGGATGGATGAATGGATGGATGGATGGATGAAGCATTTATTAAGCACGTTCTAGGTAGAAAGCAGAGCTAGGTGATAGAGATACAGATCCAAGAGTGAAGGCAGCCTTGAGCCTTACTCAAAGCTTACATTTGAATGGGAGGAGACAACACCTGGGGGATGGTAGCCAAGGAGGGGTATTGGTTTGGAAACTGACAGGATGGTTAGAACGGATGCCAGTGCTCTTTCCAGTAACAATGTCGGTCCTGAATGGATTACAGGTGGAGACTTAGAAAGGGGCAGGAAAGGGATGTGCGGAACGCAGGAGCACACACACACACACACACACACACACACACACACACACATACACATACACACATATGCACGCACACGCGTGCACGCACACAAACACACGCACACCTCACAGGGGCTAGGTGAAGTCCACCTAATTGTATTACCATCTACACATCTTTCCATCCTGTCCATTAAGAACAACATGAGATACATCATCAAAATCTTTCCTAATATCTAGGGAAATTCTTTGTATGGCATTGCCCTAATCCACCATGTCCAAAAGAACAAAAAATTTCAGTCACTTTATCATACTTGGTATGCCAACCATCAAGAAATACTATAAATCAGGCTTCCTAGGTAACAACATTTTAAAAGTCATGGTTAAAATAGCTCTTTATTAACAAGCCCAGTTCTTTTGTTTGTACCAGCAACCAGCCTTCTGAGAGTTAGCAGTCAATACTTGCTGAGAAAAAGCCCACTGTGGAACTGTACAAGGAGAGGAAAAGTTGCTTCCTCTTTACAGAAGCCAAAAGACTCAGCTTTCATTTCCCTTCCCTCTGTCTCAACCTAAATCCTAGAGATCCTTCAAGCCTAGGGAATTCTCTCTCCTCCAGAAGCCTTCCTTCCACCCCACCCACACTGATCTGAATTCCTCCCTATATGTTTCCTGGGCCTAACGAATTTTGGCACTTACTCTATCAACCGATGCCTGAAGCTGTTTGGAGAATACATCTTGTCTTCACTATCAGGCTGTGACCTCTTGGAGCCCATTCCGTCAGCATCTAGTGCAGTGCTATATACACAAAAAGAATTTATTCATGATTTCATTTAACAACCATTTAGTCATAAATGGCATGAATATTTCTGGAAAGAAGGTGAGGAGGAAGAGAGGGAGAGAGGAGAGGGCTGGATGTGCATTCAGTGGCCGTGTGGTGTTGGGTGCTCTCCAGGATGTAGGCAATAAACATTAGCATATCACTTAATACTTTCAAAAGACATCTGTAAACATGGATGTAGTATGCAGGCACAAATACAGACACTCAAACATGTTTTCCTGATGAAATGCAGTTTCCTAAGGCTGTAACTTATACACAGAGCCCTTATCACTGTCATTTTCTATAAACATGCCCTCCTAATCCCCACCATGGCTCTTGAGTCACACTGCTCCATCAGTCAGCTAACATTTAGTAAATACTGAGCTACAAAGGAAGGCAAAAGATGGGCCCTGTTCTCTAGGGGCTCAGTCACTGCTCCAAAAGGCCCTTTTCCTCTCCCTCTCCCACCCCAATATCTGTCCATTCACTTTTCCTGGCCTCATTCCAGACACCTCTGCCAGGATCTGCTGTGGACGAGGATTCTCTCTCTTCTAAGCTCACTGAAAACTTTCTATTCCTCTCATACAGTATTGACGGTGCAATAAGATTATATTGGTATTAAAATACAACGAACAGAGCACTGGCCCTGGAGTCCTGAGGACCTGAGCTCAGATCCAGCCTCAGATACTCGACACTTACTAGCTGTGTGACTAGCAAGTCACTTAACCCCAATTGACTGGCACCCCTCCTCAAAAAAAAAAAAATACTAGTAACAGTATTATATTACTTGTGTACACAAACTTCTCTCATCAAGGCTTATTTCACTCAAAGCCTAGCCTAGTATACTGTACATAATAAGTATTTTATTAATATTTCTGCAGTGAATTATTGATCCAGTGATTATTCAACAAGTGAAATAGGTTAATAGTGTCCTTCTCATGTAGCCCGTAACATTCATCTTGGGCAAGATCTGAACTATGTGCTAGCATAGGCTTTGTGCCAGGGAGATTGTGAGGGTATTTTTCCCCGTAACTTGACTTTGTGATGAGAGTCCAGCCATTCCTCAGCAGACCGCAGGATGGTCACACGGGGGCTCCTCTCATTTCCAGTTAGCCCCCTCCCTCCATAGGCCTGGGTTGGATCCATGGAGGATGGCTGCTGGCAGCTGTCTGCCATTCCATCTTGCTACCACTAAAGAGGCAAACATTTCATTGTTTAGGAATCACAGAGACTCTCAGAAAACATTGACTCACGGCTTTTGGATTAGAAGAACTTTTTTGTAGCCAAAAGGTAAATACTGAACCACAAGGCTGCTTAACTGGTGACCCCCAAGCCTTCCTGACATCTGCCTTTCTTGCTTCCTAAATCACAGTCCTGCATGTAAACACTCAGGTCCTGGGCTGCTCCAGCAAACTCTGTGCCCAAAGGGAAGCTAGATTTTGCCTGACTCAGCAATTTTAGCACAGAATGAACACAGACTGGCATAAAACAGAAAGTATCCAAATCTAAAGGCAGTTTATGCCATGATATGTTCACCCCAACCCTTGGAAAGGGCATTTACCTTTTGTTGTCATTGACTGGTTCTTTAAATCTCTAACAAAGGCAACACAGTGCAGTGTATCACAATTTGGCCTTAGATCCCTAGCCCTGGCCTAGCTTCCCAGTTCTCCCAACTGCTTGGGTAAGTCACTTACCCTCTCCAGGGCTCAGGGAAAGAACTTACCAGTGTAAATAATTATTCACATAAAAAAGCCAAATAAATGTCAACTATCACAGAGATCAGACCTGCCGCCGTGAATCTTCCATTCGGAGGGCAAGAAGATCCTGAGGATCACAGAACCGTAGGATAGCACAGTGCTTAGTCACAGGGGCTGATAAATGCCTATTGGCTGATTGCTTTAGATCTAGAAAGCTCCTTAGAAATCAGCTAGCATGGCTTCCCCTCATGTGACAAATGAAGAAACTGAAATCCAAAGAAGATTCCCAGGCCACCTTCACAAAGGTGTTTAAGAAGCAGAGCCAAAATCTAAGCCAAGTTCTCCATTTCCAGTAAGTGATATTTCATGATTAATTTCAAATCAATTCAAAAGTACAATTATCCTATGACAGACAAAACTGTGTTGACTTTAGTAATGTTAAAGCCAGTGATAAAAGCCCTTTCCATGAGTCCCCGCCTGCTCCCCAGAGCAGGAGCAGAAGGAGCACAGCTGGAAGGAGGCATCAGCCAAACCTAGATCCAAGCCCTTTGCCACACCCCTTGAAGACTGTGAGCTCTACTATTCATCTGTCAACTACCATCAGCCCTATGGCTCCTTCTATTTCTCTCCTATCTTTGTACTAATTAGTCACCAGACATTTACAGGGAAAAACAATCCCCAGCCTCCTCTTCCTCCCACCCTCTCATTCCCATTTCCTCGATCCTACTACCGTCATGTCCCTCTCCAACTCCACCCACCCCTTCCAAAGTGCCCTCTGAAATTCCCATTCCATAATGAGCAAATTTCTCTTCATCCCGGCCTTATTTCTCTCACACTCCTTCTATTATTCCTGGCTGAGATTTTGCTCCCCCTCAGGATCTTGAATTCCAGCTATCCTCTTGATTATCCACTGCATTTGAAACTATCAGCCCCCTCCCTTCCTGGGTCCTCACTCCTCTCTCTGAGCTTTCTGTGATAGGACTTTTTCCTCCTCCCTTCTCATTCTCCTTTTCTGGCTCATCATCTCTATCACAACTCATAATTGTGGGTGTTTCTAAGGTTTGTCCTGGACTGCCTCCTCTTCTCCCTCCATACACACTCTCAGGACCTCAACACCTCCCGTGGTTTTAACTGCCATCTTTATGCAGATAACTCATAGACAGAAAGACAGAGCAACACATAAAGGTAGACATGTATAGATTCAACAGATCAAAACCAAACCTGCATATTTGTGAGTGCATCCAGGGCAGATCTCTCTCCTGAAATTCAGTCCCACAAACCAATTACACTTTAGACTTTTCAAACTGAGTGTCTCCAAGTCAACAAGTCCAAAACTGGATTCGTTATCTTTTCCCCCAAAACTTTTCCTCTTCCAGACTTCCCTATCTCTATCAACAACTCTACTATCCTTCCAGTCTCCTAGGTTAAAATGTGGCTGGGTCACTCTTCCTTCGCCCATATATTTCGAGCAGATGCCAATGTGACCATAACTACATTAACAACATCTCTCACCTCCAAGTCCTTCCCTCAACTCACTTGGCTCCCACTTAGTCCAGTTCCTTCTCACCTCTTGTCCAGAATATTGCAACAACTCATCTCCCAACTGGTCCCTCATCTCAAGTCTCTCCTTACCTCAGTCTATAACAACCAAAGTAATTGTCATTAAGGAAATATTGGTCCACTCCAGAGATTTCTCACTGCCTCTAAGATCAAACAAAAACCTTTCACTTTAGCTTTTAAAGCCCTCTACAGCTTGGCCCAACTTATCTTTTCCAGCCACCACCACCACCAACACCTTGTTTTCCAAACTGGCTTATCTCTGCTCCTCACACATGACCCCTCCATCTACTGTCTCCCAAGTCTGGAAAGGAACCCCTCCTTTCCTCCACCTGGCAGAGCCCTTTCTCTTACTTTGAGAGGAAGTTCAATTATCATCTTCTGCATGAAGCATTTCCTGAGTCACATAGTGGGCTAGTGCCCATCATTCTAAACTACCTTGTCTTTAATTACTTTGTGTAGGTTTGAATTTATTCAATTCACATGTATGCTGTATGAATTTTTACGTGTCCTTGTCATCTCCAGCACTGATAATAAGTAGTATTTATGATAACTAGCATTTACATAGCTAGATGGCACAGTGGATAGAGGGACCTGAGTTCAAATGCATCCTCAGACACTACCCATGTGACCCTGAGTAGGCCATTTAACGCTATTTGCCTCCATTTCCTCAACTGTAAAAAGAGCTGGAGAAGGAAGTGGCAGACCACTCCAGTATCTTTGGCAAGAAAACCCAAAAAAAGGTCACAAAGAGTTGGACTAGACTGAAAATGAATGAACAACAAGCATTTATTTTAGAAGTTTAAGGTTTGCAAAGTATCTTATATCTGTTCTCACCTTTGATTTTCACAACCACCTCAGGCAGTAAGTGCTCTTATCCTATTTTACAGATGAGGAAGCCCAGGCTGAATAAATTGCTCAGGATCACAGAGATAAAGTCTCATGTCCGAGAAAGGATTTGAACTCTAGGCTTCCTAACTCCAAATCAATCACTAGAGAGAGATCCTGCAATGGAGGAGAGTGGCTGGGCAGGAAATGGTGAGGTGGGTTCAAAGAGAGCCCTCCTTGTACATAAAAGATCAGGGAGGAGGTCTCCAATGTCCAGCATCCACCCATTCTGATCAATACAACAAGGCAAGGAGGGACCTGGGGGCAGGGGGTATTAAGGAAGAGTGAGTTTCCAAATTGATTTCATCTACAGAATGATGAGTTTTTGGGAGATAGTGAATCCTAGGAAAGTCACTGGGGGAAAAAGTTCAGTGAACAGAAGCTCCTTGTGAGCAGTGCCCCCAGAACCTAGCATCCTGCTTGGCACTTAATACACACTTGCTAATGGAGCCTTAGAGCTGCTTAACCCAGGGAGCCACAGTCTTTTCCCTTATTTTGTAGTCCAAAATTGGAGGACTTTAGTAGCAGAATGACAGTCACGGAGAATGTGGGTTTGGTTTTGGTTTGGTTTTTAGGAGAAATGTTTAAGAGAGGAAAAAACACCCTGAAAGAATAGATGTGACGGGCTTTAGCAAAGCTTCTGAAGTGCCTGTGGAATAATCGGCCGAGAAACAAGCCAAACAAGCTTCAGTGTGAAGCACTCTTCTGTGGCGCGACCCTGAATCAGCCCGTGTTCACACTGCACACACGAGTTGTCCTTCCACACAGAATGGAAGCTCCTTGAGGGCAGGGACTATTTTCAGTTTTCTTTGTGGAAAAGGATCTAGCACAGAGCTGGGCATGAAACAGATGCTCAATAAACATTTGCTGGTCGACTCTCTTGGCCAATTTGTTCCTTCTTTTCCAATGATCTGCCTGCATATGTTCCTTCCTATTCCAATGACATTACCAGCATGTGAAGTACTTTGCAAAAGGGAAAGCTTTATGTAAATGTGAGCTGTTATTCTTTTCCCCTTCCTATTCTACAGAAACCAATTAATTCTGCCAACATCTATTAAGCATCTACAAGCCCTGAGAAGTCCTCTAATCTGTTCCCTTCTCTCCACAGGGCCAGAACCTGAGTTCAGAGAAGCAAGCCTCACCCTAGAACGATTAGGCACTTCCCATGTGCCGGCATTCAGATATCTCTGTGTGGATGTTTACAGTCATAGATAATATGATCTAAAGAAACGATCCCTCTCCAAGAGGAGCTTACAAGGCAAGTGTAAGAAGAGGCTTGAATAAGGTCACAGAGTCCACACCAGACCTCCCCTCGCCCGGCCCCTGCTTCCATGAACCCTTTGCCCTCATTCTTTATCTCTTCTGATCAGGGGGCTCCAGACACTATGCTAAGCACTGAGGACACAACAAAGGGTAAGCCAATCTTTGCCCTCAGAAAGCTTTCACACTAATGGAAGCTGAAAAGGGGAGAGGGGCAACGGAAGCCAGGGAAGCATCCAGGTGGAGAATGAAGGTGTGGCAAAGCTCAGCATCCTCTTTCAACCGCAGATCTGGAAGGAGATCTCCACTGTCCAGCATCCACCCTCTCCAGCCAGAAGACGGAGAAGGGCTGAAGGGCAAGCCTAGGAGTCCACTGCCATCCCCAGTGCAGGCAGATCAGCGCAGCTAAAGCAGGCAGCCTGCTTTACTGTCTTTGTTCTCCTAGGGCACAGCACGGTGTCTGATAGTGTGGCATAATGGAAAGGGCTCTGCACCGAGGAGCCAGGGTGACCTGACTTCAAATCCCACATCAGAAACTTATTAGACAAGTCACTTCATCTCCATCAGTTTCAGTTTCTTCATCTGCAATATGGGTCTAATAAAAACACTGACCCAGCAACTGGAGGATCAGATGAGACACTAAACGTAAAGTGCACTGTGAACGTCAACTCTTCACTGTTATTATGAGGTGTTTAATAAACGCTCATTGGTTAGCTGAAGAGAAAACTTTTGGGCCAGATCTGGGAGCGATCCATGTCAGCTCTGTGTCAGTGCAGAGTTTTTGGGGGTTACTTGGAAGACTCCAGGCACATGGGCGGTCCACGCTGCCTCTCGGAGAATGCACACGCGCCCAAGTGTGTCTGATCTGGGCTACTGGAAAAATGAATGTCCACAGCAGCCGACAGGCGGGGAAAGGGAATCGAATCTGGTCGTGACAGACGACAAAGGGTATCCTAGGAACAAGCGCTTTCCTATCAATCGGGGAATGGAGAAGAAGGGAACAGAATATCACTGTGTGGTAGGAAATGAGAAACATGGGCAGATATACATGCGCCACCGCGGAGTGAAATCTGCCCAGCCGGGAAACGATGCACACGGTGACAAGAACGCAAATGGAAAGAACAACGGCGGAAGGAGCCACAGGTGAATGCTGCCGAGCTGAGACCCAAGAAGACACCGCGCCTTCTGCGCAGGCAGGAGCCCCCACGCTGTACGCGTGCTGCGCCTCGTGACAGCCGGGTTTGGGACGCACTGATCAGTCCTGCTGGTATCTTCCTCTTTTTTAAATTTTGTCTAGGAAAAATTACTGTTACATGAGACAGCTCTCTGGCAAGGGGAAAGGAAGGGAGGTGGCATGGAATTCAAACGAAAGACGTCGATCAAATCTCGTTTTAAAAGACATCACAGGACACATGATTAGAGGAGGAGACCTTGGAGATCATGGGAGTCGAACTCTCACCACTGAGAGAAGATAGGGAATAACTTCCTCAAAGCCTCAAACAGAGAGGATCAGTCACGGAGTCGGGATTCAAACCCAAACCCTTTGAGCCACACTGCTCGCCAGACAACAAGCCCTCGTTAGGGTCCTCCAGGGGGCATTAGCACGAGGGTCTCCCTGTGGGGGAGGGGGAATCCAGGCCTTGTGAAAGGAGCAAGTGGCTCTAAGAGGCAGCGAGGAGGCAGGAGAGCCCTGCTAAGACGCTTGACACACTCTAATAGGGCGATACGATACTGCAGCACTGTCGCTGCCTTGCTATCTTGGGACTCCAGACCATGCCTAGGAGGGAGTCTCGTGTTTGCTGAATGAATCATGGACGGACTCCCCGGCCTCTGCACTGAGGACACTGGTGGAGACTCTGGATTCTGGGAAAGGTAAGAGTTTGCAGATCCATGTTCGTCACTGCCTTTTTGGGGCTTTCTTTTCATAGCACTGACCGGGAAAGCAGGAGGCCTGGACTCCAGCTCGCCACAAACCAGCTGTATGACCTCGGGCAATTCTCTTAATTTCTCAGTGACTCAGTTTCTCCATTTGCAAAATGAGGAGGTTCAATTCTCTCTCAAGGCCTTCCAATGAACAATGAATCGAGATTGATTTTCTGCTATAAACACACATTTGTCTATCTTAATCCAGTTTTCTCCGTTTCCCAACCGGCATAAGGGTCACCTTTTCCACCGGGAACAATTAACAGAGAAAAAGAAAAAGAAAGCCAGGCTTTCTCCTCTATGTAAATACCCAGAGACACAGGCTTTCTTCTGCTCCTGGGTAATCACCATAAGTCTAAAGGCCAACTTAAATTTTTAAATCTTCTGGGAGTCTCATGACAGGATAATGCTCTGCGTATGTCTCCAAGGCTCTTTTCACCATCCAGAATTAGGCCGTTTTTGGTGAGCCCCTTCTATTAACCAGAAGTCTACTATTCTTTAATAGTTGATTAGGGCAAAGGTGGGGGGGGGGGGGGGGTTCTCTCCAGCAAGAGTTCTCAACATGCTATTGAATAAGACTTTTTTTTAATTGAAGACTGCATTTAACAGAAATTCAAACAGAGTGAATTAAAGGGGTAATTTCAGATGTACTGAAAGGCTGTAATGTCCATTCAAACTAATGAAGGCACAGGACATTAATCTCCTAAAAAGATTCAAACGCTATAAGTGGAGCAATTCTGTTCCTTAGTAGGAACAAATTAAGACGATTTCCCTTGCAGAAATTGCGGTAATTACGAGTAATTATCTTGTACTCTCTAAATTTTCCACTGTAGCGCTTTCGGCAAATACCATTCCCTCCGAATACTTTATTTGGAAATACAGGAGGATTGTTTCCTGCCAAATTGTGCTCCGGAGCTCCTACTGGCTGTGTAGGGGCGCTGCTGAGCAATGACCACAGAGGTGGCCTCTTGAAATCCAACACAAAAGCCACTCCATCACTGCCATTCTCGGAGACATTCCTCATCAGGTCTCCGGGACACCTGGGAGGCGACAAAGGAAAAGGCAGTACAATGAAGGTGTCATGACACTTAATATGGACTTGTGCACGAAACAACAGAGAAGCTTGCTCCAATGTGCATATCTTGGGGCTATCATGAAAAATATGTCCACAGTTGTTGCCACAGGTTTAAAAAAAAAAAAGCTATACAAAGTCAAATAGAACACTAAAGGTTATGGCTCAGTTTTCTTTCTGCTACAGAATGGTGCACCCTTGGGCGAATCACTTATAAAGGATGGGGTGGAAGTAGGGGCTCCCAAAAGAACAGCCTTGCATCTGGGCACTATATATAAATGCACAGAGATGGGATTCCTGCTTAAGGGGGAGACCTCTGAGTCCATGACACTGTGAATAGGGAGAAAGATTTCAGAAAAGGAGAGGGAGAGACGTAGGTAGAAAAAGCTGAGGTGAGACAGTTACAAAGAACGAGCTCTGCATGGCAAACAGATCTCCCCAGAGCCACAGGTAGGCAGGGAAAGTTGACCTCCCCCCCAACATGTTCCTTCACCCCCAGAAATAGATAACAGTGGACTTCTCCAATAAGATCACTTTTTCCTTGGTTGTACTCAGATGTGATTTCATTCCAGAGTTGAAAGGCCCATTTACTAAAATGTATTCTGTCATCTACCCTCATTTGTATGACTTCCCTGATTTCCGTCTTACTGCTTGCTTCAATATATGTTTGACTTTTAATTTTACTGAGGATTTTTTTCTTCAATTATTCAACATCCTTTTTTGGCCCTCCCACCTCCACCATCCACCAAAAAGAAGGAAATAAGAAGAAGAAAGAATAGAGGAGAGGAAGAAAAGAGAGAAGAAAGGAAGAAAGGAAGAAAGGAAAGAAGTAAGGAAGGGAAGGAGGCAGGGATGCAGGGAGGGAGGGAGGGAGGAAGGAAGGGAAGAAGGAAAGAAAGAGGAAAGAAAGCAAAAAGGAAGGAGAGACAGAGAGAGACTGAAGAAAGAAAAGCACCTTGCTATCACAAAAGCACAATAAAGGAAACATGTTCTTATACTGGTTATGGCCAAGAATGTAACTCACATGATGCACATTGATCCATCATCTCTGTCAAGAAGCAGCGTTTTTGTGGCACATGACCAAGAATTGGAAACTAAGGGGGCACATCAAAAGGGAATGCATGACCAGGATGTGGCCCCTGAATGGAATGGCATCAGGCTGTAAGAAACTGGCCCCAGCAGTGGGGGGGGGGGGCGGGGGGGGGAGGTAAGGGAAGTTGGGAGAGGTTGGGGGGAGAAGAGACTTGTATAAACTGCTATGAAGTGAAGAGAATGGAACGAGAAGAACAATTTATACTAATAATATCAATATGATAAAAATGAACAATTTTGAAAGACTCAAGAGCTCTGATAAACACCATGACCAACCATGATTCCAGGGGCCAAATAAAGAACGATGCCTCCCACCTCAGACCCTGGGGCTCAGGTATAAACTCCTTTTCCTCAGCCCCCTCAAAGGCTGTTCCAAACTCTCTTATCTTTCTTGATGTCTGCAGGAGATGCTCCTAGTAGCGTCTCCTCTCTTACTCATCTTCAGTCTCTTCAGAGAAGGAATTCCAAGCTATCAACAGCCGTATGAAAAAATGCTCACAAATCACTAATAGAGAAATGCAAATCCAAGAAACTTGGAAGTTCTTCCTCAAACCCAACAGACTGGCACAGTTGACAGAAAAGGAAAATGACAAAAGTCAAAGGGGGCTCTGGGAAAATGAGTGTATTAATAAACTGTTGATGCAGCCGTGGACTGGTCTAGACTTTCTGGAAAGCCCCAAAAGCTATTAAACTGTACGTCCTCTTTGACCCAATAATGCCACGATTGGGCCTCTGATCCAAAGAGATCAAAGAAAGAAGAAAAGGGGCCATATGTACAAACATATTTACAGCAGCACTTTGGGGGGATAGTACTGAATGGGAAAGTGAGGTGGTGCTCATCAACGGGGAAAGAGCTGAACAACTGAGGGCACGTGAGTGTGAGAGAACGGGACACTCTTGTCCCTCCAGAAATGATGAGGATCATTTCCAAGACACCTAGGAAGACTTGAAAGAACTGATACAAATTAAAATGAGCAAAATCTGGAAAACAATTTCTACGATGAGAACGTTGTAAATGCAGGCAGCTTTGAAAGGCTAAGGAGTTCGGACCTATGCGGTGACCCACCAGTTCCCAGAGGACTAGTGATAAAGCATGCTGCCCGCCTCCAGGCAGAGGTGCGGGTCTCAGGGGGCAGACTGAACCCCACGTTCTGCTGCTGTTGCTTTTGCTGGGTTTGGGTCATAATCAGAAAGGGGCGAACCGCATTGTGCCTTCTACTTACCTTTGTAACGGGTCTTGTTTTTCTTGCTTTTCAGTTGGGGGGAGGGAGAGAGGAAGGAGCTGAGGAGGGAATTCAGACTTGATAATAAAACTGAATTTTTTAAAATTCGGTCTCTGCTTGTCTAGCGGCTCCTTTCCTACAGCCCACAAACACACCTAAATCTCACCTGTCCTTTAAAAAAATATCCTCTCTAGGGCAGCTAGGTGGTACAATGAATACAGCACTGGCCCTGGAGTCAGGAGGACCTGAGTTCAAATCTGACCTCATACACTTAACACAAAAACTAGCCGTGTGACCTTGGGCAAGTCACTTAACCCCAAATGCCCTCCAAAAAAAGCAAAAACAAAAATATCCTCTCAAGACCTTACAACCTCTGCCAGCATCTGTCCTCTCCCTACCCATTCTCCACAGAGTTATCACAGTAATTTTCCTAAAGTAGAGTTCTGACCAGGCCAACCCCCCATCTCAATAAATCCTATTGGTTCTTTCTTTTCTCTGGGATGAGACATGAACACTTGTGATGGGAATTTTAAAATATTCACCACCCGGCCCCGTGCTACCTTTCCTCCCCTCCACACTCTCTATAGCACAGTGGGCAGCGCCCTGGGCCTGGAGCCAGAACAACCTGAGGTCAATTCTGACTAACTTGGCTTTGGTCAAGTCACTCGCCCTCTGTTTGCCCCAGTTCCCTTATCTGCAAAATGGGGCTAATAATAGCACTTGAGCTGTGAGGCCCAAATGAATGGTAAAGCACTCAGCGGCAGTGATTCTAGGCTGCAGATGGCCCACCGTCTCCCATCTCCCTGCCTTTGCACAGGCTGTGCCGCCCTCCTCACCTCAGAATCCCTGGCTTCTCTCCAGACTTCCTTCTGCAGGAGCGGCTCCAGATCCCCCTCCCCAGGCCCAGGCAGGGTCTCCTCCCGTCATCTTCCAGCTGTTACAGACGTGCATTCACGTGTGCCCCGTGTGTGCATGTAGATGGACCCCCAGATGTATAAGCTGTTTTCTCCTTGCTCCCCTCTGAGAATGAAAGCTCCCGGAGAACGAGAATTGCTTTCTTTTTGCCCCTGTCTGTATCCAGGGGCAAACACCCAGCAAAACATCTTCTCCACAGCTCCGTGAACTGGTCTTCGGCACACTCTCACTGTTCCTGTCTGTGTTCCCAGCACTGAGGACAAGGCCTGGAACACAGCAGCGTAATCACAAATGCTAATTAACCGGCTCACTTGCTCAGCTGAATCAAATACAAATGCAAAGGAAGAGCCCTACAGTGTAAAAAATGAGGACTTTGAGGGACTCTGAGAAGCATGCAAAGACTGGCATGAACTGATGTAACAAGAATCAGGAAAACGATGCAGAAATAAACCCAATGGGTGATCCCCAGGCCCCCAGAGGGAGAAGGGCGGCAGTACAGGTGCTACCAGAAGAGGCACACAGGGCAGCCAGCTGGCCTGAAGTTTTATTCTTCAGTACAATGGGGGGGGAGGGGGGGGAAGAGAGAGACAGAGAACACAGAGAGAGGGAAGGAAGGCGGGAGGAAGGGAGGGAAGAGGAAGGAAGGAAAGAAGGAAGGAAGGGAGGGAGGGAAAGAGAAGGAAGGAAGGAAGGAAAGAAGAAAGGAAGGAAGGAGGGAGGGAGGAAGGAAGGAAGGAAAGGTGGAAAAAGAAAAGCACAAGAAGTGACCTTTAATGGCTAATGTTAGAAGAGGCTCTGACAATCCCTGGCTGGTCTAGCAAGACAGTCTCCTCATGGAAAACATAGAAGGTCAGCAGTTCCTGTCTTTCTCCTAAGTCAATAAGCATCACGCTAGCTGGTCTTCTTAGTTTCATCACTGCAAGCACCAGAAGAACTGGAGAGGTCTCAACCTTTGGGGGTCACTGGCAGAATTTCTTGGAGCAGCCTCTGCTCAATTTATAGTTGTTAAGACAATACAGCTACATATAATACTCAAGGAAAGTATGTTTTCAAAACTCTTAAATTGGAAAAATTCTTAGTTCTATTTAACCAAAAAGAGAGAGAGAGACTTTTTATATTACTGTTTAAAAATCAGTCACAGTGAGAGGTGCAGACTCTGTGCCTATTAATCCTCTCAAGTTTGCTAGGTCAGTAGAAATATAAAATGGCAGAGAAATGATGAAATGTTCAAGTTAAAGGGACCTTAAAATTATAGGTTGATGGATTTGTTACAGCTGGAAGGGAGCTTAGAACATAAAAATTTCAGTGCCAAGAACAACCATAGAACATAGAATGTCAGAGCCAGAATGGATCTTTAAACAGATAAAGTCAGAGCTGTGAGAAGCCTTAGAACAGAAAATATCAGAGCTGGGAAGGGCCTCATAACAGGAAATGTCAGAGCTGGGAGGGGCCTTAGAACAGGGGATGTCAGAGCTGGGAAGGGTCTCAGAACAGGGAGTGGTAGAGCTGAGAGGATGTTTATACACACACATATATATGTCTATACCTACACATATGTGCATTTACTTATAAAATGTGCTTATATCTACTTATAAAACACCTGTGTACACCAGTGGCTATTATTATTTGTTACATCTTAAATCTCTCATTTACCCTTTTATTCTCAGTAGTCAAATGACCTCAAAAACAGTCCACACTCAGTTCTATAGACATTAACCTCACTTACTCAACAATCGCTGTCTAAAACCCAGGGAAAGCTAGGAAGGAAACAAGCAGCCCAAGCCTCTGAGCTTCTGCCACAGTGATCACCCAGTACGAACACTAAAATGCCTGTGCTTTCCTCACTATCATGGTGCTCAGGTTCATATTCAACATTTCCTTCTTCCTTTTTTATGGAAATTTGATAAACTTAACCGTTTCCTAGCCCAAACAGTATTAGACCCAAAAGATTAGAAATCCAGTTACTAGAGGGAGGCCGGCCTTCTGGTACCAACAAAAAAAATCATATTGAGATTACTAATTAGGACACCTAGGAAGACGCCATAAAAATGATAAAAAGTAGACACAGAAACGTCCTAATCAACAGTCTGGCTCTCTCTGCTGTGAAGGCAAACAAAGAGGCCTCCGCACATCTGTGGCCCCTGAAAACAGCCCTTCCGGAGGGAACAAGAGATATTCTTAATGATCACTCTGCGCCATCAAGAAAAATCAAGTCCAGGACTACGCAGGATCTTCTTGGAAAAGGCTCTGACGCACAAAGTGCTAAGTTTCAGTCTCATCTGGGGATCTGACTGACTTGGAGCAGACTGCATTCTGACAATGGCAGACAAACGAGGTGTTACTGGGGGTGGCCCTGGAGAAGGGAAATGGAAATCCACAGGCAGCCTCAAAACCTCAGTGCAGCGGCCAGGTCCCGCAGTCTCCTGATCCCCACAGCCTCCACGTCCCACAGTCTTAGCCTAACTCCCCTATCACCTGCCCAATCCCTTTTCACCATAAGTGTTAACAGGTGGTCAGATGAAGTGACAAGTGTCCTGTTTCCTCTCTCCTGCCTATTCTGCAGTAGACTTGGAAAAAATAATTTGTGAGTAAGGAATTATGGGAAATAACGATCCCCCTTACCCCTCCTCCCTCTTCCCCCCTCTCTTAAAACAAGCCAATGTTATAACTAGGAGGGGGCTTATAGTTGTCAGCCTCACCACTCACCCTGGGCGGTCCTTTCTATCCCACTACCTCCAGATACCTTCAGCATCTTCCAACTCAAGATCCCTCAATACAGAGAACCCTGTCATTTGTTGCCTGGGTGACACTGGGTAAATCATTTCCTCTGCCTCAGCTTGTGTTTCCTTGCTGGTGAGACGAGAGGTTTGGCCTGGACAGTCTTTGAGGGGCCTCGGGGCTCTAGGTGGAGGACTGGTGGATTCTGCTCCACTGAGGCCCAGGGATGTCCTCGTGTCCTTCCCACAATTTCAGGCCTGCTTTTATCTCTGGGGTCTTCAAAAGCATCATTTATCATCTAGTTTAATCTGAACTGCAAATACTTAATGCTTCAGGCAAAATGACCTATATTTCTACTTCCATGAAATGAGTTAGTTCTCTACCTTCTACATAAAAGAATTCTAGAATTGTAGCAATCCACATGCATTTGTATAGATACCGTATGTTATGTGTGTATTTTATATATCTTTCTATACATACAAACATATATACATACATACGTACATGGCAGCCTTGGAGTCAGAGAGTCCCGGGTGCAAGGTTGGTCTCTGACACATATATTGGCTCTGACTTCACTCTTCAGCGCCCCAAAAAAGAGCAAGGGCTGATCTGCAGGGTGGAAAAAGTCCCCAAGACATCGCAAGTCCAATTCAAATGGAGGAGACAGGGATAGAGGCAGAGAAATACAGGATTAGGCAGATCCAAGTCAGGCCTGCACAACATACAATCGCCCCTTGCAACCCACCAAAGGATTTAGGGTGGCCCTCGAAAAACGTTGGGTTGCCACTGCTCATTCAGAGAAATTTTGACAATAGGTCTAGAAACAGACACACTGTCTGTCCTGAGCTAGGCCTGGCCCAGACAAAGAGGAGAGGCAAATCATTAACTGGCATTTATAAAGTGTCTGCTATGTGCCAGGCACTGGGCTAAGTGGTAGGGGCACAAACAAGGACAGAAGATGGCCCCGGTGTCAAGGAACTCACCACATGCCAATACCTTCAGAGGAGCGAGTTACAGAAAGGACAAACAGGAGGTGAGCTCAGAGGGATGTGGGGCAGGAAAGAAAGTGCTCCCCCAGAAGACAGGATCTAGGCTGAGCCTTGAGGCAGAAGGAGGCCGGGATGAGGAGGGAAAGCATTCGAGGCACCATGGTTGGCTGGCAAAAGCAGAGCAGGAAGACTGGGGTCCTGTGGGAAGGACAGCCATAAGGTGGTCTGTGTTGCCACATTGTGAACTACATGGTAGTAAGGGTGGGACAGTAGAAGTAAAGGGTGAGACTGGAGAAATAGGAAGGGGCTGAGGTTAGGAAGGGCTTCTCTACCTGATTCTGCTCTGATCTCTTGGGCTGCAGAGCATCCACCATCCCCCCCTCTGGGGAAGCAGGGTCTGCCTGTGCCAGCTGCAGCCTGGCACCGTGGAGGCTGTGACCCCCTTACTCCCTGAGGGTTGGAGGTAGGACTCCAGGGAGTACCTTGTCCAGCCCCTCTTTATCCTCTCCTCATCCCAATGTCACAGGGTCTGTGTGTCCCTCACAGGGGTCCACGCTGCTATCTGAGCCTGCTATCTGCCCCAGAGGTCTGTCAAACAATCATCCCAGGAAGCTTCCCTGAGGGTGAGGACCTGGAAGAAGGCCCTCTCCAAGGGAAGCCACCAGGCTTGAGTTCAATCCCTTCATTCTATCTAGAGGAGGAAATCAAAGCCCAGAGGGGCTGGGGGCTAGCCAGCTGAATGTAAAGTCCCTAAGGTCAGGAACAAATTTGTTTTTGTCTTTCAATTGCCAGTGCCTACCATGGTTTCTGACACACAGTAGGTATTTAATCGATGCTTGTGGAATTCAATTAAACTTGACCAGGTCTCACCAGGAGTCATAGCAAACAATGAGGGGATTAGAACTCAGCTCTCCAGTCTTCCATGCTGCTCGCCCTCTCTACTACACTGCTGGCCATGTGACTGCTATCCAGATTAGAATCTTAGTTTCTTAAGAGGTGAATACTTTCAGTTCAATACTTTGGAAGTCCTCCCGCCCATCCCCCAACAGAGCAGAAATCCCTTGAGCTCTCTGACACATACTTCCTTGGAAAAGCTTCACTGATGGGGAACTACAATCTTTTTAAAATAATTGTTTGTTTCATCTTACTTATTTAGAAGATACAGAACTAAGTAGTTGAAAACCTAAACACGCAGAACTTTTTAAAACTTGTTGGCACAAAGTTCAGACGATTCATACCAAAGTCGCTATTTCTTTTCTCTTTTTTCTTAAAAATGTATTATTTACCTTATGACAATCTTTTCTTTCTAAATTTTAAGTTCCAAATTCTGTCCCTCCTCCCACCCCCTCTCCTAGGCCCCCTGAAAAGGCAAGCAACGTGATATCAATTACAAATGGGGAATCACACAAAACATATTTCCATATTAGCCATGTCATAAAACCAAGCAAAAAAAGAAAGAGAAAAGAAAGAAGACTAGAAAATTATACTTCAATTTGCACTCAGAGTTAAGCAGTTCTCTCTCATCCCACGTCCTTTGAAATTGCCTTGGATCACTGTATTGCTCAGAGTAGCTAAGTCTTATGCAGCTGATCATTGCTGCCCATTGCTCTGACTGTGCACAGTGCTCTCCCAGTACTTCTCACTTCACTTTGCCATCAGTTCATGCGGGTCTTGCCATGTTTTTCTGAAACCACCTCCCTCATCATTTCCCACAGCACAATGGTATTCCATCAAAATCATACACCACAACCTGTTCAGCCATTCTTCGATGGATGAGCATCCTCTCAATTTCCAATTCTTTGCTACCACAGAAGGAGCTGCTATAAATATTTTTGTATGCATAGGTCCTTTTTCTTTTTATTTGAGGCCTTTGGGATACAGATGTAGTAATGGTATTTACTGCATATCAAAGGATATGCACAATTTAAAATCCCTTCGGGCATAGTTCCAAATTGTTTTCCAGAATGACTAGACCAGTTCACTACTCCACCAAGAGTTTATTAGCATACCTATTTTTCCCTCATCCCCTCCTAGTATAGTCATTTCTGATAGGTGTGATGGTACTACAGAGTTGTCTTAATTTGCATTTCTCTAATCAATAGTGATTTAGAGGGGTGGCTAGGTGGCACAGTGAATAGAGCACCAGCCCTGCAGTCAGGAGGATCTGAGTTCAAATCTGCTCTCAGACACTTAACACAAAGCTAGCCATGTGATCTGGGGCAAGTCACAATCCCAATTGCCCTGCCTTCCCCACTCCAAAAAGCAAAAAGAAAAACAAGAAAAAAAATAGTGATTTAGACATTTTTTTCCAATTACTATAGACAGCTTTAATTTCTTCTTCTGAAAACTGCCTATTCATATCCTCTTATCATTTATCAACTCGGGAATGGTTCTTACTTTTTTAAATCTGAATCAATCATATATTTAGCATATATCTGAAAAATCAGAGACATCTGTTATAATTTTTTCACATTACTTTATCGTCTGTGTATCTTTTAAGTACGTTGTCTTGTACCTTTTGGTAAAATGTAGCTTCCCTGATTATTTCTTTTCATTAGGGCCAAGTTTCGCTTCTGCTCTGCCTGAGATCACGATTGCTCCCGCCTCCTTTACTTCCGCTGAAGCCTAACAGACCCTGCCTCAGTCCGTCATTTTAACTCTATGTGTGTCTTTCTGTTTCGAGTATGTCCCTTGTAGACAGCATGTTGCTGAGTGCTGGTTCCTGATCCTTTCTGGCATCTGTCTCTGTTTTACGAGTGAGCTCTTCCCACTGCATTCACAGTTAGGATCACTCTGTATCTCTGCATCCCACAAACCTCTGTTCCTTCCCCTCCCCCCTCGCTCTCCCCCCTCCCCCTCCCTTCTCAAAATGTATTTGCCTCTAACCAGCCTCCCTTAATCCTCCCTGCCCCTAATCCTACCCCTTCTTCCTCTTATGCCCTTCCTCTCCTGTCTCCCTATTGGATGAGTCACATTTCTATGCCCAACTGAGTGTGTGTGTGTGTGTGTGTGTGTGCCGTCCTCCCACCCATTTTCCCCTCCCTTATAAAATCTCTTCCTTGTGGGCCTCTTTTATGTGAGAAAATTTTCCCCACTCTACTTCTCCCCTCCCCCTTCTCCAGAACATCCCTCCTCCCTCTTCATTTCTTTTGGAGATTGTTCCAACACAATTGACTCAAACCGTTGACCTCTGTCCGTGTAAGCTCCTTTTAACTGCCCAATAATGATAAAGTTCTTAGGAATTACAAGCATCAGCTTCTTATATAGGAATGCAAACAGTTTTACTTTATTGAGTCCCTTATGATTACTCTTTCAAGTTTGCCTTTTTTATGCTTCTCTTGAGTCTTCTGTTTGAATGTCAAATTTTCTATTTAGCTCTGGCCTTTTTATCAGGAATGGTTGAAAGTTCTCTATTTCATTAGATATCCATTTTTCCCTTAAGGGATTATACTCAGTTTTGTTGGTGGGGTGATCTTTGGTTGTAATCTTAGTTCCTTTGACTTCCTAGATATCATATTCCAAGACTTCCACTCCTTTAACATGGAAGCTACTAAATCTTACGTAGCTCCACAATATTTGAATTGTTCCTTTATGGCTGCTTGAAGTATTTTCTCCTTGTCCTGGGAATTCTGGAATTTGGCTCTAATATTCCTGGGATTTTTCATTTTGGGATCCCCTTTGGGAAGTGATTAGTGGATTCTTTCCATTTCTATTTTACCCTCTGAATCTAAGATATTGGGGCAGTTTTCCTTGATAATTTATTGAAATATGATGTCTAGTCACTTTCTCTGATCATGGCTTCCAGGTATTCCAATAATTCTTAAATGATCTCTCCTCAATCTATTTTTAGGGCAATTATTTTTCCATTAAGATATTTCACATTCTCTTCTATTTTTCACCCTTTTCACTTTGTTTTAATGTTGATCAGTGTCTCCTGAAGTCATTAGCTTCCACTTGCCCAATTCTAATTTTTAAGAAATTATTTTCTTCAGTGAGATTTTGTACCTCTTTTTCTATTTGGCCAATTCTGCTTTTTAAGGAGTTCTTTTCTTCAGAGGATGTTTGTACTTCCTTTTCCATTTGACCTATTTTTTTTAAGGAGCTCCTTTCTTCAGTGAATTCTTATGCCTCTTTTACCATTAGGATAATTCTGTTTTTAAATGTGTTATTTTCTTTGGTATGGGGGGGGGGGAGGCTCTTTTATCAAACTGTTCATTCTCTTTTTTTCTTGCATATCTCTCACTTCTTTTCCCAATTTTTCCTCTACCACTCATCTCTTTCTTCAACTCAGGAATGCCTGCCAGGCTTGGGTGCAATTAGCATTTTCCTTTGAGATTTTTTCTTGGTAACTGCTTTCACATTGCTGTCTTTTTCTGGGTCTATTTCTTGGTCTTTCCTGCCACCACAGCAGTTTTTTATGGTCGAATTCTTGTTGTTGTTGTTGTTTGCTCATTTTTCCTGTCTACTTCTTGACTTGGAACTTCATGTTAAAGCTGAGCTCTGCTTAGCTGGGGGTGAGGAGGCACTGTGCCAAGTCTCATACTTTTTCACGCTGCTGTTTTCAAAGCTAGTTCTGGGGGTCTGCAAGTTTTTGGTGCTTCCAAAGTTGTGTGATCCTGAGAGAGGTGTAGTATGGTAACTGCCAAAGTCCCCTACTTCTTAAGAGATTTATGTGAAACCAAGAAGAAAAAAATTACAAAGTAATTGAGTCAAATGGGACAAAGATATTCTTAGCTACAAAAACTTCAAGAGGGGAACTGACAAGAAGGTTCAAGAGCAAAGCTTCATATAAATCCTACAAATGTCAGTGAAGTGATACAATTTTTACAGCTTTCGATAAAAGGACATGGTTTTAGCCCATCAGTAAAAGCTGTCTTAAAGCTGAGCCATACGTTGTCATTAATGATTTCATGAATTCACCGCGGGAGCTGACGCTGATGGGGCCAGCCAGTGATTTCACATTTTCTCTTACTGCAGAAAGATTTTCTGTGGCGCTTCCTCCTTATGGCTGCCCAGCAAGACAGAAGAGGCTGATGGGGCCCTTCCGGGGACTGGCTCACCCCAACTCTGCCGCCTTTTGCTTTTGTGTATTTGATGATCCCAGACTTCCTTTATTTCCCATGAAGTAGATCCGTGAAGCTCCCTAGATTTAATAATAGATTTAGAAAGCATTTTTCCTAAATCATTTTCCACAAAATTTCCAAGGAATTATGGAATCTTAGAGGTGGAAAAGAGTCCTAAGGGGGTCATCTAGGTCAATACCAATGCACTCAGTTTGTTGATAAGGAAACATAAACCCAGAGATGGGAGGGATTTGCCTGAATTCTCTCACAAGGGAAGAGGCAGTTAGTGGCCCAGATGGGACTAGAACCCACATCTCCTGATTGGTATAATGCATCATCCATATGAAATGCATGTAAAATGGATTAGCTGAAACACCCTAACCACTCACTAAATGGCCTTTCTCTTTTTATATCTGCCTCTAGCCATAAAACTAGATCATTTTGTTCTCATACCAATGAACAAATTTGGGAATATAATATATAGAGACAGAGACAGAGAGGGAGCAAGGGAGAAAGAATAAGAGAGACATAGAGAAAGAGAAAGAGAATGAGTGGTAGGGAGAAAAGGAAAGAGAGAGAGAGAGAGAGAGAGAGAGAGAGAGAGAGAGAGAGAGAGAGAGAGAAAGAGAGAGAGAGAGAGAATACTTTCCTTACTCCCTTCAAGTAAACAGTAATTGTGGGAAAGGGTTTCCACCTGAAAAACCTAAATACTTAGGACTGGAGGAGGCTTGCAAGCTTGTAAACATCTCTACCATTAATAGCTGCTCACTCAAGGACATCTCAAGGACATCTATCATGTTTTCCTTATTTTAACAAAACTTCTACTGTGGTTCTTGATGGCATTGTAAAGAGTTCCACCCATAATACATTCTATTAAATGGTACTTAGATAATTAACTGAGCAGCTAGATCAATTATTCAACTGATCTTTATTTGAAACCTGTAGGACCAGGTCACTCCAGTACCTCAAAGCTTTTAGTTAATTTCCATTGCCTGTGAGATAAGGACCAAACTCCTCAGCCTAGCACGTTCTAGCCTACTTGTCCAGGCACATCTTCCACCATTCTACCTCACCAGCTCTGTGCTTCTGTCAGACTAGACTAATGAAAGGTCCTGCCTTCCTCACACACGATTCCCCATCTCTTGGCCCCTGGCTCTCAGGGGCTACAGTTAGTTCCTCTTGAGGCTGGAGCTCATTCTTTGCTTTGCTGCCAAGAGTCGCCTCCTTGTGACTTCCTCCGTGTCTGCCTCTGGATACAGTATGTCTCTGCTCCCTCTGTTGGCCTTTCATTGTCTCTAACTGCTGGATTATGTGTCTCTCTTAGGTGAGGGACTCTACTAGAGAATAAGCATTTATCAGGCACCTACTGTGTGCTGGGCACTGTGCTAAGTATTTCACAAATATTATTTCACTCGATCCTCTCCACAGCTGAGAGGTGGGCGCTGTTATTATTCCCACTTTACAGCTGAGGAAACAGGCAGACCGAGGCTGAGCAACGTGCCCAGGGCCACACAACTTGTCAGTGTCTGCAGCCAGGTTTAAGCTGAGGTCTTCCTGACTCCAGGCCCAGCGCTTGCCCTGCTGTGCCACTGGCCACCCGCCTAGATGCTTCTCCTAGTTGTCACGGGCAGTGGAGATCTCTCTTGGCCTGGGTTCTTCCTCCACTTGTGACTTCTGTCCTGGAATGCCAAGCCCTCAAACTCTTGTCCCTACCTAAGAAACATCCTTTCCTCTCTAACCCCATTACGTCCTGCTGACACCCCCCTCTGACCAGCTCTAATCTCCTTAGCTAAAAATGATTTCTCCTTCACCTGATCTCACAGCACTTTATCGTCCTCTTATATAAGACTCATAAAGAAGGTACAGGCTTGGATTGCTTGTGATAGATAATTCCAAAGGGAATCACTGAAGGGATGACTGGCTGGCTAGCTCATAGAGTTACTTAAGTATTTTGAACAGCCACTTCTACATTATCATAATGTACTAAGAGGGAGGTATTTGCCCCTTCCTCCTCCCTTTCCACTTAAATAACTAAGGAAAGTAAATTATGTCTGTCCAACAAAGATACATAAATGTTGACAGATAGGACTGCTACCTAGGAAACATTAAAAAAAGACTGAGAAAAGGAATGGACTTATAGGAAGAGAGCTTGGGCAAACAGGAGAAAAGGATGCAGGGCCATCTTTGTCCGCCACTATGGACAATATACTGAAAGACTGGAAATGCTGCAGGCTTCCTTGGTCTGCGAAAGTGAGGCGGAAGGTGGCTTATGGTACAGAGAAATGATGAGCGGTAGGAGAGGGAAAGGAGAGGGGGACAGAAGGAAGAAAGAGACTGACCATGAGAGGGAGGGGATTGATCGTAAAATGGAAGGAGGGAGAGAGAAAATGAGAGAGACAGAGAGAGAGGGAGAGAGGGGGAGAGGGAGAGGGAGATACAGAGACAGAGACAGAGAGAGGAAATAAGAGGGAGGTGGAGGGGAAAGGAGGGAGAGAGAATGAGAGAAAAATCCCTGCCCTACTCCCTTCAAGTAAATAGTAATTGTGGGAAAGGGTTTCCACCTGAGAAGCCTGAATACTTAGGACTGGAGGAGGCTTGCAAGTTTATAAACATCTCTATCATTAATAGTTGCTCACTCAAGGACATCTATCATGTTTTCCTTATTTTAACAAAACTTTTTTCTGTAATGTTATGAGCTATACTTAGAAACAGTGTCACTCAACACCCTGGCAACTACTACGTAGATGGGAAACCTGGCACAGGTTTCTGGGGTGGAGGGAGAAAATCCTCCCAACTTCTCTTGGGCCATTCATGTGAACTGACAAGGATTCCAGTAGATCCTGTGCCCCCACCTTACCATCTGCTACTAGGATGGGTGGTTCTTGAGGCCACTGACCCTATTTCATTTATCTTTGTGTCTCTCCCAGCATCTTGCACAAGACCCTACACATAAGCATGTACATAAATACACTTAATAAATGGTAGCTGAATGAATAAGTTAGGGGTTTAGATTTCCAGTAAAGAAATAAAGAATTTTCTCCACAACAAAGATGTTATGACAAAGAAAAGACTTTTGAAGTGTGTGTGGATTTGGAAGGAAAATATGATGGGACACTCCCAAATACAAACATATAGAATGTAGTACCCCCAACAGCACATCTGAACAAGCTTCTAAAATCTGACTCTGTCAGAGAAGTAATTTAAGGAGCCTCATTCACATAATATTAACGTGACAAGTATAACAAGATAAATACATCATATGATTCTCAAATGACATAATTAACATAACATATTTGACATATTCGTATTAATGATCTTTTATTATGTATGAACAGTCATATTACATTAGATAAGCCATGAAAAGATCTAATCACTGTCAACTTTCTTAGAGGTTTTGACTGCACTCTTATTTACACAATGTTATCTCAAACTAATCCTTGGATTTAAAAGAGTATAAATCTTCTCACAATTGTAAACAAACATGTTACTGTGAGATGAGCATTTCAATTAGATTCGAATGTGAAATGCAGGATATGAAAATTCTGTGATGCAGCGCTGCCCTAGAACTGCCCGGCACCAATAAGGAAGACTGTGTTACGGCCCCACGCCACCTGTCAGGAGAGTGTTCAAACTGCTACAGTGAGGCGAGCCAGGGTTCTCTCTGTCCTGGCTATCTTGGTGGAAGGACCTGGATTTCTATTCCCTGACGTTAAATTGAAAAAGCTGGGTTTATACCAGCACCCTCCCATCAAGCACCATTGTTGCCCTCGAAAATCCATTATTGACTGAACGTTCATGAATTCACCTAATGTTCTTTTTGAAACGTGTATTTTCTAACCGACACAAGTCATGGAACAACACAGAGCAGGTCCGAATGAGCTACTCCTTATTCTGTGTGTTGTGTATTCAGGTATCTGTGTGCATGTTTCAACGCTGGCCACCCCTTCTGGAGAGCATACCTGGAACCTTCTAGTGACATACGTGTGCTGACCCTTTCTGATGGGTCCCTAGATAAAGCACAAAACCCAGACTGCTGTTGGCCATCTGTGCCCGCTTCCACGCACAGTCGCGAGGGAGGTTGGAGAAGCAACCCAGAAGGCACCGATAATCTCTCCGTACCAAGTCTAACAGCATTTGCTCAACCCTCCTTCTTCCTGATCCCTCTGGGGCCTTCAGAGCTGCCCATCATGTTCTTGTCTAAGGGATTTGGGGCGCTGCTCTCTCCTGGCTTTCCTCTTACTTTTCTGAGCCCCTCTTCTCAGTCTCCTTACTACATCTTCCTCCACGTCACGCCCACTACCCATGGGGGGCCTCTCTTAGTGACCTCATTGGCTCCCAGGGAGTCAGTCACCTCCTGTAGGGTCTCTCCCCAGTTACCCCTAATGTAAGGCCTTCCCTCCAGGTCACCGCTCTGTATGTGGTGTGCATGCTGTGACTGGGTCAGATAGTCCCTGTTACGTGAGGAGCTCCCTGAGGGCAGGGACAGTCTTTTGCCTTTCTTTGCAGCCCCAGGGTTTTGTACGGTGCCTGCCACATAGTACTTAATACACATCTGTTGACTTGCCTTAAGCCACTGAACAGGAAGTGCGCGCCAGGCCATAGATTTCAGAAGTAAAGACGACTCTGCTCCTGCCCGCTCCTCCCAGCCTGCTAGGATGTCCTGAGCTCTACAGCAATGGTGGTGGTTAGCACATGCTGTTAGTCCTGGGCCTGTGCAGGGGAGCCTAAGGCCACACTTCAAACTTGGGCTGTCTTTTCTTCTCTCTTCCTTTGCTTGACCATGGGTGACTAAATGGAAATTTGAGGTAAAAATTTCTAACTTGGCTTCTGCCTTCAAGGGTGGGAGATCCTGATCCAAAGGGCTGGTGGTGACCTCTGAAAAAACCTCCTGGAAGAGAACACTGTTAAGAGAATGAGCCCAAGCCATGCCCTGACTTGCCAGAAGATAAAGAACTTGAGTGGATGGGTCAGATTGGAATGGTCTGGGTGAAGATGAAATGCCTGTTCACCAAATCCAAAAAATGTGCCACATTTTAATGTTTTAAGTACAATCTTCTAGCAGGTATAATAGAAGTTACAAGTTAGTGTGTTATGTTTTATGTGTTAAGAACTTGTCAATATGCAATTCAGTCAGTTAACGAGCATTTCTTAAACACTGTGTGCCTAGGACAGTGCTAAGTGCTAAAGAGACAAACAAATGCAAAACTGACGGAGTCTTTGTGTTTTCAGTTTAGGGTTAAAGAGTTGCTCCCAAAGATGCTTTCTGTGAGCCTGTACAAGAAGAGTTTCCCTCCCAACACTCTGATTCAGCAACGAAAAGCAGTTGTTCTACCCATCCGTGTAACAGTTCAGCTAACATAATGCATTAAAGAACGACGGTAGGATAGTGACTTATCCTGGGTCTGTTTCTTTCTTAGCTCCATGAAATATAAATATGAGAATGGAAAAAAAAAATGCTAAGTAGGCAAATGGCCTTTACACAGCGCTTGATGGGTCAAACCCAATGGCCTTTCCTTCATCCTCATTCTCTTTGACGTCTCTGCAGCCTTTGACACTGTTCATCACTCTCTTCTGGATATTCTCCTCTCTCTGGGTTTTCAGGGCTGCTCTCCCCCCCCCCAGGCCTCCTCCTCCCTCTCTGACTGCTCCTTCTCTGTCTCTTTTGCTGGAGCCTCCTCCAGATCACACCCTCTAGCTTTAGGTGTCCCTCAGGGCTCTGTCCTGGGCCCTCTTCTCTTCTCCCCCTATATTACTTCACTGGCTGATCTCATCAGCTCCCATGGATTTAATTACTATCTCTATGCCAATGATTCTCAAATATACCTTTTCTGCCCCAGTCTCTGTGCTTGCCTCCAGCCTCACATCTCCACCTGCCTTTCAGACATCTTGAAATGGATGTCTAGTGGACATCATAAGCTCAGTATGTCCAAAACAGAACTCACGATCTTTACCCCCCTTCTCCTGCTGTAGAAGGTAACACCATCTTCTCAATCCTCCAGGCTCCAAACTTAGAGGTCATTTTCCACTTACTTTATCTCCCCCCGCCCCCATATCCAATATGTTGCCAAGGTCCAGGATTTTACCTGTGCAACATCTCTCAAATATATCTCCTTCTCTCCTCTCACACTGACACTGCTCCAGTACAGGCCCTCAAGACCTCACATCTGGACTATCTCAATAGCCTACTTGGGGGGGGGGGGAATCTGTGCCTCAGGTCTCTCCTCACTCCAATCCATCCTCCATTCAGCTCTCAAAGTGATTTTCCTAAAGCACAGGTCCAATCACGTCACCTCTCCTCCTCAATAAACTCCAGTGGCTCCCTATCACCTCCAGGATCAAAGACAAAATCCTCTGCTTAAAGTTTAGAGCCCTTCATAACCTAGCCTCCTCCTGCCTTTCCAGTCTTCTTATATCTTACTTCTCAACACATTCTCTTGGACCAGTGATACTGGCTTCCAGCTACTCCACAAACATGACACCATCTCTGAGATGGTGCTACAGAGTTGTCTTAATTTGCATTTCTCTAATCCATAGTGATTTAGGAGGGGCAGCTAGGTGGCGCTGTGTATAGAGCACTGGCCCTGGAGTCAGGAGGATCTGAGTTCAAATGCGACCTCAGACATTTATCCTGTAAACAGCTTGCTCTGTACGTATTTGTTCGTTTGCTGTCTCCCCATCGGACTGAAATCTCCGTGGGGCCAGGAGCCGCCTTCTGCCTCCCTGTATTCTCAGTGCTTACTCAGCATGGTGTCCGGCACATAGTAGGACATCTGATTGATATTCACTAATTTAAATGTTTGAAAAATCCTTTACATATTATACCTCTGTGAGTACTGCCATTATCATCACCATTTTCAGGATGAAGCACTTAGTTCAAAGTGCTTAAGTGGCTGGTCCAGGGTCACACCCCTTGTAAGTGTCTGAGGCTGGATTTGAATCCAGGTCTTTCTGACAAGGCCAGTCCTCTGTCTCCTATGCAAACTGCTCTCCAAAGAGGTGCTTAATAAATATTTTTTGACTAAATGACATTTGCTAACTAATGTACAAAGTAAAGCTTTGTTTCATTTGTCCTAAATCAACCGATGCCCCACTAATTACTAAGCGCCTCCTATGCAGAAGGCTCCGTGACGAGCAGCATGAGAGACACACACAAAGATGGGCCTAGTCCTGCTCCCCAGAAGCTGACTGTGAGGGTGAATAGAAACACAGAAACATCCGCACAAAGAAAAGCAACCTCATCTAACTAAATCCTGCACAGTCCATGCAAGGAGCGGTGCTAGATGCTAGGGATGAACAACGGCCAATCCTTCCCCTCAAGGAGCTTACAGTCTACTAGAGGGGCACAAAAAGAACACAGATAACAATTTAAGAGGGAGAAGGGAATAAGCATGGATATGAAGTCTACTATTTGTCAGACACTGCGCCGAGTGCTTTAAAATATTGTCTTACTTGAGACTCATAATAATCCTCAAGGTAGGCGCTATTATTATCCCCATAAACAGTTAAGGGAAACAAGGCCAAGAGAGATGAAGTGACTTGCCCAAGGTCACACATCTAGTAACCATCTGGGGCCATATTTGAACTCAGGATTTCCAGACTCCAGGACCAGGGCTCTCTCCACTAAGCCACCAGTTTCCACCGGGAAGATAAGGAAGGAAATCCCCGTGGAGCAACAGACAGTGAGCATTGAAGAGAAGGCTTTGCAGAGGCAGAAATGAAGAAGGAATGGATCTGAGGCAAGGGGACCAACCTGAATAAACGTTCAGAGACAGAAGGACAAGACAGGAGAGGGTGAACAGCCCAGATGGCAAATTCTTCAACCTGAAAAGGCTACAAACCCAAGACCAAAGCGGAGGGAGGGCTGGTGCATGATCTGTTTGCAGATGACTGTGCACTCAGTGCAGCTTCTGAAGCTGAGATGAAACAAAGTGTGGATTAATTCTCTGCTGCTTGTGCTAATTTTGGCCTAACAATTAACACCAAGAAGACACAGGTGCTCCATCCGTCAGCACCACACCACCCACATGGGGAACCATCGGTTACAGCAAATGAAAAGGTTCTGAATGCTGTGGATAAGTTCACTTACTTTGGTAGTATACTTTCCAGGGATGTCCGCATTGATGATGAGGTTGGCACACAAATTGCCAGAGACAGCTCAGTGTTTGAGAGGCTCTGAAGGAAAGTGGGAGAGAGAAGAATATTAAACTGCCTACTAGACTGAAGGTCTACAGAGCCATGGTGCTGACCTCATTGTTGTATGCCTGGGAAACCTGGACAGTCTACCAGCACCAGGCCAGGAAACTGAATCATTTCCATCTGAATTGTCATAGGAAGATTCTGAAGATCACCTGGCAGGATAAGGTACCAGACACTGAGGACCTCACTTGAACTAAACTGTCAAACGTTCAAACTCTGCTTCAGAGAGCACAGCTCTGATGGGCTGGCCACATTGTCCAAATGTAAAACATATGCTTACCAAAAAGACTATTTTATGGAGAATTCACACAGGGCAAGCGTTCACATGGTGGTCAGAAGAAGCGATACAAGGACACTCTCAAGGTCTCTTCTCAAGAGCTTCAGAATTGATTTGTGACATGGGAGACATTGGCACAAGACCAATCAGCATGGCGTGCCCACATCAGAGAAGGTGTTGTGCTCTATAAGCAAAGCAGAATTGAAGTAGCTCAAAAGAAATGTGAGGTGTGAAAATTTATAGTTTCTACCCTGAATGTTCCCATGGACTATTTGTGCCTGACCTGTGGTAGAGAATTCTGAGCTTGTATTGGTCTGATCAGCCACAGTCGGACACACTGAAACTTGACTTTAGCATAGTGATGTCATTTTGGTCTTCTTTGAGAACGAAGGACAACAACCAGCCATCCAACCAGGCAGATGATAGTGTGTGCAGAGGAGCAACATAAAATAAGGCTGAAAATATATACTAAAGCTAGACTACGGAATGGCCTTAAAAACCAAGCTAAAGAGCTAGGAACAACAGGGAGCCAATGAAGAGGGGGGTTTTGAGGAGTGAAGTCACCTGGGCCTTCCTCAGGTTGGTTATTTTGATAACTACATGAAGGAGACATAATAGAAGATAATGACAGCAAGCAACTCAGTTTGGGGACAAAAGTCCAGGTGAGAAATGATGAAAGCCTGGACCAGGATAGAAAGAAAGGATGGAGCTGATTAGGAGAAATGCCACGAAGACAGAATCAAAAGGACTTAGCTACTGATTGGATATAGGTGGTGAGGGAGAGATTAAAGATGACTAAATGTTGGAGCTTGGATGATTGGAAGGATGATGTCACTCTCATCAGAAATAAGATGTTTGGAAGGAAGGTCAGAGTTAGGAAGGAAGATGATGAATTCAGTCTCGGACAAGTTGACATTGAAGTGCTAGCAAAATATCCAGATGGAGATGCCCAGCAGGGAGCTGGAGAGGAATGATTCAAATTCAGGAGAGGAACTGGATCTACAGCCTTGGGAGTTATCTCTATATAAATCAAGGAAATCACAGGAGAATGAGTGGGTAAAAGGGGTTGAAGGTGGTCTCTGGGGATACCCACACTTCCATTGTGCTCCTTTGGCACATTTAAGAACTACAAGAGTTCAGAGGAAGGACAGATCACTTAGTGAGCAGTGAAGAGAAAGTGCGGATGACAAAGGGAGGCAGAGGCAGAGGGAGGGAGCGAAGGGGAGGGTGGTGACAGGGAAAGAGCCCTGGCCTTCAAGTCATCAGAGGACAGGAGTCTAAGGACAAGCCCTGACACTGATGACTGGGGAAATCCCATGATTTCTCTAAGACTCAATTTTTCTTATCTGTGAAAATGGAGTGATTACACGGGTACTACTTATCTCAAGGAGGGGAAGCCTGAGGAGGAGGTAGAGAATCTGTTTAAACCTTGAATTGCTGTAGACTTGGGAGCTGTTGTTGCTTATCAGCTACTTAAGCCTTCAGGGTACATGGGCACTTTGAGAGCTGGCAAACAAGTCTGCTGTGTTCACCGTGTCTAGACCATTCATAACGTCAGAGACCAAAGTCCTACCACTTCCCAGACTAAAGAGTCACCATCCCCTCATCCTGTCCTCACACAGAGCACTGCCCAGCCCCCGGCCACCAATCCCCTTCAGTGGGATAATGTACACATTCCATTATGATGTTCTCATTATATTCCATGCAGAATCTCAACATATGTGACCTAAGTAGAGAAGAGAAGCTAAGAGAAATTTGGGGTGGGAGTAGAAAGGTAGAAGAGCTCTAAAAGAAGTAAGTAAACCCAAAATAAAAAGCCAAATGACTTTAAACAATTTTAGTAAGCAAAAAATAACCCCAAGCCTTCAAAAATATCTGTTAAAGAATGTTAAACAGCACTCTTGTCATTCACTTCCACAGATACTTGGTGACTGACTGCTAAGTATGATACAAAAGATCCCAAACCGGAAAATGACAGCTCTGCCCTCCAGAAGCTTACCATCTATTAGTGAGACTGACATACACTGACATAAGTATAATACAAAGTAGGCTGTGATAGAGAGAAAAGAGATATAACAATAATAATATTAATAACATTTAACACTTGCAAAGAGCCTAAATATTATCTCATTCCATCCCAGGCAGGGAGGCAGGTGCTAAGATTATCTGCACTGGGGAAATTAAGGCAGACAGAAGTAAAGTGACTTGCCCTGAGTCACTTACCGTTAGTAAGTGTCTGAGGCCAGATTTCCAACCAGCTCTTCCTGAGCACAGGTCAAATACTTCATTCACTATACCGCTAAGCCAATACATGGAGGCAAGAACTCAATGAACACTAATAGTCCAGGGGAATGAAATACAGACTGTGTGAAGAGGACCAGTCAGTATGAAATAGGGCTGGGAAGGTAGGCTTCAGCCAGATTGAATAAAGCCTTAAATACAAAATCAGTTTGTCTTTTACCCCAAAGCCAAGCGTGTGCCATAGAAAGCTTCTGAACAGGGAAGGGCGGGTCAGACATGGATATCAGAAAGTCATTCTGGCAGCTATATGGAAAAAAAAATGGATGGAAATGGGTAGAAATCATAACCAACATCGGAACAGCCCTTGGCCTTGCTGTTCAGTGGGATCCTAAGGCACATTACAGTAAAGTCCTACGAGGGCCCCGTGGTTAAAATATCTTGTCTCCAACGGTGACTCAATTTGTACACACCAGTGCCCATCCCTGGAATCTGAGTATTTGGCTTACCACTGCAAGTACACAGAAGAAAGGAGAAGAGAGGATTTCTCTTCAATTATGCACCCCTAGCCAGCTAGATGCTTCATCAGACACTCCACTCATAAATCTGGAGACCATGGGCACTCTTTTACCCTGAGCCCAACATTTACAAAAGCCAGCTCTAGTAATGGTTGACAAGGGAAAGTGATAGCAAGGCACTGTAATCCATCATTCTCTGCCCAATTGTAAATACATGCTGCTTGAGGCTATATACGAGGATGGTCTTCCGAGCTTCGTTAAAATTACATCAATACTAACAGAATGAAGCATCACTTTCCATCTTTAGTCTAAATGGTTTTCATGATACACTTCAGTAAAACACATGGCAAGTGACTCTTCCCCTGCCCATGTGTCAGCATAGCAAGTCACAGTAATGACCATGTAGCTGCCTTGGCAAGAATAAGAAAATAAACCCGGTCTCTCGAAGACTTTTCATCATCTTTCACTGACGGCTATACAGGAGACTATTAAGTTCCTTTCAAGACAGCTTCCGATGCAGAAGCAGCAGGAATTATTCTCAAACTGCCAAGCAAATATTCATGAAATATTTGCTAGCTAGGGTTATTTTCAATTCCCCTAAATATAATTAGGAATCAAATTTAAATGCTTTAATATTTTGATAAGAAATTTAGCAGGAACATTAGGACAAGGAGCAAACAAAACCTTTCTGGAATGGCCATTTTGCTATCTCGAAATGAGTAAACACTGCAGAGTGAATCCTGACACTTGAAAACAGAATCTTCCAGAGTCAAGAAATGCACCTGACTGCCAAGAATAATACTTCAGTGGTCCAGGCAATACCCGGTAACCAGTGCCCAGAGGGGTTTCCATAGTCATAACCACAGGAGTTACTGCACATCGAGTAAAATTGGAAAAACAGACACTTATGAATATACAGTTTGCAGACATCTTAAAGATACACTTCAAGATATGCAGGAAGAGGAATGGAAGGCTTTGGAAACTGGTGAAAGCCTTTTTAACGACTTAATTCTGCACTGGGTGCCTTGCCCCTTCCGTTTTATATTACGGTATAGCTTCTAGGTTGGGTTCTAAAATTTTTGAAGGGGGAGGGGGAGAGAGTACACAGATTCCCAAATGAAATAAGGAAAACCAATCTCACTGGAAACAGAAATCTAAACACGAGGATGAGCGGGGTGAGGGAAAGCCAGTGTCAGAGGGGAAAAGCCAATGGATGAACTCTACCGGGAGGGCTCTCCATTGGATCTTGCCAACTGAGCACAAAATCCTCCGTTCACTTCACACATGATTTCCATTGCTAACCTGAAGCAAAGCACGGGTAGATAGTGCACATCGGGCCACAAAGAAAGAGCCCTTTCTCCTAGTTCTAGTAGACTACGCCAGGCAGCGGCTGAGGGAGAGGGGGCAGGACCGAGGAGGGGCACCCGCCGCACGCTGCTCGGGTTCGTTTTCCCTGAGAAGAATTCCAGGCAACATAAACCGCAGCCAAACACATTAAAAAAAAAAAAAAAAAAAAAAAAAGCCAGGCTAAGCGGGGAACCACTGGGCTGACCCAACCGTTATCTTCCTGCAAGCGAGCAAGCCCGTAGGTGGCCAGGCTCAGGCAGAGCTACAACTTGCGGGGAACTGCTGTCTCCTCCGAGTCCTGCGCTAGGGACCAGTCCCATCCCTACAAACGTTAGTTCTGTGACCAATAGCAATTTATTTTGATAGAACCACTGGATTTTTTTCCGAGTTCTCAACAAAGGAGCCATATTAGGAAAAAATCTCGCAAAAAGAAAATTGCCCCCTCCCCTTCCCCCCATCAATGCCTTACAACACACGCCCTTACACACAGCCTTGCACAAAGATTGGCACACACACACACACACACACACACACTGCAGTCCAAGGAATGCTGACTGCGCGCTGCACGAATCAGGAGCACTCTCGCACACGAACACACACACACACACACACACACACACACACACACACACACACACACACACACACACACACACACCGGTCCCACTCCCCGCTATGCCCTCTCTCCCGGGGCTCCGGTTCTGGGCGCTCGGGCTCGCCTGGGACACCATCTGTTGGGCCGTTTGGGCTTGTCCAGGGCCGGCTCGCCCCCCAGCGGGGCCCGGGAGAAGCGCCCCGAGCCGCATTAACCCCTTCGGGACGCGGGGGCTGCGGGCACCCACCTGCAGAGCGGCCGCAGCTCCCACTGCCCCGGGGGAGTTCCGGCCGCCCCTCCCGAGCCCCAGGTCCCACGGAGCCTCGCCCCCGCCCCGCGCTGCCCGAGGCCTGGCTCCTGCGGGTTGGTTAGCCCGGAGCGGGCGGGCGGCCAACAGGGGCAAACTTGGGATCCTCCTCCTCTGTCCTGCCCAGCCCAGCCCAGCCCAGCGGGACGCCTCCCGGCCAGGCCTGGCCCGATCGGGCCGCGCGCCCCGGGCTCCAGCCCACGCCGGGGCGTCCCCCGGGCCCCTGGCGCGGCCACTCACCTTCTTCCGGGGCTGCCATTTCATCATATTTGTAGAGCCGGGAGGGGGGACATTAAGGGGCTGGCTGCGGGCGTGGGGCAGGGGCCGGGCGGCCACCACTGCAGGGCATGCTGCCTCCTGGCCAGCCCGAATGCTTGGCCAGGCTCAGGGACCGAGGCCAGGAGCGGCTGCTGCGGGCAGGGCCGTAGGCTGGTCTCGTCGTCCTTGGGCAGCAGCACCCCGAGCCCCAGGCAGGCTCCCCGTCAGGGGACGGCGCGGCGGCCCGAACGGGGCATGGTCCTAGCGGGCTGGAGGCTACGGATGGAGTCGGCCGGGGCCGCCGCCTCCGCTGCCGCCACAGGGTCCCCGGCAGGCGGGCAGGAAGGGCTTCTCCTTCAGAGAAGAGACAGGAGAAAAGGGGTGCTCTTGGCCGGGCTGCAGAAAGGCAGCGGCGCTCCTGCCATCCGAGCCCCCTTTGGCGAAGGTTCCTCTTCTCCAGAAAGCCCGCGGCAGCGAGCAGGGCAGCCCCTCGGACAGCCTGCAGCAGCTCCCGGGGCGGGCTGGCTTTCTCGATGGGAAAATGCAGCAAAGTCAGTCCCAAATATGTGTCTGTAATCAGTCTTCTCGCGGCTCCTCTTCCTTCTCGGATGCTTGCTTGCTTACAAGGCTCAGCCCTTCCCGAAATGCCTACACTTCCCCGAATGCTGTCAATAGGGGAAAACTTGGTTAGCGTGCTTGGGTGGCTTGTCAGCTTGGGGGAGTTGTTGTTTGGGGAATCTGGGGGCTTCTGCTTTTGTTTTTGTTTTTGTTTTTTAATTCCCAAGAACCTTGGTAGGGAAAAGCTGGAAGGAAATCCTGCAAGAACCCAACTCGCCTGCTCAGTCTGCACTAATGACTTCCTTCCCTTCTGGGCTAGCAGAGCCTGCCCAGCTCCAGCAAACAGAGCAAGGATTTCTGGGTCTTAGTGCCACCACATCGGCTGGGGGAAGGCAGGCAAGGAGCCCTGAGTTTCAGAGGCAACAGCCAGCTAGGATAACAGCACTGGCCTGGGGGAGAGACCTTTTCCAAAAGATGTAGTTAAGTCTATAAATGAGCTGTGAATAAAACTGGAAGTTACAAGATGGAGGAGAAAAAATTAAGACACGGTAACAGGAAAAATGGGACCATCGGTTTCTGGTTTTTTAGGATGTTACATGTTGCCTCAATTTATAGAAACACTTGTTAAATTCAGGGCTTCTGCAAAAGTACATCAACTTCAAAAGAATATGTTGGCTGGGTCAATGGAGAGCGATCATTCCACTGCCATAGTAGAGCCTGTGAAAAATATCAGGGGCAACATCTGCCCCTGCGCGCTGCAGGGAAACGAGAGAAGGCTTCGGTTTTGTCCGCAAAGTGCTCTGGACTTTTGGAATGGGTGTGCTCTGCTGAAATACAAAACATGTTACTATTATAGGAAGTGAGGTTGTTTTCAAATGCTACGATTCTATTACCTGTGAAATCAACCAGTAGAGAAACAGCAGCCATCTACTGAAGGAGGAAGGGACTAGGGCGTAAAGACTGCCTTCAAGTCCCTGCTCTGGGCTCACTGGCTGAAAGATCCCAAGCAAGTCACTTCACCTCTCTGGGCCAAAATAAAAATAATCTAAGGAGCAAAGGAAGTCATGTATGTGAAGTGGTTTCCAAAACTAAAGTCCGAGAGAAATGTGAGCTGGGACTCTTATTATAGGGGTCTTCTCTTAGGCATAAATGAAATGCCTCCGGTACATGCATACACATCCAGGCACTAGAGTACCAGTAACTGGCATTCCCCACACATATAAATCAAGTTTCTCTTTGATTAAAAGAAACTTTACAGATCATCAAGACTAATTCACTCCTTTTACACCTGAGGAAACTGAGGCTAAGGAAGTGACTTGCTCACAGTTGCTGGGTGAGTAACAGCTGGAAGGTAAGCCCAGCTCCTCTGGCTCTCAGACCCTTGTCTAGTCCCCCAATACCGCCACCTTCAGCAAGTCACTGACTCAAATATGCAGTTGAAAGTTTTCCTGCCATCGATCCATCGCAGGACAATGTTTCCGTTTTAAAGCTGTGAACGGATGACTAAGCTATGTTAATAACTGAAGACTAAGAACTCGGAGTTCAGTGGAGTGATCCCATCAGACTTCCACTGCTCTCAGATGATGCCAATAACAATTGCTAGCATTCAAATAGCGCTTTACTTTAAGGCTGGCACCTCGTGCCATTTCATTCGATACTCACAACAACCTTGTGAAGTAGGTGCTGTTAATGTCCCCATCTTAGAACTGAGGAAACTGAGGCAGACAGTGCTTCAGCGATTTGCCCAAGGCCACAGAGCTAGTAAGTGTCTGAAGTAGATCTGAACATACATAGGTTATCTCCTGCATCGCCTCCTACAATGCTAAAGAGGCTCTTCTAAATTTTCTTGAAGACATTCAGTTGTGCCCAACTCCCAGTGACCCCATTTGGGGTTTTCTTAGCAAGGATAGACGCTATTTCCTCCTTCAGTTCATCTGATAGATGAGGAAACTGAGGCAACAGGGTGAAGTGACTTGCTCAGGGTCACAGAGCTAGTATCTGAGGCCAGATTTGGACTCAGGTCTTCCTGACTCCAGGCTAGGTGTGATCTCCAGGGCACATCCCAGCTGACTCCCCATCCCCCATTCTCTTGGATGAGACCTTTGAGAACTTCATATTTTACAGAACAGAACTGAGGCCCTTTGCCACGAGCTCCCCCCTTCCTCTCCTCCCACTGATCAGGTGCCTTCTCCCACTCTCTCCTGCTTTACTCTTGTCTCATGTGATAAAGCCCAGGATCAAACGCAAAATCCTCCCCTTCGGGTTCAAAACCCTTCACAAACTGGCCTCCCCCTGTCTTCCCTGTCCTCTTACACCTGCCCTTAGAGCAGTGGCCCTGCACTCCTGGCTGTTTACTAACTGACAAACCAGCAAAATCTTGAAATATAAACCCCAGAGCTTATGAAGGAAAGGGAATTAGGGGTACCACACTCAGAAATTTCATCAATGACACACACACAAAATAAAAAAAACAGTAGCATAGTTTGATATGTTACATAAATGTTTAAGAAGTACATAAATACCACCATAAGGAGTGGTGGTGCCCATGGCCTTGCCCTGGCTCCCACAGGGTCATAGTTGGAAAAATCTAATCCCTGCTGGGCAACGGTTGGCGTCTCAGTAGCTACCTGCCCTGTGCCAAAGCCTCAGACAAGGTGGTGAGTAGTAGAGAGGAGAGAGAGGTGGAGTCTCTCCCCCCATCTGAGCCCACAGCTCCTACTGCCCTAGAAGATAAGACCTATAATAGGGCATTTTGCCTTGACAAAAGACCTGAAGTTTGCTTGTGGCCGCTAGGTGGCGCAGTGAGCAGGGCACTAAACCTGGAAACAGAAAGCTCCGAGTTCAAATGCCCCCCAGATTATTAGCTGTATGACCCTAAACAAATAACTTCTGTGTGCCTCAGTTTCCTTATCTGTACAGTGGGAACAATCAGAACACCTGCTTACCAGGGCTGTAAGGCTCAAATGAAAGCACGTTGTTAAAAGCACTTAGCACAGGGCCCGGCCCGCGGTAGGTCCTAGTAAATGTTAGCCAGGATTGTGGAAGTTGCCGTCAGAAGGCAGCGGGTTATGAGTTATGACGTGAAGTTACGCATGTTCTTTCCTTGTTTCTCTGGATGAAATCAAGCACAAGCAAAGGGAAAATTCAAACTGTGCTCCGTAATCTGTCACATCGGAACAGAGGAGAATTCTCAAATGCCATAATAAAAGTGACCGTAAGAAAAAAAGAAAGCCGGTTCCTGTCCTCAAGAGCTCCCGCTCTAACGGGGCGTGACACGGTATCAGAGGGAGCTGAAAAAGAAGGGGATGAGGGAGATGTCCAGGGAGTCGGGATGTGCCGGACAGGACCAGAGCGGGAGAGGCCGGCCTGGATACCTCCGGGAGGGACGCGCTGCTCAGAGGGACCCCCTGGGCGGGAGGGCTCGGGGACAAGGCGCTTGAGAGCAGAGTCAGGAAAAGAGCTCAAGGTGGGCCGAGATTCTAAATGTCCAAGGTGCCAGCCCCCAGTAACAGTCCTCTAATCAACAGACGTGTGAAGCGTCAGCTACATACCAGGCAGAGACTGTCAAGACAAAACTTAGCCCATTCCTGGTCCCCAGCAGCGGGAGACACAGACACACATTAGGCAGCGCACTCTGGGGCCAGCTTGTATTAGGACACAAAAGCTGACACAATTTCAGCATCAGCATTTGAACCTCAGAAATTGATAAATGCTCCAAATCAGGAGCTGATTTATTTTTTTGTTGCTTGTCTAGATTTGAGAAAGTGATGGAGAAAAATGTCAATAATGCAGATTAAATTTAAAAGTATGTCACATGTCCTTTTTTCCAGAGAGCCAGTTATTAAACATTTCCTAGCTCATGCCTACATATAAGTATGGATGTACAAAATAGACTTTGTATTCAGAAATACAAGGTACCTTCGAGATGGGAGGGCATTAGAAGCTGTTGAGGAATCCAGAAAAGTCTGATGTAGGAGGCAGATTGTGAGCTAAGCTTTAAAGGAAGTTATGGATTCCAAGAAGGGGAGGTAAGGAGGTAGCAAATTCCAGGCATGGATCTGGGTGTGAGAATGTCAGGTGTGAGGAGCAAAAGCAGAGAGTTCTCAAGGTGTAAAGCCATGCACAAGCTGCTCTCCTCAGAACTGCTGCTGTGAACAGCTTTAAGGTTCTGATCACATAGTATAACGAACCCTCTAGTTATTCAACAGAAAACTAAAGCAAAACAGTTACAGAAACCACAGTACAACATTCACAGCAGTATAGCATAACAACTTATTACTAAAGTGGTCACACATTCTTAAACAAAAGATATTCAGTAAGTCACAATCTGAATCAATCAATATAAAGTACCCATCTAAAGTCTTCTTTCATCTTGATTAGAGATTGTCTTCCAATCATCCTTATTAACTCAATCATCCTTAAGAATCTATCATCCTTAAGAGGTGCAAAGTACAAAGGTCTCCCATCCCTAGGTCACATTGTCTTAATGTCCACCGGATATCTCGTTAGCCAGCCCTAAGTACCCAAGTAAAAGTCCTTTCATCCTTGAGGCTCACTTCTGAACTCCATGGTTCCTCTTCCAAGCTCCCAGCCCTTGCCTGAATTCATCCAACTGTCAGCTGGATTCACAGGTAGGCAGCTCCCAGTTCCTGTTCCAAGCTGGAGCAGAAGAAGGAGGTAGAGCAATGTGATGTGGGGCATCTGCTCATTCCTCTCTGTAATGTTCATGGAATGGGAAGATCTTTCCTGCTCATTAAGAGGCCTATATGACCTGCTTTGAGCTCAGGCCCAGCTGACTCCTCTGATATCTCTGGACCCCATGGTGGGAAGAGTTTGCTGAGCAGGAAGGGTGGAGCAGGAAGAGAGAGTGAGGCAGAGCTGAGAGAGAACAGCTAGTGTGAGTGAGAAAGGGAGGAATTTTGGCCTAGGGGAGCTTGTTTGTAGGGAAGCCTAACAGAGGGAAAGCTTGGGGATGTCAGTGCTCCCTGGATTGGTGATGTAGATAAACTTCTTTGTTACCATGGTGGAATTGGCTTTCTGGTATCTGAATAATTGTTTTGGTTTTGCCTTTGAGGAAGAAAAGTTATACATACTTTACACATTTACCCTAGAAATACACAAGCATATTCATAGCAGTTGCTTTGGGTATCACCTTGGTGATATACTCTCCTGTCTATACTCTGCAAGGTCTCCATCCACATTTGGTCTACTGGCTTATCCCTGGTTGGAGTAATCATGGGGAGACTGCACATTCAGAGTGACTGAACTATAAGTTCGAGATTTCTGCCCTGGATGCTAGAACTGCATCCCTTCTGTGCTCCATACACAGTCAGGACCCACCATGACCACTCCTACGGGCAGGCCCTCCCCTCTGTTGGTCTTAAATCTGTGACTCAGAACTGGGGAGTGGACAGCAGAGCTGCCAGATGGCACTGCTCTCTGCACCATAGCCCTAGGACCTCTTCCTGCCCTGGTGCTCAGGCTGTGCTCTCTCTCAGTCCCTGGGTGCAGTAACACTCCTCAAAGTATGCTCTAGGCTGGCATTTCTCACCAGGGTCCACAGGCCTCTGTATGTCTCCCCAAACCACCCCAGGCTGCAACTTTTTCTTGGATTTCTTACTCAGAATTCCATCTGTGTTTTCTATAGCATTGTGAAGGACATGGTGGGCAAACTGGCCTGACTTCTCTTCCTGCTACTCTGCCATTTTGACTTGGTTTATGTGAACTGCTCCTGTTTGTGACTCATGACCTCATAATAATGCAACTTATTCATACTATTAATATGTGTAAGGGAGAGACCAGGGAGCACAAAGTAACCCATTTTTTAACAATAAGACAGACTTTCCAGCCTTCTCACCACCACACACCCACCCTTCCCACTCTAATTCAGCACTTGGCTTCCTTGTATTTTTCCACGGCTCCTATCTCCCCCTCACAGCTACAGAAGAGTTCCCTGAAACGGAAGTTACAGAGCTGACTGAGACAAGGGAGGAGAATCCCCAGAATGACTACACAGAGTTTTCTCTGACTGCTCTATGGCAGAGAGGCACAATGGAAATCTACACTGGAAAGCATCTTCACATCCGATGTTCCAGATGGCACCATAGGGCACGGAGCACTGGGCTTGGAATCAGGAAGATTCATCTTTCTGAGTTCAAATTCAGCCTCAGATACTTACTAGCCATGTGACCCTGGGAAAGTCACTTCACCCTGCTTATCTCAGTTTCCTCATCTGTAAAATCAGATAGAGAAGGAATGTCAAACCACTTTGGTATCTTTGCCAAGAAAACCCAAAAGGAGTCACAGAGTGTTAGACATGACAGAACAACAACTGAATGGACCACAAGATCAATCTTTTTTTCCTCTTTTGAAATTTTTTTGAATCTTCACGTAAAAATGGTTCAAATATGAGCCTGAAAAAAAATGAAAAGAGGATTCAGGATGCTGGAAGAGCAGGAACTTCAGTGTGATCTCCCCCAACCTCAACCCCCAGGCCAAAAAACTTCCAAATGGATCTGGAAATCACACCAGACCATCAGGTCCTCTTGATGGGGAAATTTTAAAAAGTCATAGTGAGTCATTTTTCCAACCTACACTGGCACAGAGAAACAAACAGAGAGGTCTGTGGACACTGGAGATAGTGTCTGGCCAAGGATATGCTGTGCAGAACATCCCAGTGCCCAGGGATGGAAAGAGGACTGTGGCTTTGTACCAGAGCAAGAGGAGATCCCAGGTCCATACCAAGGCAACTCAGTCTCATGCAGGTTGCAAGAACAGATGTCAGGTGGCTGCTTTTTCACCCACTACTGAGCTCTGAGTCAGAGATCCATGGTGGCCTGAGGAGGGTAGCTGAGTCAGAGGTGGCATTTTAGATCAAGGAACAGTTGTAGGCACTATGATTGTAATACCAGCAAAGACCAAGTTCAGAGGCAAACAGCAGGGAGGGGCAGAACAGAGCTGAGTTTTAGCTCCTAGCCCAGTCTGAAACATGTGGAGGAATAACCAGGGCAGGAAGCCTACTCTTTGAGGACACTGACAGCTGGCAGGTCACCAGCCTGAGCTGGTCCTGAGAAGCTAGAATAGCGCAACAATAGCTCCCAAGAAAGCAACTGCAAGGAGCCTCCAGAAAGGAGCCCAACCCAAACGTAAAGCCCAAAGTGAGGGAGGAGGCTGGAAGCACCAGCAGACAAAAAAAAGGATCTCACCAGGAAAAACCATTACAGTGCCAGGGGCACTCGAGACACAAAGGCTAAAACATATGCAAGCAAAGCCTCAAAGAAGAACACAGCTTGGGCACAAATTCAACTAGAATTACTGGAAGAGATGAAGTAAGGGTTTTTCAAACATTTTAAAATGTTTTTATAAATGAAATAAAATGCTAAAGGAAAAAAATGGAAAAAAGTGAGAGCTATGGAAGAAAGAATTGGAAAGGGAATTAACAGTTTAATACAAGAGGTATAAAGCCCTGCCCAAGCAAAAAACTTCTTGAAAATGAAAATGGACCAAGCAGAAGCTAGTAACTCCATGAAACAACAAGAAATATCAAAATTAAGTCAAAAGACTGAAAAAATGGAAGAAAATAAAATATAGCAAAAACAACTGAGCTAAAAGAACAAATGAAGGAGAAAAATTTTAGAATCATTGAATTACTTGAAAGCTGTGGCCAAAAAAAAAAAAGAGAGAGCCTAGATATCCTATTTCAAGAAATCTTAGAAAACTCAGATCTTTTAGAAGCAGAGGGTAAAGTGGAGATAGAAAGAATTCATTGGTTACCTACTGAAAGAAACTCCAAAATGAAAACTCCCAAGAGCATGATAGCCAAAATTCAGAGCTTCCAGATCACAGAGAAAAATATTGTAAGCAGCCCCAAAGAGAGAAATCAAGTATGGAGGAGCCACAGTTGGGATCATGGGATCACACACAATTCAGCAGCCACCACTACAAAGGAGCAGAGAGCTTGTAGTGCAATATTCCAGAAGGCATTCTAGGCCTACAGCCAAGAGCAATTCACCCAGCAAAAATGAGTACAATTATGAAGAAGGAGGGAGAGGATGAGCGAGAACGGACCTCTAACAAAAGAGGAGGCTTCCAAGCGTTCCTGATGAAAAGACCAGAGCTTTAGAGAAACTTTGAAGCCAAATACAGGAGTGAAGAGAAACATAAAAAAGCAAATATAAGTGAGTGATCACAAGGAACTAAACAAGGATGAACTGCTTACATTCTAATAGGGAGAGATGATACACATGTCCTTTTCTACCCTCATCATCATTAGGGGTCAGAAAGACTCTAATTAGGACTGTTAGTGATCCTGTTACGATCTGAAAAAAAAATGGAGAGGGAGCTGAAAAGGAAGACGTGGAGCAGGGATGGGGGGAAGGAAAGGAAGGTTCAGTAGAAATTCTCTCACATCATGCTGTAGAGAGTTTATATGAAGCAGGGGCAGAGGGAGGGGCTGACTCTTAAACCTCCACTCTCACTGGAACTGGTCAAAGGGAAGAATACAGACATGTGCACACATCTGGGCAGGAAGGAATTAGAGGGAGGTAATGGAAGTTCTGCTGATTCAGTGGTCCACTGTTTCCAGACCTGCTTAGCAATCAGTGTTGGGGGAGGCATCACCCAGGCCCCCTGGGCAAGTCATCTCCTACCTGTATGTACCTGGAAATTGTCATGTCCTTGCTAGCCCGTGGAAGAAGTGAAGTGAAAGGCCCCCCAACTTGGTCTTTATCTCATTCCTCAAGTTACCTATGAAAGCTGGCCCCACCTTGCAGCCAGGTGGCCAGAGTGACCAGCTCTCCATGTGATGCAACCTTGACATGCTTACAATAAACTTCTTTTTTAATACTTATTGTCCTAAAGTTTTGCCTCATTAAACAGGATAAAAGCCCAAGCAAAGAATTTTCTTTTCAACAGAGGATAAATTAAGAGAGGAATAGATCCTAAGCAAAACCGCCTCTAAGAACAGATCAAAATATCTATAGCTTTTTTTTGAGGCAGCAAAGAATTGGAAATTGGGGTAGGGGGCAGGGGCTGGGGCAGTGCCAATGAATTGGAGAATGGCTGAACGAGATATGGTACATAAGTGTCATCAAATGCTATCGTGGTGGAAGAAATGATGAGGGGGATGGTTTCAGAGAAGCCTGGGATGCCTTGTAAGATCTGTTGCAGAGTGAAGTACACAGAACCAAGAGAACAATTATACAAGGATAACAATATATTAAAGACTTGGAATGACCAACCATGACTCTAGAGGACACATGGTAAAACGCGCTGCCTAACAGAAGGACAAAATACACAGCGCAGAATGAGCCCTATAATGCATGTGCGCACACGTACGTGTGGATGTACACACACACACATCTACATGTGTGCGTTCACATTTCGCACACAGCCAGTGCAAAAATCTGTTTTGTGTGCCTATGTATGTTTGTAACAGGAGTTTTTTCTGTCTCAACTGGGCAGTGGGGCTGGAGACGGCCATAGATTTTTGCTGATTGAATAAAAAACAAAATTTAATTAAAACAAAAGAAAGGAAAGGCCTCAAAACATTCCTCCATCTTTACTGGATATTTCTGCTGGATCATTTGCACGCACTTTGGATGGTGACTCCCTTTTTCCAGCAATCTGGCAAGAGGTATTTCAGCTTCCATTTAAATCAGCTACCACTCAATGTAGCAGTATTACCTTAAGAGTCTTAAATACTAAGATTAATGTCTTTAAAACACTTAATTTTTTCTCTTTTGTCCCTTAAATATTTTTTTTACTTAACCCAAATTGAATCCCCCAATTACAATTGAGATGTTTACAGAATTACTGATTAATACACCTGCTCTATTAGAACCTATTCAAATAGACCATTACTGCACCGGCACTGTTTAAAATATTATAATTTAGCATTATCAGCTCAACAGCCACCAAATGACATTTTGTGAGCTCTGGAGTTACTAAAAGGCATTTTACAACTCCTCCGTTTGTGAATATAGTACTATGCAATTCACAGTGGGTTTTTTTTTCCTTTAAACAGACTGTAAAGTATTCTATTAAAATGGCATTTTCCTCAATAATTACTTGTTTCATTCAAAGCAAGAACAAAAGGAAGAAGGGAGAAGTGCTAAGAATACACGCACCTTTCCTCCTTTTGGAGACTTTGTGCAGGGCCCCCTAAGGTGTGACAGGGATGACAAAGAGCCCTAAGGAGTTGGCCTCACACTTATTGACAACTATTGTGCTTTGAGTACAGCATTAATCCCACTTCTAAGCAGAATCTGAAAGCCTATTGATTGTCCCTAAAGACCTTGGAATTGCGGTGAGAGAGAGGAGAGAGTGGGCTAATTCCAGGATGTTGGTGCCTCCGAGGGGTTTGTTCAAACAGTGAAATCAGTCCCTAGGCCCGTGCTCCCCCTCCCCCAGGCCCTCCTGGGGAGGTGCTTTCTGAACATAAAAGAAATGAAAAACACTATCCCAGTACTGTCCAATTGGACGCTATCTTTGCTACCTCACCCCACTACGGATCGTGGTAGAATGCCCCACTTCAAGACTACGACCCAGAATGTGGGCATCACCCCCACCAAACTCCCAGATCCTGGGGTGGTGCTAGCTCAGAAACCATCGCCTCACACTCTGGCCTGTGCCAAACCTTGCCTCTTCTACCTTTGCCACATCTCCTATTGCCTCTAGGAATAACCGTGAAGCCCTGTTATTCTTTCCACATGGCGGGCTTAGGGGCACAGTGCCCCCACAGTCTGGAAGATTCAGGTAACATTTTTTGGCCTTCTCTTAGTGCCAGGAAAGAAGTCTAAGCATTTTCTTCTTTTATAGAGTGTTTACAGCACCTTCTTGTAAAATTGGGGTTGATATCATACAATACTATACATCTATTTTGTGTATTTCTGAGCTTCTGTGTTGTCTGCTGGCTTTCTCATGTCATGTGTGGCTTCCACAAAACTCCCCCAAGATTCCCATTTCATTTCTTATGCCAACCCATGATATAGTGAAACCTCAATGAGGAAAAGTCAAGATGTAGAAGGGATAACTGTACTCTCACTGGACATTATTCCCCTTCTCACACTCAGCAATTCCTCCAAATAGCCTTCTGTCTGGTCCCATCTCCCATCTCTGTGTCATCCCACCTGCCTCGAATGCTGACCTTCGTGAAGGCTGCATCCTCAAGCTTCTTACCTGGACCTCACAGAATCTCTCTCTTTAGGACTCAGCCCAAGCATCATGTTCCATACAAAGACTTTTCTGATTCTTTCCACTGCCAGTGCCCTCCCTCTCAAACTGGCCTTTTTCTGCTGCTGTGCCCATAGCAGTATGTAGCCGGTCTATCTGCAAGTGGTACACAGTTCTCCCGACCCCCACGAGAATGCCAGCTCTTCCCTGTTGGGCTTGTTTTCTGCTTCCTACCATGTCACATGACAGGTACCATCCTTACAGCAGGGGCGTGCATCTGGCTCAGGACCTCCATTGCTGCCTCTTTCCTACAAAGAAGAGAGACCAAGGACCAACATCCAGGGGGGGTTGGTTTTGGTTTTGTTTCTAACTTTTGCCAATACTTTTCTTTCACTGGGACAACATCAAAAGTTCACTGTAGTTAAAAGCTAAAATTTTAAACTGTTATAATGATAATAAAGCGGACATTAATATAGTTTTTGTTTTTAAATCAAGACAGGGAAAGAGACAAGTTTCAATTCATCGTCCACTCTGAAGAGCAAGGAAATGACAAGAGTATGGGGCTTGGGGTCAGGAGTTCTGGGTCTTAGTATCATGTTGTGTTAAAGCTGTATCGTGTCCTGGTCCCTCTGGCTACCTTATCCCCTCCAAGTGAGTATTGTAAGTAAGTTTATAAGCAGCCAGTATAAAGCAATGATATAAGGAGGTAAGAAAGGGGAAAGTAGAATTCATAAAAAAAAAAGATCTAATTACAGAATTTTCAAATTATATGATATTATTAACCCAAAATCACACCGTGGTAATACGTGCTGAATCAGAGGAAGACATCCTGACTTTGCTGTCCGGGACACTTGATCCTATGCTATATAAAGCTCAGAAAAGTCCCAGACTTAGGAACCACAATAGATCATCAAATGGCCCTGGTAAGCTTGAGGTGACATGCATATATTCACTTTAAAGCTTTACCAACAACTTTGAGATGATTGAGCTATGTTAATGAGCTAACCCCTTAGGGACACAGAAAAGAGTCCACATGACCCCCCCCAAATCCCTATAACAATGAGACCTCAGATTTCTGCCCCCACCCCATCCCTCCTCCATCTGCGAGGGGTCCTCGCTGTCAAGTGCCCCCAGCTCTAATCCATGGTTCCGTGACTCACTTTCTATGCTTCTCCTCCTCATCCTCTTCCCACACTGCCCGCCTTCCTCCAGCCCCTCATCCTCCAGCCCCATCCATCTGCTTTGGCATCCCTCTTTCACCATTTGTCTCTGTACTTTCTGTGCCTTTTGCCCCTGAACCCTCCATGCCTTATCAGAGTGGGATTGTGGCCTTTCTCAGTGAGTGCACCCTGCCGGGTGTGCCTGTCCTAACTCATAATTTCACAATATAATTAGTATTTCATAGCTGTTCTACCTGATGGATGATCCCTTAAATTCTCTGGGCCTTAGTTCCTTCATTTATTCATTCAACAAGCATCTTTTAAAATGAAAGTCATTCAACGCCTTCTAGATTAATTTACTTATTAAATGGCATACCAAACTACCAAAGAATTATTTTATAGAGCTAGAAAATAAAAAATTACAAAACTCATCTGGAAGAACAAAAGGTCAAGAAGATTAAGGTAATCAATGGGAAAAATGTAAAGGAAGGTAGCCTACCAGTACCAGATTTCAAACTATATCACAAAGCAGTAATCATCAAAATAACCTGTTACAGGCTAAGAAATAGAGCAGCGGATCAGTGGCATAGATTAGGTACACAATACATCGCAGTAAATGACCATAGTAATCTAGTGCTTGATAAACCCAAAGATCCAAGTTTTAGGGGCAAGAATTCACCATTTGACAAAAATTGCTAGTAAAACCAGAAAACAGTTTGGCAGAAACTAGGCATAAACCAACATCTCATACCACATACCAAAATAATATCAAAATGGGTAAATGACTTATACATAAAGGGCGATATAATCACAAGTAAATTAGAGGAACATGAAAAAATTTACCTGCCAGATCTATGGACAAAGGAAGAATTTACAGCCAAACAAGAGAGAGAGAGAGAGGATCACAGGAAGTAAAATGGATAATTTTTATTACATGTAATTTAAAAGGTTTTGCACAAACAAAACCAATGCAACCAAAATCTGAAGGAAAGCAGGAAACTAGGGGGAGAGGATTTTATAGCAAGTTTCTTTAATAAAGGCTTCATTTCTCAAATGTATAGAGAACTGAGTCAAATTTATAAAAATAAGAGCCATTCTCCAATTGATAAATGGTCAAAGGATATGAACAGTTTTCAGAAGAAGAAATCAAAGCTATCTTCACATGAAAAAGCACTCTAAATAACTAGTGATTAGAGAGATGTAAATTAAAAAAACTCTGACACACCACCTCTTACCTAATCAGATTGGCTAACATGACAGAAAAGGTAAATGATAAATGCTACAGGGCATATAGAAAAAATAGGCACACTAAAGTACAGTTAGTAGAATTGTGAACTAGTCCAACCATTCTGGGAGAACAATTTAGAACTATGCTCAAAGAGTAAGAAAACTGTATATATACCCTTTGACCCAACAATACCACTACTAGGTCTATATCCCAAAGAGATTAAAAGAAAGTTAAAGGACCTATATGTTCAAAAATATTTATAACAGCTTTTTTTGTGGTAGCAAAGAATTGGAAACTGAGGGGATACCTATCAATGGCTGAACAAGCTGTGGTATATGATTATGATGGAATACTATTTTGCTGAAAGAAATGATGAGCAGAGTGTTTTCAGAAAAAATGACAAGATCTATAAGAACTGATGCAAAGTGAAATGAGGAGGACCAGGAGATCACCGTGCACAGTAATAGCAATGTTGTCAAGCTGATTAACCGTGAAAGACTTAACTTCTCTCATCAAGACAAAACCCAAGACAATTCAAAAGACCCAGGATGAAAAAGTGCTATCCACCTCCAGAGAACACTGATGCACTCTGAGTGCTGATTAAAGCATACTTTTTTCCTTTATTTGTCTTGCTTTTTCCCCAACGTGCTTAATATGGAAATATGTTCTGCATGACTTCACATGTATAATTGATATCATATTGCTTGCCTTCTCAATGGGTGGAGGAGGGGTGGGAAAGGAGAGAATTTGGAACTCAAAATTCTTTAAAAAATAAAAAAAAATTTAAGTCATTAATAAGGAAGTTGGCATAAGGTCCCTTATAGGTCTAACATAATTTGATTCTAAGAGTACTGCTGGCAGCCTCTCTTCTTCTCCATGGCTGGGGGAGGAAGGAGAGGCTAGGAAGTGTGGGATTGTGCTGACCTTTGAGAGGAGATGAAGGTGAGCTGATCTAAAAAATGACAGGACCTAATTTTACTTGGGAGTGGGATGTATGTGGCCACACTGACTTTCTAGGGAACACCAGGGGCAGAGGAATAAACCATCAGAGTAGAAGGCTCTTGCACTTAAAGTGGAGGAGAGAAACAACAGGACAAACCCATGTCTTCTGCGTCACTCTGGGCATAAATGGAAGAGAGGGATGGGGCGTGTGGGTACGGCTTCTACCACTGAGTGATGCTACTGTCGATAATCAGTAATGTAGAAAATGAGCAATAAAGTAAGACCTGTTTTGTCAACTAGACTAGGCAGCTGGACACACTAGAGAACCATGATCTATCCCAGTCTGGCATTAATTCGGGAGGTAGTTTTCTAAACATCTGTCACAGAACCAAAAGAGTCCTAAGGCATCTGGTCAACAGGGCCAATACTTACAGTGTGCTTACCCCGACTCCATCGGCTATAAATCCCTAATAATGGCTATTATTATAGATTGGGGCTTGAAGAGAATCAAGATCTGCTGGCTGGTGTTGCTATGTGTGTGTGTTTAGATGGCAGCATCATTTCTCCAACTGCACGATGTCACTCATGCTAGGGCACAGGTGCCAGTCACAGATGGGACTACATGCACAGCCTGAAAAATACTTTAAGTGCCATCTCTTTGGCAAGCAGCCCCTCTTCTGTCATAAGAATGCCTTGAGTACATTGCATATTTTCTATTGCTAGCAAAGCAGAATGGCCTTTAAGCCCAAATACTATGATCTTGTTAGCTCTCCCTAACAGGTAGGCACTGCTGTAAGGGCAACCCAATACAGAAAACTGTTGTGCTGTCAAAGAACTTATAAACCTAGGGGACAGATGCAGCATGTTACCTAAAATCCAAATTTATGGAATTTTCATGAAGCAGACTCAGACTCAGGCCAGAATTTTCATACAGACAAACATCTTTGGCCTTAGGAGCCTGCCAGAAGGAAGAAAAACTCCTCTAAAAACTCTGCTGGTGCTGTTTAACACATTGTCTTCACTCCTGTTTAACAATAAAGAGTTTATAGTGGATGGTCCTGCCTATAACAATGGGGAAAGAAATACAGAAGCAGTGAGGTAATGAGTTTCCCGTTACAGGAGGTCTTCAAGGAGAGCTTGAATGACCAGCGGCCAGGGATCTTGTAAAATGGTACACAAGGGCCAGGGGATCTCTGTGGCTCTTTCCAGTCCTTCTGTGAGGCCTGTGTAGGGGAGAAGAGAAGGACAGTGCTCCTTCCTCTGCTGCCCCGCCTGTAGGAGAGAAGCGCTAAAGAAGGGCCAGAGGAGAAGGAAGTCCTCGCTCTCAGCACAATCTCAGGGGCATCTGAAAATCTACCATGTAGTTGGCTACCTTTCTTTGCCTTTCCAGCTAAGACCCTGAAACTCCACATGGAGGCAGGGCAAGAAGGGCCATATGGTGCAAAGCGGAATGAGAAGAAGCAGGAGATCGCTGTGCACAGTGATAGCAACATTGTCATTATGATTAACTGTGAAAGACAAAACTAAGATGATGGGAAGGACCCATGATGAAAAACACTTTCTACCTCCAGGCTTTTGTTGGGCTGTTGTCATTATTCAGTCATGTCCAATTCTGTGACGCCACTTGGGGTTTTCTTGGCAGATACTGAAGTGGTTTGCCATTTCATTCTCCAGCTCATTTTACAGATGAGGAAACTGAGGCCAACAAGGTGAAGTGACTTGCCCAGGGTCACACAGCTAGTGTCTGAGGCTGGATTTGATCTCAAGTCTTCCTGGTTCCCAACCCAGAGCTCTATCCACTACAACACCTTACTGTTCTTTATTTTTTAACTCGTTTTAAATTTTCATAGGACCATATCTATAACATATGTAATCAAATAATGGAAACATTATAAATAAATGAAAGTAAAAATAGACAAATTCACTTTCCAGTGAAATTTTCAGAGCAACATCTATTCCATATCCTGAGGAATACCTCAAAGGAAATTTGGCTCTAAAAAGAGAGTCTGCCAGCACTAAGTTTAAGGTGATGAAAAATGAGAAGCAGGTTTCCTTAAACAAGTATTGAATCTGGAGCTGAAGCTTTGTGTTGTGGACACTTGGTTGAAGCTTTTGAATAATATATAAATATCCCATTTGTCTATTTCTTTAAACGGACCCCAACACTATATTCCCTCATAAGGTTTACTCAATAAAAACCTTAAAAGTGCTTTGAAATCCTTAGCTGCATAGCTACAACAGTGCAAAGTAAAGTATCATTTGTCAAAACATAAAAAAAATGGAGAAAAGGAAGACACAGGAATCACAGGATTCATGCTGCCAAACTGACAGGTTGTGTTAAATGAGACTGTCAAAACATTCATATGGTAGTTAACGCAAGTGCTGCCTGTCTGGCCATATGTGTAAAAAGCTGCAAGTACTTTTTTCTCAACTTTGTCAAGAGTATCTGAACGGGTCAGACAATGGGCCTTCCCACCACCAACAAGGCTGGGTGCCAGAAAAGACTGGCGTGTGTGACATCCCACGGAAAGACTTTCCCCGAGGGTTCCTTGAGGAATTAAGTCATCTGAAAGAAAACTGGGTCCAGATCCCTAGTTCTACTTAGGAAGTAGCTCAATTGGCCAACCTTCTCAAACATCTGATCAGTTTTCACAATCAAGCTGATGAGATAAAAGGAGAGTTCTGCCCCTTGTCTGAAGGACACCGTCTCCTGCAGGGGTGGACTGTGCTCTGACACCTTACTGACTGAGCATGCCTCCTCCTGAAAGGTGATGAGATGACAAATGGGGGTGGTGTGGAAGCTAGGTGGCAAACAGAATAAGACTTGCAGTAAGGAAGACCTGAGTTCCAATCCTGCCTCCTCAGACATTTACTAATGGGGTGAACAGCTAGGAGGGGAAGTCACCTAATCTCTTGACCTCAGTCACCTGATCTGTGAAATGAGAATATTAATAGGACCTGCCTCACAGGACTGTTAGGAAGATGGAATGAGATAAGCCAGGTCACCTCACATCTGCAAACCCTAAATGCACACACTATGAAGCTGGGAGGAGGAGGAGTCCACACATGCACGTGACCTACAAAAGGGAACACGGAAATGGTCTGTCCCTCTCCCTGCTTCTGTTCGTTTTCCACTGTACTTCCAGACCAGACAACAAGGAGCACCCCAAAGGAGCAAACACTGGCGTCATGTACAAGGAGTGCGTGGCTAGCAGCTCGTGCTTGCCTAGGCCTCGGTCCCCAGCCTCCTGACTCTGCCTCCCTGGTTCCATGCCTGAACACAGATGCCACCCTGCTACCTGCGCGCAGCAGTCTGGAGAAGGACCCCCTCCAGCCATGGGGCTTGTCTCAGGAGCAATCCTGTGCAGCAGAGCGTCAGTTCTGGGCTGAAGAGACAGCACTACCACCACGGGGGTGCTGACCGTTGCTGTTACTGTTTGTCCTTCCTTCTTGAAGAGGACCCTGGCATCAGGGAGGTGATGCCAAAAGTTACACATGACTTGGATGTAAGTGAGGCAGGGCTGTGCAAGGTTACCAGCCCCACTCTCTCTTCCAGAACCATCTGGGTCCAGAGCCAGTATTGATCAGGACAACTGGAGATGGTCTCCATTTGCTGACTGACTGAAAACTTGCACCTCGACTGACCATGTCAGGAATTAGCCCTCCCTTGTCTCCCTCACTTACTCAGTTGGGCACCCACAACTACTTTCACCTAGGGTTCAGGCCCACCCAAACTCTGAGCCTAGGGTCTGCCTTTGGCAGAAGGCTAGAAGGAGCTTTTGCCCCAGACAGGTTTTGTTTCCTCCTGACTCTCAGGACTTTTCAACTTTGGCAAACAGAGAGTGATTAATACAGGCTTGTTGCCTATCCTTCCCAGTAGCCTTCTCACACTAGAGACGTCCTTGTCACCTGGCTGTGTCCCCTCATGAGTCCCTGGCCCACACTACCTTTTCAGGAGGTACCCAGGCCAGCTGTGGACATGCTCCTCCTGGCTCTGCTCCCTTGCCCCACCCCCCAGCCCACACTCCAGCTCTTAGGTGCATGGTCTTTCTGCATCCCCACCCCAAGAGAAAGAAAATCCTTGACAGTACAGACCGTCTTTTTCACTTGAATTTGTATTCCTAGCACTTAGTCCAGCGTCTGGCGGATACCATGCACCTAAAACTATGCTTTCTCCACCTATCTCTGAAAATGTGAAGTTATTCTTGCTGATGGTGCCCCATGCTTGTTTCTCAGATGGCCACTAGATTCCCAACAGTTGCTCCTAAGTGGTTTTTGCCTGAGGCACCTTTGGTCCCTGGCAACTTCGTTGTTTATTTCTTCTTCCTGAATCTCTACGCCCTTGGTGCTCGATCCCTGACTGTCCTGGCTCCCAAGCCCCACCACCTCACTACCTAGACTTCTGACTCACTATGCCTCTGACCTATAAGCCCTACTTGAGTCTTTGGGGTCTATGGGGTGTGCAGAAGGATGAGCACTTCTGGTGCTTCAGGACACTAGAACTGAAGCTAAACAGAGAGTTATCCCCAAGGACTACATAAAGGGAGAGAAGAACTTCCAGGCACCAGGAGATGTGAACTTACCCCATGGCCACTAATTTGAACCCAGGGACCCCGTGTGCACAAGGGAAAAGTACAAGCTCAGTTTGGAGGGCTTCTTTCTATCTTTCTCATACCTTAGTAAAATATCCTTTCTAAAAGCTAATTAAGTCTAGCTGATAATTAATGGGGAATAGACCGAATGGGGGCTCGGGGAATAGCAAACAATTCAGTCTGGTTTGATTATAGAGTGAATTAAATCTATCAAGTTGGGTTGGCGTCAAAGTGTTGAAGGCTTTAAATGCAAAGACAGGGAATTTATAGATTTCCAAAAGCCAATGAAGGTTATTTCTGTGATTCTGATATCGAGGGCTGGTCAGTTTTTGTTCTTTAACTGAGGTTTCTGTCCTAGAAGGTAGTAGGATATAAATGACAAAAAGAAGATCGATGAGATATGTCTATAAAAATGCCTCAGAAAGATAAATTACAAGGTGGGTTTTTTCTCAAGTACTGACAGTCAGATGTTGTCACAGGCAGATCTTTTTGCCAACAAGTGGACATCACAGTGGTTGCTGTTTACCAAGTGCATGAGTGTTAAACTGGGTAAAAGGTGGTGAACAATTCTGCATTTCTCCCAACTTATGCTGCCACCTTAGTTTGCTTAATGAAATGTCCTCTGTGTTATAATCTCAGGATGATAATAATTTCCTCATTTTCTGTAGGAATGTTCCTGACCACGATGGAGAGTGAGGTGGGGGTGGTATTTCTGCTGTCCTTCAATCTGGTCACTTTAGAGAGAAAATATCGCAGGCTGTATCTGCATTAGAAGAGAATTAAATACATGACATGCAAACACTGATGCCCAATCAAAATGGACTTGGGAGACTGTATTTCATCAGTTCCTCTCCCTTTTCTAATCTCTTGGAGCTCATCCTCCATTTGTCAGCTCAAGGTTTTTGTATCAATCCAGCTAGACTCTTCTCTGGAGCAAAACAAGGCAATGTCATTTGGGAACCATTTGTCCTGAGCCAACTTCTGAAACACCAAAGACCTTGGACTGCCCTAACAATGTCTGGCTCTCCAGTCTTCACCCTAGATGTTTTCCATTTTATAGACTTCCAGAAAACTTTGTTTCCTTGCAGGAAACCTGCATCTGCGTGTGTCCAACAAGCAGAACTGTAGAAGCCCCCAGGTTTTCCTTTTCCAGTTGGTGATTTTAGAAAAAAGAACAAAAAGTTTCCAAAATAAGAGAAATTTCTTTTTGTTAGCTAACCCTTGAACCAGGAAGTGAACTTTCACAGAATCACAGATACTCTGGGCTTGGAAAATAGATTTATTTTGCTTCCAAATTTGAGAAACTGTAGAACAATACAATTTTCTAGCTAAGCACATAGAATATCCCCAGTTTGAAGAACTTTGCATTTCCTGCTTTGGGCCCATGGATGCTGACATATGGCTATGAACATGTCATTTCACATTTTTTTACCCAAAAGACACTCACCGTTAGCATGCTATTGGCATATCAATTTATAAATGCCTGAAAACACTGACAAGACCAAAATAGTCTTGATAATATAATCCAGGGCAACAGTGAACTCTCAAGGCATTATTATTGTTAGTCCAGGCCTTTGACTTCATCAGTGAGTAGAACTTCTGGTATGGAAGCATCCTTCACCATCACAGTCTGTAATTTCACAGACCCCAAAGCTGCCTGGCGGCACTGAGCAGTTCATTGTCTTTCCAAGGGCCACACCAGTAGTCCCATCAAAAGCTCAGGGCTTCTTTTGAGCTCAGGGCACTCTCACTTTAAGGACACCTGCTCACTACACCTCTCACTCTATAGCACTTGATCATCCTAAAGCCCCATTAGGTAGCCCAAGCATGTATTATTCTCCCTGCTTTGGAGAACAGAATATTGAGGCTCAAAAAAAGGTTTAGCAACCTGGCCGTGGCCATACAACCAATTGGTGGTAAACCTAATACTGGAGCTAATTATGACTCCAAGTCCAGTGCTTTGCTCATGATACCAGCCTTATTTTACATTGGACTTCAACAGTGTAGATCATATTAAAAGAGGGTAGGGATGAGAGTAGGTTCTGCCCTAAGCTCCCTGAGGGCTACATAATCCCTGTTCCAGGGGGTTGGAGGGCCTATCCTCTCCGTCACTGGCTAGAGCCTCCACTGACTTTGTTTCCCCAATCTGAGGGATCCAAACACCACTCCATTAAGTCACTTAATAATCAAGACTGACTTTTACAAAGAAATATTCTCTTCAGTGATACATAAAGAATAAAGAGATAACAATTCCTCCTATAAGTCAGCTGCTCTCTGAGAAGAGGAAGGGGTTCAGTCTCACAGTTTAGAACACCTCCTACATAGCATTAGTTCCACTAAGTTCATGTGTCTCTGGACCTATGTGAGGACTGTGCTTCCCAGCCTGCTGAGCTCACTGGCAATATCCAGCTTAGAATCCAGGGCTCCAAACTCCCATTGGCTTGATCTCCTGAGTTCAGGACTCCACTCCCAGTACCTAAACTTTTCCTCCTGAAATTCCACTTATTCAAGAGACAAAGAGTTATAAAGTGAGTTTATGAACACAGATAATTGAAGGTCCAAGACCTTTGTTTCCTGGCTCCCATTTAGCAAGTGGACTAAATAAATGGAATTACAACACATCAAGTTAAAAAGACTCCTTAAAATAATTTAGATAATTCATTTTATATAGCTGACAAAACTCCAAGCTTGGTTCTCCTCAAGCCCTGCTCCCCTAACACACAATGTCACCTGCTATGAATGAGCTGGTCTTTCTATTCTTGGACACGGTGCTAGAAAAGGAGAGACCGTCCCTGTCAGGCAGTTTTAAAGATGCAGCCAGTTCTGGCTACAGAGGCAATAAGAAAAGGCTGCTCTCAACCATATTGTAGGCCAGCAGTTCTCAACCTGTGGGTCGTGACCCCTTTGGGGGTCGAATGACCCTTTCACAGGGGTCACAGGGATCGCCTAAGACCGTTGGAAAACACATATTTCCGATGGTCTTAGGAACCGAGACACCGCTCCTCTATCTGTCTCCAGGCAGGTCCACCCACATGCAGATAGGCCCACATATGAGCATTAAAGGGTCAGCATTAGGAAGGTTGAGAACCACTGCTGTAGGTCAATGCAGAATGTCCAGGCTTCTCCCAGAAGCAGGTCCCTAGCACCTCTCACTTGGGATGCATTTTAGGTGAGCTGGACATGAACCAAACCCCCATTACAATATAAATGTGAACCCGAATTATCAAGGGACTATGCCAGCAAACAACAAGCTCTCATAGGTCCCACCGGCCTGGAAAGGCCTCAAGGAGAGGGCCCAGGGAATGAGTATGGCTCTTCTCAGAGGAAGCCTAACAAAAGGGGAGGAGGTTCCTCACTGAGAGGCTGACCACAGGGAAATGAGTGGAAGAAGCATATGCACCAATGAAATCACAGCTCCTATAAGTAAGTAAGTATTGTTCCACTAAGGCAAACAGAGAGGCTGGATGTTATCCTGTCCCTCTGAGTCCTCTCTAAACTTGAGTGCAAAAGTCACAAAATTTACACAGCAAGGGATTAATACACTACATGAGATACTACAGGTAAAACAGCAATCTATCTAAAGGAACCCCGGAGAACGCCAAGAACATGAAATATGATTTGGCACTACGATGAGAAAACAGCAGCCCAGTGCTTGATCACTCCAGGATGGTCGCATTTCCATTTCTAATTTGCTCAATAAATGCATTAAGCCACATGGCTTGGGGAGCCTCAGTCAGCACCCACTCAGACTAGCCTTCTGGGTCCAAAGCCCAGGGCAGCCTCACGGTTCGCTCCCCAGTTTACATGCCTCGATCCTGGACTCTTCACACTTTCTAGCCTAACAGCAGATAGCGCCACTTCCATCACAGTGCTATGCTGCTAACCGCCACACAAGGAGATGTAGAAGAAATTAGCATTGTGTGTGGGGATAAGTGAGAGTCCAGTGAAGGCTTCGTTCTAGCCCAGAAAGTTAGCAGCCCCCTAGGAAAATTGAGGTTCAATGTGGGGAGAGGCGAAGGACAATGAGATGAGAAAAGCATCATATCAGGAGTCAGATCACCCGGCTCTGCCCTGCATGCCCTGGTCATCTGGCCCTGAAGAGGGCATTTCTTTCTCTAGATTCTGTTTTTCATCAGAAAAATCAAGAAACTGGACTAGATAACTTTATAAGTTCCTGGAAGCTCTAATATTCCACGATTCTATTGATTTTTGCTTTATGAGTAGAGCAGACATGGTAATGCAAGGAAGAAAAAACTCGAATTCAACTAGGATCTCTTGGTCTCATTTCCTCCCAGGGATTTTGGTGATTCTTTAGCTCCTGGCATCTGGTGAAAGGCATAGAACTTCTGATCTTGGAAGATAAAGTCCCAGGACTCTGGGATCAGGATGCAGCTGGCTTTTGTAACCTGCATAGCCCTGATGCCCTGAGGACCATTGAGTGATCATCCACAATGACCCTGAGAGTCCTAGCAGAAACTGGCTGCTGTGCTGCCTTTGGACTGAACTTGTTGGCACTAATGCTTTGTAAGGAACTGTTCAAGTCATGAGCAGGAGAGACCAAAGTGGTGTATTTAGGGTGCTACTCCCCTGAGGGGTTGGGATAATATTTGTACTTTGTTCTGGCTGTCCCTGTTAAGTAAGCATTCATCTGTAGAAGCTATTCAATATTAAGTGGTTAAATGGAATTGCGAGACCCTCAAATGGGGGTAACTTATCTGGTAGGGCCATGAATTGATGGCATTAAAGGAGATACCCCACAAATCCCATAGGGTGGTCTTGAACCTTTAGAAGATGTAACATACCAGAGACTGTTGAGAGGGGCACCAGAGTCAAAGAAATTATTATAAAGAAATGGATGAAAGCATTTGGCTTCATAACATTAACTGAATTTACATAAAGACCAATTCTTCCTTCAGGTTTCTCTGAGTATTTAACACAAATGCGTTTCAGAGTAATTGATCCAACCACAGAAGATAAACAGATTAGGTTCAGGCTTGGAGATTCGTTACAAATAACATCGTACCTCCTGCCCCCATCTAAGTAAACATGGGAACATTGAACTTGCCCGTCTTCTAGGCTTTGTGAATCAGCTTCTCTCTTAGCAGCCAAGACAATCCCTGCAATCAGAGCGTGAAACATATTCCTTACAGACCAGATAAGGACAGGACAGTGCACGGTGTTCACAGCATCAGTGGTCAGCTCTTCCCTGCACCTGGTGAACTTGGGGTGTTCCAGGAGTGCCTTCGATGGGTCAGCATGGGATTTTCTGTCCACTGAACCTTCCCTGGATGTGGATGTGGATCTGGACTTCAGGCCATTGCCTGGAAACGCCTCTCTTCTCCTGACTCTCTCTGGGCATCCTCTCCCTGCTCTGTCTTGAGTGTGGATCTTCCTCTATGCCCAGCATCATTGTGGATGATCACTCAATGGTCCTCAGGGCATCAGGGCTATGCAGGTTACAAAAGCCAGCTGCATCCTGATCCCAGAGTCCTGGGACTTTATCTTCCAAGATCAGAAGTTCTATACCTTTCACCAGATGCCAGGAGCTAAAGAACACCAAAATCCCTGGGAGGAAATGAGACCAAGAGATCCTAGTTGAAGCTGACAGTCCTTGCAGAATGCCCCCAAAAGCGAGGAGCCTTCCCCACAGCCCACTCAGGTCAGTTGGTCTGATTCAGTCCTCTCTCTCTCTCTCTCTCTCTCTCTCTCTCTCTCTCTCTCTCTCTCTCCTCCCTCTCTCTCTCTCCTTTCTCCCTCCCTCTCTCTCTCTCCTTTCTCCCTCCCTCCCCCCCCCTCTCACACACACACACACACACACACAAAAACAAACACAAACATGCACATGCACACGTCTTCGTCTATCTCTCACAGTGCTCCCCTCCACATCATCACAATTCTCCTGGAAGCAGTTCCCAGGCATGTCTACAGGAGGCCACCTGAGGCCCTCAGGGCACACACTTGACCCCCACTCAATCTTGTTAAGTCACTTTCCATTACCATAACAAATCCGCACATCTTGTTCATCCAACAAGACACAAGTGCTCTCACTCTCTATCAAATACTTTGCATGTATTAACTGTACCTGTTGTACCTCCTTCCCCAACTTAGAAGAGTGAGTTGTCTACAGCACACAGAAGTGACCCATTCAAGGTCACACAATCTTGAACACAGCAGTCAATCAGGAAATTTACCTTTTGAACTGAACTGCTGAATTATGGGAAATTTATTTTTAAGGCTTGCAGCTACCATCACAGTTTTTTTCCAGTTACTGGAAAACACTGATTACAGACTGTCATTTTCTCTTTCCCTGCGGGCTATCAATTAATGAATATTTCATTGGTATAAAGCTAAGAAAGCAAAATGTATTAGGTATTATATAATCCAGACCTACAAGCATTTATTAAGTGCCTACTATATTCAAGACACTAGGGAAACAATAAAAACATTTATTTATAGTTCCAGATTTCAAGAAGCTTACATTCTCCTGGGGGAGAGGGGGAGAGAACAACATGAAAATCAATAAATAATCATTCGAGAAGGAATAAAACACTAATAACCAAGGGAATCAAGAAAAGTTTCTTGGAGCGGGAGAATATGAGAGGATGCCTGAGGTGGCCAAGGACTGTAAGAGATAGAGACAAGGAGGAAATGCGTGGCAAGCATGGATGATGGCCAGCCTTGGCGAAGATCTGGAGGCAAGAGATGGAGAACAGCAAGAAGGTCGATTGGATAGAAACATAGAGAATGTGAAAGGGAGTGGTGTGCAACAAGCTTGTCAAGGAGATGGATCAGAGTACAAAAGGCTCTAGATACAATGCCACAGAATTTAACATTTATTCTAGAAGAAGGGTCCATAACCCTTTTGGGCACTTTTTGGCAATCTGGTAAAGCCTTTCTTAGAATTTGCTTTTAAATGTTTAAGATACATAGGATTACAAAGGAAACAACATATCAAAATATAGTTATCAAAAAAAATCGAAATAAGTTCTTTGATTCCAGTTAAGAAGCTGTCCTAGAAACAACGGGTGACAACCAGAGGCACAAGAAGACCCAGGTCGTGCTTTGAGGAGCATGAATATCATCATTTTCCCGGTCAATGTAAACTCCTTCAAGGCAGTGACGGACCCACTGCTCCGTCTCCGTATCTGTCACTAGGTTCACACTCAAACAGGACTGGAAGCTGAGGGATCTGGGCCTCTCCAGTTCCTCTCCTTCTCCACTCCATCTCTTTATACCTCATCTGCCCAGCCCTGGTGCAGGGTTTGAGGATTTGGGACTTCCTTCCTGTATTCTAGCTGTGTCAGCGTCTGCATCCTGAAGCACACCAGCCACAATGGAGAAAGGTAGCTTCGAGTCTCCACGAGGAGCCCAGCACAAAAGCTCCGTCACACCCAAGGCAAACATCCTGCCAAGACTTCTAGGAGCAGAGTGCCCACTTCTGCCATGGACTCTAAGCTTGAGCCCACCTTCCCTGCGTGTGGGAGAGTATGGCAACTACATCTTCTGGGAGAGGTCGGGTTCTGCCATTTATACCACAATAATAGGAGTTAATTAAGTCTGGTTGGCTAATTAATACCAACAGATAATCACAGAGGAAAGCACACTGGTTTCTGTTCAATCACTTCAGCCCCAACTGACTCTTCATGACCCTGTGTGGAATTTTCTTGGCAGAGACACTAGAGTGGTTTGCCATTTCCCTCTCCAGCTCATTTGACAGATGAAGAAACTGAGGCAAACAGGGTTAAATAACTTGCCCAGGGTCACACAGCTAGGGAGTGTCTGAGGGTAGATTTGAACTCAGGTCTTCCTGACTCCAGACCCAGTGCTCTCTCTACCATGACAACTAACTGTCCTTTAAGCACATTGGTAGGGGCTCATAAATTATATTAAAAAACCACCTCCCTGAAAAGTAAATACCATGACAGCAGTAATGTATGACAACCATCTGTGAATGACTGAGCTACTCTCAGCAGTACAATGATCCAAGACAACTCTGAAGGACTCCAGATGAAAAATGCTCCCCACCCCCTGAGAGAGAACTGAGGGAGTCTGAACGCAGACTGAAGCAGGCTTCTTTGTGTCATGGATTTTGGGGTCTGCATTTTCTATTGCAACAAGGCTAATATGGAAATGGTTTGCGTGACTGCACATGTATAATCTATATCAAATTACTTGTTTTCTTAAGGAGGGGGGAGGGAAAGGAGGGAAGGAGAGAATTTAGAATTTAAATTTTTTTTAAAAGAATGTTAGAAATTTTTGTTTACATGTAATTAATAAAAAATAAAAGGAAAGTCACTCCCCTGTCCTGCAGGGATGGCCTAAGAGCCCTGAGGGGGCAGAGCAGCTGCCGCTGGGGACCAGGCCTGCAGAATGATTCCAGAACTGCTCTCAGATCATCAAGGGCATTCTTAAGGCTAAAGCTAATCCCTGGGGGGATCTGACTGTGAGTTTCATTCTGAGCAGCCCTAGAGGTTATGGTCACACCCAAATAACTCCTAGCAAGCACCAAGCAGGGACCCTACTGCCACCCTTCTACCTACTGAATGCCCAGGCAGAACAATGATGAGAGGTGTCTGACCTCCCACCTGAGCTTCCCAGGCAGTTAGAAACAGCAAAGAAGTAAGAGCAATGCCCAGGCCACACACACTCCTGGGCCCTCCTCTGCATTTACCCCTTTGTCCCTTTCTCCCTGCTCATACCTACTACTTGAGAAGCTGGGCCTTTCACACTCCATAGGATGCCTTGCCCCCCATGATGCTGCAGTGAAGGAACAACTCCAGAACAACTCTGAGTATGATTGGCAAGCCAAGAAGGGAGACACCATCAAGTTAAACATAAGAAAGCTTGTTTTCACAACAATGTGCAGGCTGGATTGTGGCTGGGAGAAAGTCGAGCAAGAGTACTTCTTAGGAGACCATTGTGGTGATGATGATGATGATGGTGGTGGTGATGATGGTGGTAATGGTGATGATGATGATGGTGGTGATGATGGTGATGATGATGGTGATGATGATGGTGATGATGATGATGGTGATGATGATGGTGATGATGATGATGATGATGGTGATGATGATGGTGATGATGATGATGATGGTGATGATGATGGTGATGATGATGATGGTGATGATGATGGTGATGGTGATGATGATGAGGGTGATGATGATGATGATGATGGTGATGATGGTGATGGTGATGATGAT
>CM053587.1:344038487-344068844 GCA_028646515.1 Pseudochirops corinnae | reverse complement strand
ATGATGGTGATGGTGATGATGATGATAGTGATGATGATGATGATGATGATGATGGTGATGATGATGGTGATGATGATGGTGATGGTGATGATGGTGATGGTGATGATGATGATGGTGATGATGGTGGTGATGGTGATGATGGTGATGGTGGTGATGATGGTGATGGTGGCAACAATGATGATGGTGATGATGATGATGGTGATGGTGATAACTACCATTTCTCTAAGCATTTTAAAATTTACAAAGTACTTTACATATGTTATCTCATTTCATACTCACAATGACCCTGTAAGATTGGTGTTAAAGTTATCTCTATTTTAGAAATAAGGAAACTGAGGCTGCAAGGGGTCAGGAGATGCCCAGAGTTATACAGCTAATAAGCGACTGAGTCAGAATTTGAACTCAGGTCTTTCTCACTCAAAGTTTGACTCTATCCTACACCATCCAGCTGCCTCAAGCTGGCAAGAAGCAATGGAAGCTTGTACTAGGATGGTGGCAATGGAATTAGGGAAAAGAATCTTGATTAAAGAGATATAGTAAAAGTAGAATTGGTAGAACTTGGTAACTCATTAGAGACATGAGGGAGAAGGGGAAATTGATGCTAACTCCAGGACTGTAATCATAGGAAACAGGATAAATGCTAATGCCAAAGAGAGATGTAGGGAGATTCTACCAAATACTCCAATCCTTACTTTCAGCATTATCTGTTATTTGATTTGTAGTTTCTACTGAATAGACACATTCATATAGGCTATGAAGAATTTGATAATTAAGGTCAAGTCAATAGGCAGTCAGAATGTGATACAATAAATGTATGTCATTATTTGAGCCTTTAACTTTCACCAAAATAGCTTCTTAAGGGTCTGAAACTGTGCTGGAAATTGCCGCATTTTAGAATGGACATTTGATGGACAAATCAATGGACAACTGATACAAATCCAATACAGGACAGTCAGTATGGTAAGTGCCTCAAAGGATAGAACTAAGGCTGTTTGGTCAGGAGAAGAGCGCACATATGGGAGGAGGAGACATGATTTGGACTGTTTTGTTTTTAAAAGAATTGATTAGATTTCTACTTGACCTCAGAGGATATAACTAACTAGTACCAATAGGTGTAAGTTACAGAGAAGCAGATATTGGCTGAATATAAAGAGGAATTTCCTGGACAAGAAGAATTGTCCGATGACAAAATGAGCTGCCCCATAAAGCAGTAAGTTTCCTAACAATGGGTGTGTTCTATCAGATTCAAGATGAACCCTTCTTAGGAATATCACATTGTATAGGTGAGACTGATCCAGACTCTAGATAACCCCTAAAGGTTATTTTTCCAATACCAATAGTCTCTAAACTCCAAAATTCTACAACTCCAAAGGGTCAGAAGAACTTCACAAATCAATTCTTTCTCAGAAGACTAAACCTCAATTTTCCATAGGTGATAAAAGAGTTTAATGTTCTAAACAAATAAATTTTTCCAGCAACATAATATCATAAATCCCTAATTCTGGGTGGAAAAGTGTAAAGCAACAAGCAAGGCCAAATACAAGTATAAACCACATCCAGCTGTCACAACCGAACTCTATTCTCACTATAATTGTTAAACAGGAGCATCAAACCCTGGCACAAAGTTGCCAAGCCTATTATAACTTCATTCAACCAACCGTCCACTTACAACATCTATGCCATTGTTCCTATGGAATTAACATGCCCTGGTAATGTCATTTTGCTTAACATTATGTTTTCATGGGACCAATTAGAAATTCATGAGTTCCATGACATTAGATGGGAAATGCCTGTAGACTCAACATTTAATATTTACACAGGGGTGGAAAGTCTGTGTTTTCCTTAAATGCATATTGAATCCAATTGTGCCCCCTCCTCTGCCTTTTATGCTAGTATTAAGCACCACTGACTTTCCCAGAATAGCTGTCTCACATGGTATATACTCTGGGACCGACCATTATTACATGATTGGGTTACCTAGTAGCTAAATAGCCAACTCACTTCAAAAGATAAAATGTCCTTAGAAAAATTTTTGTTTACTCAAGCGGAAAAAAATTCTCCCTATCAGAAGCTTAAACTCATCTGAAATAAGCTGGATAAGGCTATGAGAAATAATGATTGCTTAAAGAAAATTTTCCATGTGACAGAAAGGGTGTTGAAGAAAAATGGTCTGCTTTCACAATAATTAGGGAGTTATTGCATCATTTAGTTGAAAAAAATAATAGGATGCAGGATGTCCTGAATTATTGATAAATGAATATTTATCTACAACATTTATCACTTGGAAAGGAATAGGTAGGATGGAAAGGAGGGGGTAAGGGAACAGTCATCCAAGCAGGATTACCTCAGGACTCTAAGTGCTTGTCACTAATTACAAATTATCCAGTAATACTGCAAAATGATCAAAGAGGTTAATACAGGATTTGGATTAATCTGACTGTGGGGAGAATTTCCCTTAAACCATCAGTGATTTAACTAAACCTTTGAATCAGTGCACTGCCTTTGATAACAAAAGGCACCTGATATAAAAAGGTGGGGACATTAACTTAATGTTCTAATCTCTTCCCTGACCAGTGAATTGATAATTAATTTATGAAATGATGTCGGCAGGCACACTCGATTCTTTGGGCACTAGCCCGGAAAGACCACAATTGGCAGTGGGAAACAGGGTGGCAATCACACTTTAATTAAACACAGAGACAAGCGGCAAAAAGTGGGAAGGGATACCGAGGCAGACCCGTGGCTTGGGGATGGTGGATGGGATGGTGAAGAGAGGCAGGCAGTGTGGGGAAGAGGATGGGGAGGGGGAAAGGCAAAGAATGTCACTCACATAACCACAGACGGGAGATGGGGGGCACCGCGCAGCATGGACTCAATGGAAATGGAAAAGAGCTGGGGGGAGGAGTTTGAGGTCTCATTTTTGTAAGGTTTTTTAGGAGAGGAAACAGACCAACTGATGATTTGTGCCACTTTGAGGTTATTAATTCATTGTTGTTCAATCATGCCCAACACTTTATGACCCTGTTTGGGGTTTTATTGGCAGGGGTACTAGAGTGATTTTGCTCATTTTACAGCTGAGGTGACTGAGGCAAAGACAGTTAAGTGACTTGCCCAGGGTCAGACAGCTAATAAGTTTCTGAGGCCAGATTTGAAGTCAGTGTTTCCTGACTTCACTTTTATTTTGACTTTTAAAAGAGGTTTTTAATTTATTAGTTTTCTGCTTATCCAACTGATTGATCAATGAAAGTGCTGAGAGAGATAAACTTTCCCTTAAGGAACACAGTGGATTTGCTATGTTGTCTCCCTGTAGTCATTATCTTTAATAAAAATATCTACCAATTCTATGATTTGTTTTCTTTGAGCCATCAAATCTTTAGAATTAAGGTATTTAATGTCCAGTTGACTGTTAATACTTTTTTCAGCAACCCTTTATTTAATATAATTTTTATTGCATTGTTGTCAGTAAAGAGAGGGCAGCTAGGTGGTGCCATACTGCATAGAGCACCAGGCCTGGAGTCGGGAAGATCTAAATTCAAATCCAGACATAGACACTTACTAGCTGTGTAACCCTGGACAAGTCACTTCTCCCTGTTTAGCTCAGTTTCCTCATCTGCAAAATGAGCTGAAGAAGGAAATGGAAAACCACTCTAGTATCTTTGCCAAGAAAACCCCAAAAAGGGGTCAGGGAGAGTGAGATAAGACTGAAAAAACTCAACCACCACAACAACAAGGATGTGTTAGATGTTTCTGATACCCTGCACCTGCGAGGGTTTTATGTCCTAACACATGGCTGACTCTTGTAAGGGTTCCATGGGCAACTGAGAATCCTGTGTACTCCTTTCTACTGTTCAACAGTCATCAGGGATCTGTCATGGGTAACTTCTCCTTCTTTCTTACTCATGTCTCAGTTCGATTTATCCGGAGCTAAAAGGAATGTATCCCTCACTACTATAATTTTAATATCTATGTTTCCTTGTAAAATCACTTAGCTTTTCCCTTAAGTATTCAGACGCTATGCAATTCAGAACATGGATATTAAGTACTGGGATTGTCGACAATCCCTTTCAGCAAAAATGCATGCTTCCCTGAGTATTTCTCATTATCAAGTCTCTTTGCTATTTCCTTGACCAAAATCATAACTGTGATCCCTGCTTTTCCGAGTTCAGGTGAGTCATGCATAGCAGGACCTTCATTCCAAGTGTCGGCTTGATCATTTATTAGCTTAGATAAGCCTCACGCTTCTTCATGTAAAATGTAAATAATAATGCCTGTCCTGACTCCCTCACAGGACTAGAATGAAGATCAAGTGAGATCATGTCATGGCAAAGCCCTACAGAAATAGACAAAGTCTCACAATTTTATATCTGCCCTTCCTTTGGCTAATTAGATGTTGATCTTTGCACAAAGCATAAAGGGCAAGGATTGTTTTGTTCTCCTGTTCTTGCCCCAGTGAGAACTACTGGAGACTAGGAGTCTCGAATGGTGATTTTTGCTGATGAAAAATGACTACTTATCTCATTATACTGCAGGAAATCAACTGATGAAGTCAATATGGGCAAATTATCCTGGAATTACTCCGATTAACATGAAATTCTTTTCATGTGATAAAGGTAAAGCAAGAAGTATACGAGCTGAAATATAAAGTCAAGTAACTTAACGGACAGTTAAGCTGGACGACCTATTTAGCTAAAATCTTTATTTCTGAGCAATTATGAATATCACGTGAACGTTACCTTTCTTGCAAGATGATGTCTCAGCAAACGTCTCACTGGGATGGCCATGTCCATAGGTGGACTAGACATCAATAGGAAAGCAAGGGGGAGGCCTGGTTCTACCTGATCACTCAGTACCTCACTCCTACGCATTCACTATTCACTACAAGTCCAAGTTTAGGGTACAGGTGGTGTATTCAAAGAAAAGGGAGCAGCACAGGACCAGAGACATCAAAGAGGTGATGAGACTAAATCTCAGAGGAAAATGTTACTCTTTTTTAGAGGAGGCAGAAAATTATTTGCAAAACTCTTCCTCTTCCCTTCTTACCTTTTCATCCAGGGGAGCCACTAGGGTACATATGGGTTTACACGACTGATCAAGATCGCGTAAAGATGAGAAAGAAACCCTGTGGCTTAGTACTTATCGCTGTAGCTTTGATCACCTCTTTGTGGAATAATCTCGGACAGGATGTGTTCCCTTCTTTTGCCTGCCAACAAATGCTTATTAAGTTCCCACTATATGTCAGGCACTGGGTCGTGTCAGAGATATAAAGAAAGCAAAAGACAGTCCCTGCCCTCAAAGAGCTCACAATCGAACGTGGAAGCAAATTAGACAAGCAAACAGCTAGATACAAACACGGCATGTGCAGGATAATTTGGGCTAGTCTCAGAGGGAAGGCACTAGCATTGAAGGGAATCTGGAGCGACTTCCTACAGAATGTGGGGTTTTAGCTGAGATATGAAGGAATCCAGACGAGGGAATCCAGGAGGTGAAGATGATGAAAGAGAATATTCCAGGACTGGCAGCTAGCCAAGGAAAATGCTGAGAGTGAAAAGATGGAGTGTCTTATACAAGGACCAGCCAGGAGGCCAGTCACTGGGTCACAGAGAAGGGACCTTTTTGGCTATCTTTTCCTCTCTGGGCTGATCTGTACTAATGAAGGAGGAAGGGATTTTAAAAAGCAACCCCTTGTCTTCCCACAGAATCCCTGAGTTGGAAAAAGAAGCAAAGTCCATCTAGTCCAACTCAGTCTTAAACAGGAACCTCCTATATATCGTCCCCAACAAGTAACTTACCTAGCTTTATCTGACGACCCTTCATGAAGCAGCACCATGTTCTTTTGGACAACTCTCCTTTTAAGGAAGCTTTTCTTGACATCAGCCTAAGTCTCTCTTAGTCATTTCCAAACATCACTCCCAGGTCTATCCTGTGGTTATACATGGGCCATACATATGCAGGGAGGCAGTCAAGAGCCATGAAGGACCCACCAAGTACCAGGCACTATGGTAAGTGCTGGAGATACAAGGAAGGGCAAAAGCAGATCCTACCCTCAGGAGACTCACAGTCTAATGGGAAAGATTCACGAAAACAACTCTGTACAAACAAGCTAAATACAGGATAAACTGGAGGTAAGCAACAGGGGGATGTGATGGGAGCTGAGACTTCAGGGAAGCCAAAAGGTAGAACTGAAGAGGGAGAGAATTCCAGACATGGGCAACGGCCAGGGAAAATGTCTTAAGTTGGGAGATGGAGTGTGCAAGGGGACCGGTGTCTCTGGATCACAGTGAGGACACTGGGGAATAAGGGAGCCAGCAGACTTCAGGAGATGGAGAACAGGGCTTTAATAATAACAGCTTAAGTTTCAGAATTACATACCAACTTACCACATAAAAATAACCTATTTGTTAGAAATATGTTTTCCTAAAAGTAAATTACTAGATTTCTGTCACATGAAAATGTCTGACATCACAACAAACTACAAGAAAGCCAAGAAGGTGGAAAAGTGAGTGGCTGACAAAGAGAAGCCAGAGTTTTCCTGTTAAGGATGTAAATATGGTTAACTCACTCTCACCTGCTCTCCACTAGAGATTGTGCCTCCATGGGCATTCACCTTTTCAGGAATAACATTTGAAAACCTCACCCTTCTGTGGGATCTTATCATCTACTGGACACATGACTTACTTTTTCACTTCCCAACACTAAGCTCCTCATAAACACTTCTGTAGCTATAAACAAGAGCCCAGGCATCACAGCTATCATCTGGAAAGCAGCTCTCCCCACCAGTTGCCAACCAACTGTTACACACAGGGCAGACAAACCACCCTAGTTGAAGTCCCAAGACATCCTGAGGGTCAGACAGCATGTGCCAAGCAAGTCAAAACACCACCATCACCTGCCATGACCTCTCAGAACCTGATGGAGACAGACCAGGATCCTCCTTGGGAACAGTAATGCTTCCAGCCCCCTGCTTTTAGGCATTAACCTGAGGAGATGCTGCCTGGACCTGTATGTATATATGTATGCAAGTATGTAGCCACAGCAACATCTGAAGGCCCAGAACAAAAAGGTTTTAACACTGAAGTCCATGGCCTTGTCCAATGATTCAGCATCAGAAAGTGATCTGATTTTATCAGGAGAAATGACATTAAAGAAGAGGTATCACCATTGGCTTTGCATGGGACCTTGCTATCTGACTCACAGCTGCAGCCTTCCATGCAGATGTGCTGCCTCCCCCCTTCCCCATTAAGGGCAAGGACAGTTGAACTTTTCTGTTTCCATCCCCAGGGCCTACGCAGTGTTTGGCACACAGCAGACATTGAATAAATGCTTTATTCATCATACTTCTGTCTCCAAGGATTCATCTATGTCTCTATATCCCTGGTACTTGGGTCACCAGTACAGACCAGATTAAGGCTTAATATGCCCAACCTGGGAAAAGTGTGCCCTCTGTTCAGAGCAAAACAGCACCAATATTCCATGTGCAAACGTAACCGAACTGGAAAACCCACTTATGACTTTTAAAATAGTGAAATGTTCCTTTTTAACTGTCATTTCCGTCACTCGAGTGACAGGTGACATAACCACCGAGAGGCTTGGTTGTTCATTATTCAGCTTCCATAGAACCAGAGCCCCACTTTCCACTTCATAGCAACCACAGTGTTCTGCTTGGATGTTTTCCCATCAGTACAAAAATCTATAATAAGGAAATCATTAACGAATAATCAGACACATGGGGCTGGAAATCAAAGATGGAATATAGGGAACAAAAAGTAGAACTCTGTAGAACATCTACAAAATAAAACATTATTGTTTGTAATGAAAAACATAATATTTCTAGATATCGGGTTGAAAATTACAACTACTCCAACTCATCTAGATTCTGATCAGAAAAATAATGGAAGTTTACATGTGACAGGCAATCACTGTGGAGAACAATAGCATTCTGGGATTAAACCAGGTAAATAAATGGTCATTGTACCATTAAAATTACCTTTACTTTGGTGCAGAGCAGACTCTCCTAGCTGCAAAGGCCTAATTGATTGGATTAAAATCTTAAAAAGAAATTTGGTTTAATTTCTTGGATATTTTCTGCTGCTCTGTGGGCTGGGAACTTCCATGTTCATTCCCCTAGGATGAGCTATCCTGTCATTCAAAAGTGATCCCTCTAAGCAATTAGACAGCAGCTTTGCGGAAATGCTTCCCACCCTCCCCCAAGCTGGGAAGATTTCAGCTGTGAAGAAGGATCAACAATAGAGGTGCAAGTAAGGAAGAATGGGGAAATGAGATCTGTCACAAAGGCAGACAGTCAGTCTCACGGGAGGGAGAGACCCAAAGATTTTGCATTTCTAAATTCAACAAGAGCAATGGGTATCCTTCGCCCTGACTCTGTGTGTAGCTGCCAGTTCATCACTCTCCAACATGACACAGATTTAGAGGCCTTATTTCTAGGGGCTTCATGCCTACCTCCCACCAGAACCCAATACTATGGATAGTCAATGTTTCAGTTCAGTCATTTGGTAGTGAGCTCTCTCTCTGTCTCTGTCTCTGTCTCTGTCTCTCTCTCTCTTTCTCTCTGTCACACAGCTATTAAGTGTCAGGTCAAATTTGAATTCAGATCCTCTTGACTCCTGCCAACTTCTCTCCAATGGGTCACTTAACTTCCCCTTGAAAATGGCTCCCCTGTAAATTGAAGTTCCTTCCATATTGGTCTTTGCTGCTGCTGGCAAGTTGATTTTATCCATTTGGGGGGGGTTGATTCTCACGTTATCCCAACTCTCTACTCTTCTCAAGCCCTCAATCCCCATCATAAGCAGATGACCACACCTCCTGTCTTAAGGAGATTGCTGATATCCAGCACACACCATTCATCATCTACCCTTTTTATCTCAAAATCTCTCTTATTATTTTTCCCTCAGGGGAATTCTACCTTCCTTCCAAAGCTAAGCCTTGGCCTGAGCTCTTTGTCTCATACCCTTCTCACCATGTTCTCTCAAAATTATACTAGCTCAAACATCTCTAATCTCTCCCTATGCACTTTACTTTCAAATGTGCATTGGTTTCCCCTATAATTTAAAAACCCTTCATTTGATTCTGCCCTCCTCTCGAGTTATAATTCTACTTTTCTCCCTCCTTTTACTGCAAACATTATTGAACAAATACTTGCTACCTCAATTTCCACACCATCCTTTTATTCCTTTGAATCCTAAAATCTGGCTCTCATTTTCATCAATTCAATGGGCCCAGCACCAAAATGCTACCATCTTTGTTTCTAGTTCTCATTTTCTTTGACTGCTCTACAAGAGTTAACATCTCATCTTCCTCACAGTTCATGAAATAAGCAACCCTCATTCTTCACCGGGTGTAGGTGTGGGTGTAAAGGGTGGGTTCTGGGGTCTCCCTTCTTCCCACTTACAAGCAATACAGAAGTCCACTCATACCAGAAATACAATATTTTATCCCTTAAAACTATTATATCTTTTGAAAATATAAGTATCCCTCAGAGGAATGCTGTTTTAAAATTTAAATTTAAAAAATTAAATTTAAAATAATAACAAAATAATGAAGAAAAATAAGCATAATCAAGAGAACATTATATGCCACAACAACAATATTATTTTAAGAACAACTTTGAGCCTCTAAGTCATTTTGACTGTTATAAATATCCAAATTAACTACAAAGGACCTATGAAGAAAGCTGCTATCTGCACGCAGAGAAAGAAGTGATAAATAGAAGTATACATAAAATGATTTTATATATATATATATATACATATTTATGTCCAATAGTAGCCATCTTTGGGGGAAGGGAAGAAAAAAAGTTACATGACAACTTTGTTACATATTTAAAATGAATAACAAGTTGTACATAACAGATTTGTAATTTCATGTGCAGTCTTTTTAAAAAGTGAAATGCTTGTTTTATTTCATAAATTAAAAAGAAAAGAAAAACAAGTCACTTATACCTTAGGATGAATGAAGGATCTGAGGGCAGATTCTGATGGGTATTTATGAGGAAACAGAACAGGAGGATATTTAATATTTGAAGGAAAGATAAGGGTCAATTCAACAAGGAGAGGAGGCTGCTGGAATTCAAGACAAACTTTCCTTACAGATCTGGGAGGTTTGTGTTGTTAACTAATGTAGCCAAATTGTGAGCAACTAAAAGATTCACTTGATCTGATTTGATAAAGCTAATAGGAGGTTGCTAGAAAGAACAGGCAGCAGTGATTCCTGAATTTCCTCTAGCACAGTGATTCTCAACCTTCCTAATGCCGCGACCCTTTAATACAGTTCCTCATGTTGTATGATCCCCAACCATAAAATTATTTTCGTTGCTACTTCATAACTGTCATTTTGCTACTGTTACGAATCTATCTGATATGCAGGAAGTATTTTCATTGTTACAAATTGAACATAACACACAGGTTGAGAACCGCTGTTCTAGAAGGTAAGAATGTTTTTTTTTTCATTTTTGTCTTTACATTCGCAGCGCCCAGCACCATGCCCTGCACACAGCAGGCATGTAATAAATGCTTGTAGCTTCATGTATACAACACCCACAGCCTCCTAGACAAGGAGGGCGGCCCTATGTATGCATACTGAACAAATGCTCTGCCCCTAATTATTCTCTCTGCCCCCTCCTCACCTCCAATAGGAGTGAGGATTGTAGGCAATGGCTTTGTGGAAAATCTCCTTAAAACAACTTTAATTTATGAAACTCTTTTTCTCTTTCTTTGACCTCCATGATATACAAACCAAAGTTTTAAAATCAGCATCAACAAAAATTTACTGGGTACTTCCTATTTTCAAAGTACAGTGCTAGGCACTTGGGTTATAAAGAGTGTAAGCAGTCTCAACTCTCAAAGAGCTTACGATCTACTCAATGAAGTAGGATTCATCTTAAAATAGACATGAAAATTGAAAATGGCATGCGCTATTAGAGCACTATAACCAATAGGGGAGCAGCTCTTTCTAAGCACAAAGAGCACTAGGAGGTGGTACCAAGATGGCAGACAGACTTCCAAGCTCTCCAACAGAAACATCTTTCAGACTGAACTGGAAAATGTACCAGACCAACTCGTGATGGAGACAGACATTCAGAAAAGGTCAGAGGGAGATCTGGGGACAGGGGCAAGCCTGAAGCCTACAGCATGCAGAGTACTCCCCTCTGGGTACCAGGGCAGGAGAAGCATCTAGATACATACTAGGCTACAGTACAACCATACCAGGCCCATAGGGTGACAAGGACAGGAGCAAACTCGTAGCTTCCCCATTCCAGAGTTGGCCTGTACAGTCAGGTGGTGATCCTGGGCAGGGAGGTTCTAGCCAGGACGCTAAGAAAGGAGGAAAGGAGGAAGGTGAGCTCAGAAGCAAGCAGCAGTGCTCAGAGTGAGGTCTCACTGCCAAGTCTAGCCCAGGCCACAGAGGAATAAGAAGGGCAGGAATCCTAGGCCAAAGGGAAGCCTAAAATTCTGATACTCTGAATCAAGAGAACTTTCTAGCTGGCTGTTAGGGACAATGTCCAGCAGCAAGCCACCACTGCTCACACTCAAACCCAGGTCAAGAACTTGCAGAGCTCAGACCAGAGAGCCAACAGTCAGATTTTGCCCTAGAACAAACTACTCTGGGAGCACTGAAAGCTTGCATGTCTCCAGTCTGCCCCTGAGATCCCAGAATAACACACCATTCAACTACCCCAAGAAAGCAGCAACAGGACCAGACAGTCTTTTCATCTAGAAGCGAAACTGAGCCTTCCTAACATTAAATACAAAATGAGGAAGGAGACTAGAAGAAAGAGTAAACAAGCAAACAAAAGAAAAGGACCATCATATAGAACTATTGCAGTAACAGGGCCATTTGAGACATGAACCCAGAAGAAGGCAAAAATTCCAAAATATCTATGAACAAAGACTCATAGAAAAACACAGCCTTAGCAAAAATTCATCTAGTACATTCAGAAGAGATACAGTAAGAATTTTAAATGTTTTTATAAGGGCAGCTAGGTGCCCCTTAAATGAGAGTCCTTGAGGGGGAAAAGTGATAAGACATGAGAGACATGGAGGAAAGAATTGAAAAGGGAATTGACAGTTTGACACAAGAGGTATAAAACCTTGTTCAAATAAAAACACTCTCTAAAATTGGAATGGGCCAAAAAGAAGCCAATGAGCCCATGAGACATCAAGAAATAGTAAAACAAAGTCAAAAGTGTGAAAAATAGAAGAAAATGTAAGGTAACTCATAGCAAAAAACAACCAACCTGGAAAGCAGAGGAGAAAAATAATTATCTCATGAAACCTGGGATCTAGCTCCAGCTGTGCCACCACCAGCTCAGTGGGAGACCTTGGACCCATCACTAAACTTCCTGACATTTCTGTTTTCCTACTACAAAATGCCAGCTTAATTAAATAGCCTCTAGAATTCTTTCAGGGTGCTAAGGTTCCAAGGCTATGCCCTTAGTGCTAAGTGGTTCTAAACAGAGAGAGATCATAGTGGGCTAAAAGCAGCTGAGGAAAACTTCCTAGCAGCCTGGGGCTTGATCTCACTCCACTTCCTGTTATTACACTTCTAAGACTCCCTCCAACTCTAGGCTTTTCCCAAGATTCAGGGCATGGCTAGATGCTCTTCTCTTTCATTCCCTCAGAAAAACATTACAATCTCACGGCTTCAATTATTACCTTTCCTTGGTCAACTCCCAAATCTCTGTCTCCCAAGCCCTTCTCTCAGACCACTCCCCCATCCTGAACTGCCTATTGGATACTTCCAATCCAAAACAAATGTAGATACCTACTCTGTACATAAGGCACTATGCCCCATCAGTCATCATTTACAAGGAATATTCAGGACAAATTCTCCGACCCACCATCTCTATCCACCAAACAACTTCCACAGACAAGCAGGCAAGTCTGGTCAGCAGAAGCAGCAATGCACCCGGTGGGAGAAATAAGAGGCAGTAGGTGCCAGGCAAGCCAAACTGCTACCCACCCCCCAGGATGGGCTGTGATCAGAACCCTGCATCCAAAAGCCCTGGGAAGAGCAGCCTCAGATCCCCTGGACTGCTTCCAGTGTGGTCTCCACAGCCATCATCCAGGCAAGGCAACATTATGGAGATGTGACCTGGCATCTGCCTCTGTGGGTGCTGCAGCCCCAGCTACCGAAAACCCAGAAAACAAAGCTCCCACCACCACAGTCCCCAGTACTGTTAAATGGTTCTTCATCGTAACTGATGGGGTTTTAAGGATGGGAATGACACTGGAGATTTTCCTTGGCATCTTAAGAACCCCAGGGCCTTTCCAGCTACCTCAAAGCTAAAACCTTCCATATTGTGGTCCCCCCTAACAGAATGTAAGCTGCTGGAGGGAAGGCCGCTGTCTCACTTTTCTGTTTGCCTCCTGGGACCCTCCAGCAAACTCACAGTGAAGCTCCCAGTCCGAATATTCACCTAATAACATTTACTCTCTTGTTAATTAATTCTTCTAGCCTCTTATCTTCAATTAAGGTGTGAACTCCTTGAGGCAGGTCTGTGGTCCTTCAGTCTGGAGTCTCCAAAAGTACTTGGGGCAGAGCTTTACACCACAGACACTTGTAGGAGTCACTGACTGACTGAGTGATGGATCAAGTAGACAACACAGGCTCTCCACGTGTGATATAACTAACTGTATATGAGCACCTCCTAACAGACAATGAAATTTAGCTCTTTTTGTATCTCATTCTCCAAAGGATCTTTTTAACCCCCAACAAGGACACCTTCCTGACTTCCTTCTGGATCAGTGTGAACTCCAGACTGGTAACCTTAGATAAGAGTTCTCTCTCTTTGTTATTGTAACCAAAATAAAACCCATCTGGGGAGATACACTGATTGCCACAGAGCTTCCTGGAGCAACATGCCCACTAAATCTGATGTGGCTACAGCTGGGAGTTAACCATCAAACATAATGTCATGGAATGTCAGGAGGCTGTAAGATGAAAATAACACTTTTCCTTGAAAGAAAAATGTACTTTGCTGATCCTGAACAGTTCAGATACAGAACTAGCCCCAAAGTCTAAATAATGTCACTTGAAACCTCTAGAAAGGCATTTATGGGCCCCTAAGTATATAGTATGTCTTAGGGGCAGGGCCAATGGACTTGGGTTCTCATGCAATTTTTAGTGCAATAAATGAATGCATGGAAAACATTTATTTTGCTGTTGTTTAGTCATTTTTTCAGTCGCATCCAACTCTTCATAACCCCTTTTTTGGGACTTTCTTGGCACAGTTAATGGAGTGGTTTGCCATCTCCTTCTCCAGCTCATTTTACAGGTGGAGAAACTGAGGCAAATGGAGTAAGTGACTTGCCCAGGGTCACACAGCTAGTGAGTTTCTGAGGTTAGATTTGAACTCAGGTCTTCCTGACTCCAAGCCTGGCACTCTATGCAGCTGCCCAGAGCATTGATTTAACGTTTATTACGCGTCAAGCACCACACTAACTATTGGGATGCAAATACAAAAAAAAACGATGGTCTGCGACCTCAAGGAGCTTACACTCTAATGGGCAAGACAACAGATTTCAGGAAGTGAGTCAGGGAACAGAATGACGGTCTCGGAGTAGCACAGATTATGAGTGGCACAAAATGGCAATCAGTTGGTACCTATTCAAAGGGAAGGGTAGTGCTGATTTTATTCCACTTCTCAGAGCAAGAGACTGAAAGAGAAGGGGAGATGACCTGGCGGTCTGCTTTGGTGGGTGGGGCAAAAGTAGCCACCAAAAAGAATGGCAGGCTGGAAAATCGCCTGGGTGAAGAGAAGGTTACAGTGTCCCGGGCAGCTGTGGCACACCCACCTCCCTCCTGCCCAGAAGGCCATCTGGGGACTTTCAGCTCGGCCCTTGCCAAGAGATGGACGAAAAATTGGCAAACCCATCACACCCTTGCATAGGAACAATGCAGTACACACAAGACTTGGGTAAGTGTCTGTGCTGCTAAGGCGTGACAGGCTGACGCCAAATCTGAGCACACATAATGTAACAGTGGTACGTATAAACCAAGATTGGAGTAACAGAATCTCTGCTCAGCCATGCCTCAGGTAGAGGTCTGGTTCTGCATACTTTGTATGCAAGCCTAGCTCAACCAAGACTGGGAAATTTCCAAACACGATCTAGAGGAAATCCATACTCCTGGCCTTTCTTGCCCAGAAGCCCCTTCTGTTGCTTACTGAAACTGAGACCCAAACCACTGTCACATGGTAAGCAGAGCATCACCTCTGCCTTTGCCTTGGCTTGGCCACATGTATTCTAGCACATAATTGTCATCCACCGAAATAAGGATCTCTAAATTTTCTTTTGCAGCACTATGTTTAATAATAAAATAAAGGTTTTAGTGTCTTTTGAATAGAGCATGAATTCATGATAATTTCATTCATTCATTTATTTTTTTCAATAAATACCTTTTAAGTAATAAAGCGTATTTCATCTGATTTTCCTTTGTTTTATCTTAAATACCTAGAAGAATGAAAGGCAGGGGCACAGAGTAGGTTCTGGAGGACCAGAGCTCAATTTAAAAAGAGTTATTTTCCAGGAAAAACAGGAAAGAAACTTTCATGGAGATGGATACCAACAGAAAAATGTTAATTTACCAAGGAAATAAAACTGAAGATGCATTTAATTATGCCAATTACCTTATTACAATATGTTAAATTATTAATAATTCTGTCAACCTTATTATCAGGGTCCAAGTATCACTCTTCTGAGCCTGATGTAATTTTGCACACTGGGTCCTTGACAAGCTTTATCTCTTTGGATAATTACAATGTAGACTCACAGGATGCTCCCAGCCCATAACCATTCACTACTATCTTTCCTCAATACATAATGAATGATTCTAGGAAAGCACATTTTCTTTTTCTTTCTGAAATCCCACTCTACTTTGCTGACTCTTTCTGAAATAGACGGCACACAGTGTGAACTATGGGAGCTTACTAGCCTTGGAGCTTCTAGGACTATCCCTGTTTTTCATAACTATCTGCCTCCATTTCCTCACCTGTATAACAGGGATGATAACAGCCCCTGCTAGCAAGGCTGCATGTAGGCTCTCGCCTTCACGGGCCAGAAATGGCTTCTTCCCAGCAGATTTCATTAGCTCTGGAAGTCCCACCTAGACGTCTCCTCCACCCCTTGATGCATGCTCCCAGCAAAAGGGGAGACCAACCTTCTCTTCTCTCTTCAACTCATTCCCAGCAAAAAGGCAGATTCTACATCAGGACCCCAGTGTCTTCCCCTAAACTACACACCTTTTCAGCCTCTTTTTATGTATAAAAGCGCTATGTGAATGTTTGAATTGTTGGGCCTAGCAATGGCACTGTGCAACTGAGGTTTTGTTTTTGCCTTGGCCTTTTGTGGCTGGAGGTATCTCATAAAAACACCAGCCAGGCAGCAAGCACTTTCTATGTGACTGGCACCGAGCTAAGAGATGAGGATGCAAAAGAAGACAAAAAAGCTGCCGGTGCACTGTCTCCTACATTTGGCTGTCAGATCCATGAAGGAAGGGGGGGGAGGACCCTGGCTGCAGGCTCAGGCCCTCAGTCCTTCACCCTGGGAGGAGGTCACAGAATAATTCTGAGTTGGAAGGACCTTAGAAATTATCTGATTAAACCCTCCAATTCTACAGATGAGGAAACAGGGCCCCAGAGCAACTCACTGAGATGCAGAGGTGGTGAGTGAAGAGCTGGAGTTTGAACCCGGGGTTCAGAACCCCATCCTCTGACTCTGTGGCTAAGGTCACTCCACAAGCCCTTGCCCTGCAGGATGCCCTCTGCCGAGGATCGGCTAATCCAAGATCACTGAAGCAAGCAGGAGGGAGGACGTTGGACAGAGACATTACATTAGAAGAGGATGAATTCTGAAGCGTCCAAAAGGCCAGGAATAGATGAGGGGAGGAAGCGATTTGATCACCAAAGGCAGAATCCCTCTCCTGCCCCATGTTCTTTCCAGAATCAAATTTAGACACTACAGTATACACACTCTGGAGTAAACAACACATCAATCCTCAGTGTGTAAAGCATTACAGTGTAAAAGGAAACTCTATGCAGCATGTGCGAAATCAGTGCAGAAACGGCAAAGGAGCCTGACTGGTCACTGAAAACAAGGAACCTTCATTTGCTATGATAGAGGCAGCTATGGCACAGTGAGAGGACAAGTGGCTTCGGAGAGAGTGAGGCCTAGGTTCAGACTCCTCTTCTGACGTGTCCAGCTGTGTGACCCTGGGCGAGTCACCTTCCCTCTCAAGCTCCATGGCTATAGGTGGCAAAGAAAGTGAAGACGGCCTTTGGCAGCATTTTCTTATATGGGAGAAATGATCAGTATTGCTAACATTGACATGGCGCTGCGTTAAATGCTTTACGATTATTATTCTATTTGAGCTTCACAACAAGCCTGGGAGGCAGGTGCTACTATTATCCCCATTTTACAGATGAGGAAACTGAGGCAGATGGGAGCCAAGTGACTTGCCCAAGGTCACATAGCTAAGAAGTGTCTGAGGCTGGATTTGAACTCAGGTCCTCCTGACTCCAGCCTCAGTGCACTATCCATAGGGCCATCTCTATGAATGAAATCATAGGTCCAGTCCCGATCCCCAAAATACAGAACCGTTTGTGATAGAGAAAAACGAAAAACAGCATTGTTTCAACTTGTTGTCTCCATTTACTCTAAGTAGGAAAGAGCTGCCTGTACTCCCCAATCTGAACTGAGCAAGCTTCCATAGGAACACTGAGGTGTCTGTGCATTTTCCACCAAGTTTCCCAAAACCCCATGTGGGTTAGACCTGCCAGCAGGTCTACGTAGGCATGACCTGCTCAAAATAGGGGAACCTCCTACTTCCTGGCCTTTGCCAGGGCCTTGCAAGGCAATGCCAAGAGGCCCTCTGTGCATTGAGAGAATGGAGAAACTTCAGGTGTGATCACTGGAGGGAGAAATTGGGTTTACGATTCACTATCAAGTATATGATCCAGTATGAAATTTAACAGGGCCCTGAAGAAGTATGACAATTCTTGAAATATTTGGCTACACATGCAAAAAGTAATGTCCTATGTACTACTTTACCTCAAAATTTGTGAGGAGGGAAAATGCAATGATGTTTTATTCATAACATACAGCTCAAATAAGCAATAATTGATTAGTGCCACTCCTTTGTCCTGGGGGATGCTTCTCAGAACAGAGATCGAGAGCCAGAAGGAACTTCGAAAACCATCCAATCTAACCCCCTCCTTTGACAGATAAGAGAATTGAGGCCCAGAGAAGCTCTTATTTACTTGAGGCTCACACAAGTAGTGAGTGCCAGTGGTAGGATTTAAACCCAGGTCCTCTGACTCCAGACCCAGGCTCTTACTTTGTACCACACGGCCTCCCAGCAGGCCTTGTTCTGACAGCCCAAAGATCTTGCACAAGGATTATGGTCCTTAATTTGGTATTTCAGAGTGTCAAATCTAGAACCATGCCCCTAATATCACAGATTTTCTAAAGTCCTGATTGCAAGAAAAGATGAAATATTTTAAAGAATTTTTAAAAGAACTTTTCTTTGTTAGAATGTAGGCTTCAATTTCTGTTTTGAAAAATGTGATCACTAGAAACAACAGGAAAACAGCTGCCCTCAAGTTTCCCATATCCTGCCAAAAAAGCATGCACAAAAGCCCGTCCTTGGATTCTCCCACAAGTCAATCCCCAAATACTTGGAAATGGCCATCATCTTTCCCTTAAGTCTCCTCTGCAGGATAAATGTCCCCATTGCTTTGAGCGATCCTCCTGGGTTATAAATGCAAAATTCTTCCCCATCCTGTGCACACTTTTCTGGACCCTTGGGAGATGATCAACATCCTTCTTCAACCATGGCTCCCAGGCCTAGGTAGGATCCCTAACTTATGGCCTGACCAAGGCAGAGGCCATTTGTGGTACCACGTGACTCATAAAGCATGGAATCAGGCACATCCCACCCAGCAAAGGCACTTCAGCTATGGGCCTGCCACTGGGTGATCACTGAACTGTGAGGAGTCTCAGAAGACAGCTGGTCTGACCAGTGTTTGGACAAGAACACCTTATCATTCCTACGTACTGCCCAATGACTCAGCCAAGTTAGTCAGGAGGTAATTAGTTTGGTTTTTTTTTTTTTGTCCACAGCAATTCAAACCTTCTACTAATGAGGGGTTACTGTTAGAGGAAGCAACCATATTGATTAAATCATGCCAGACTGCCACATGGGGGAGCAGATAAAGATGATAAGTTATGGCCCCTGCCTTCAAGAAGATTATGATCTACTAAGAGTAATAAATCATGCACACAAATAAATACAAATTAGACTGTAAGTATACATAAAGTATATAAAAATGATGGATGGAAGTCAAACAGAACTTCATAGATTAAGAAAGTCCCTGAACAAAAGAAGGACCTAGCGCTAACAGTTCATTCTGGTAGCTTTGCTTGTCTTTAATGGAAGAATAGATACATGAGGATATGTATATACATGCTTTTGGGTTTAACACTGAAATTCTGCTGCTCTGATCCGCTTTCTCTCCGTTGCCGGCCTTTTTGCTCATATCCTTCCCCATTTAGGAGATTTTTATACACACTCATGTCAATTCTCAATACTCCATCCAATGCAATTCAAATTTCTTCCTACAAAGATAGCACAGTATATGACTGATAACATTTCCATTTTTCTCAAACTGATGCCATGCAGAGAAAATTCTCTTTTAGTTTGGGGGTGGGGATTTAAGAGATAGCTGTCTTTCTAGGACTCTCCTCCTTTTCACAAAAATAACACACACAAAAAAAGCAGAAAAAGGAAAAAAGAAAACAAATATTCAGTTCCTGGGTCTTTAAATTGAAATTTTCACACTGCGAAAATAAGAAAAAGAATATTCAAAGAAAGTACCATCCAGCTATTTCCTGAAGAGAAATTGCATTTCTGGTCATAATTATTAAAACTACAGAAAATAACTCTCTGTCCTTTGGAATTATTGAAAATGCAACATCATGATGGTAGATATGTTATAGCTAAAATGTACAAATATTAATGGCAAAATGACAGTGGCAGTAAATTAAAATAATGAGCTACTGTGCAGAAATGTGATCATGCAAAAATAAGATGCACAGCAATACTAAGTCCCATTGCCAAAAGGGAGAGAGGGAGACAGAACTGTAAGAGAAAATTGATTAAATCCTGGAAAAGAAGGACGGTGCCTATAAAATTCCTTAGTTGGGAATCTTCCTGTGGGTTAATATATAAATGCCTTTGTCTTGTCTAAAGCAAATGAAAGTGACAAACACATGCAACTCCTCAGGAAAATGGCTTTTACTCATGGGGCGGGTGGAATAAGGAAGCAGGAAAAGCAGCTTCTTTGAGGGAAGAAAAGTAAAGTCAGGAAGTGAAGGGATAACAAAGGGACTATAATCAGAGATATGGGGAGAAGACAAACTGCATTAATTAATTTTCTTTAAGAAATGAGACTAGCTGCACAGTGAGATGAATCGTCTCATTTGCCAAGTGCCCCGAGTGGCAAAGTCAAACAAATAACTCTGTAATTCTTCATTAGTATTTCATCAAGTTTAACTATTTGAAGACCATTTAAGAAAAGGCACCGACCACCACCACCACCATTTACTAGAATTAAACAAATACTAATCATGTCTGAGTTTTCCTTTCTAAATGATCCTTTTCACCCAAGTGGAAATGGCATAAATTCACAGAAAAATTGAACAAGGCAGAGCTTAGATATCCCATGAAACTTTGTATTATCCCATAAACCCCTGACAAGCAATGTTGTATTGGCCCCAGCTCAACAAAGGCCCATAGAATGGGGATGTCAGAATCCCAGAATCCACGATGGCAGAGCTGGTGGGGTCCTCTGAGCTCATCTCATCACCGTCCCTCATTTGACAGCCAAGGAAACAAAGCTCAGAGGGTTGATGAAATGGCTCGCTTGTCTCCCCAAGCTGAGCAGGGGGCAGAAATGGGAAGAGAAGTAGGTCTCCGACCAGGAGGCCAGGTCTATTTCCACAGCATTAATGTGGCCTCTGTTTCTTCAAATGTCTGAGCTTCACAGATATGTCATCAAAGGCTTGAGCATTAACTAAATGGCAGCCCTGAGTGTGTGGTCAACATTCAGTGGAGAAATTGAGTGGGAAGAGTTTTCAAACATTTCACGTCCTTTCATGATTCAAGCATTTCCTGCCAGAATGTATGTTATGACCAAGCAAGGTCTTTGCAAGCTCTGACAACTCTGCATTTAGAGCTGGTGGCTGTTACAGGCACTTGGCAACAAGGACTAACAATTACATAGCTTCCCTGATTAGGACTCACACAGCCTCTCTTCAATCTAAAAACAATGACGGGCTGCAAAATCCTCAAACGCCTACATATTTGCTTGCCTTATCCAACTCAGAGTCAGAGGACCTGGGTTCTAATCTTCACTGTGTAATAACTGGCTGTGACCTTAAGCAAATCACCTGACCTTCTGAAGTGAATAAACATGCTAAAGTCCTACTATGAGCCAGGCCCTGTGCTGAGCATGGGGGTTAGTTTCTATATCTACAAATGAGGGATCGGGGTTATTATCTATTTCTAAGATAACTTCCGGTTCTCACAACTTAGGAACATAAAAAATATAGCACTATTTTTCTTGGTTCTAAACAACTGTAGAACAAATTTTAAAAGGTTATGACTATGTTTATGATCTTTCCAGAACACAAAATCTCCCTTTCCAAATCATCTCAATCTAAAGGCTCTGGCCCTGCATAATATAGGCAGGAATGGCTTTTATTCTCAATATGAGAATTGCAGGGCAGCATCAAGTGTTCAAAATGAGAAGCAAGAGAGCTATGCAAGAGAAAGTTCCAGGATATCAGGCTTTCATGGGGTCTTATACCTAAAGGAGGGTCAGAAACAAACAAACAGGAGAGTCCCATGGAGAAGAGGAAGAATTAGGGCTTCCAGAACCATGAACAAGAGTCAGAATGAAAAGGCAAACTGTGGCCAGCGGAGGAGAGGGACCACATGGAATGGTACTCTCGTGGCACTCCTGAACCTAAAAGTCACAATGGACCCCTGAGGAAGAAGGAACCAAACTAAGAAGTGTCACAGATACAGAGCTTTTCCTGAGAAATGTCCACAGAATTCCTTGAGTGAAACGAGACTCAACTCTAGGTTTTTACCACTTAGGGAAGAGAGAGAATAAGCCTTTATAGGGCTCCTACTATGTGCCAGGCACTACACTAAGTACCTGACAAATATTATCTTATTTTCACAAAAAGCCTGGAGTTAGGAACTGTTATTGTCCCATTTTTATAGACAAGGAAACTGAGGCAGGCAGAGGTTAAGTGACTTGCCCAGGGTCACACAGGTAGTAAGTGCTTAATGCCAGACTGAAGCTCAGATCTCCCTGACTCCAGGTCCAGCTTTCCACGCACTCTGGAGCTTCCCTGGTGGCCACTGAGGTGAATCACCTGTGTTCCTCTCCCAGTTAGGAGGGGAAGGTGAAGAAGACAACGTGGGAGGCTTCAATTATAACTCTCAGAACCTACAAGAAAGTCATCCCCATTAAAAACGGGGCTAAGAATAATTCTACCACTCAATGTTAACTTGTTATTGATATTGTCTTCATGTCCTGACTAAATGCTTTTGCTATTGAGTTAGTGAATCCCACATGGTCCAATACACTCTAACAAGCATTTCTTATGGTCTACATGAAACTGATAAGGGCTTGAGCCACGATTTTCAAACCAATGTACATCAAACTTTGGGAAAGCAACAAGAGGTGCCAAAGCCCCAATACCTAGAATTTCCAAAAGCTAATTTATATTTTTATTCCACTGGTCTTGCTATGTACCAGGTTCCATATATGTAATGGATGTTAACAATTACTTCTTCCAAATTTTATCTTCAAAACATCTGGGCCTTAGGATGGCGATGATCCGTTGGCCATACTTTGTATCTAACCCTTATAGTGCACAAGGAGAGATCAGTGACACTAGTGGCAGGCTGCTGATGTGGCTTTCTAATGGTCTATCTTTAAGGTTACAGAATTCAGATTTCAACTCATTTGAAAGATTCCTGACTACACAAAACAAAACAAAGAAACACTAAATTCAGTTAACAATTTTATATGGATGACAATTCCCATTTTCTGGCTCCAGAAAAAACCCCACTACAGTCCCTCAGGTTTTGAAGAACCTAGTTGAAGAAGGCCAGTCACCAAGTGAGGACTGAATAAAAGATGCCCCTACCCCAGACAACCCTTCCAAGGCAACTTACCTCTTGCGGTGAGCCCAAATCAGAGACAGAGAACAGGCAGAAACAGGAGAAGGGAAAATGACAGGTATTAATTTATGGAAGAGAGATAATCAAGAGACAGAAAATATTAAGAAACACGAGTTAGTTACCTCAGTAATGCAAATGATTGGAGGAGGAATTCACTTGTGAAGCTGCCAGGGACAGACGACATCTTTCTAACCCCACTGGTCCTTCTCCTTATGACAATGTACATTAGCAAAAAGTGCCCCCATCAGAGAAGGTGCTGTGCTCTATGAGCAAAGCAGAAGTGAAACAGCTCAAAGGAAACGCAGGATGCACAAATTTGGGGAATCCACCCATACGTTCACACAAACTGTTTGTGCCCAACCTGTGGTAGAATATTACAAGCTCATACTGATCTGATCAGTCACAGTCAGACACACTGAAACCTGACTCTAGTGATGTCATTTTGGTCCTCCCTGAGAACAAAGGACAACAACCGTTAGCAAGGAGAAACAGAACCACTACAATATTGCTCCAATGCATCCCATTAGGTACTACTCAATTTTTGCTGGCATTTCCTAATGGTGAGTGAGTTGGCATTGAATAGGCCCTACAATTTATAAAAGTCTTTACACAACTTACTTACAGGAAATGAGAGAAATCAAACAAATTTTAAAATGCAAAGGGAGTTAGTGAAATTTGGTCAAATGAGAACAGAAATTCTATGTTTTACCTATTTCCCCAAAAAGGTTTGTAACAAAAATTAACTAGGATTCATTAGTCTGAATATATTATTATATGAATATATATTATATATGAATATTCCAGAAAATATTTTTAAATCAGTTCTCCCTTGAGTAAGGAGGCTAAATGGAACAGGGGTGCAGTCCTAAAGAAAAAGTACATGTATTAAGCTTATATTTCTAGAGTCCTAGAAAGAAATTAAGTGTGCAATTCCATCTGAAGTCAAAGAGTTTTACTCAAAGGAGTTTTCTTTGTTTTAAAATTTTAGCAATAAAACTACTGTAAGGGGTCTGCTTTTTCTATTCAAAAATCTTCTTCCACATTGTGGGAACACAAGCATGTTGAAGCATCTTGCGCTGCTCCTGGGTGTTGAGACCCTCCATGAAGGATCCTATAGCATTCGGGAACGGTGAGCAGTAATCTCCCAGGAGTGTATTCTTACTGACTTAAAATGATAGGCAGTTCTACCTGTGAACTTTTTTGTAGGTGGGAAGAATATGGTTTGTATCTATTTGCATATTCTGTTGTGAATATATGAATAAATTATCAGATACAATTCATTTATATTTGATAAGGCCTCCTCCCTGACCCTTACAATATCATGGCCAGGAACAAGTGGATATAGAGAAAGAGAGCTGAGGGACAAAAGGGAATTTGAGAATTCTTCTAACAGTTCTAAGTATCTGGAAAAGCCGGTACCTTCTCCCAAGGACAAGAGAACAACAGAGTTAATGACCAGAGTCTTTGCTACACAGCTCTATTACCCTCCAGTTTATGACTCCAACTCAGAGCAGCATGGCGCACCCCCAAATCTCTTGCACCCAACTGAGAAATGGTCTTCAGGATTTTGTATAACAACTAGATAGCCAAGGATGTTCAACCATTCCACTTTAATCTGTCTTCCCTCAAAGAGCAATGTGATTTCATGCAATAGAAAAAGCCCAATCACAGCTAATCAAGGAGACTATCATCAGTCAACATTTATGGCGCACCTGGCTGTGCAGAAGACGCCACATTAGACTGAGAAGATACAAAGACACCTATGCCACAAGATCTAGACTCAAGGAGCTCACAACAGATCTGGAAGCAAGATGTATACATTAAATGATCACTAATAATGCACTGCGACATATACTAAGTATCAAAGGAACAGTATAAACAGGAAGTGCACCAGGAGGAAGGAAGGTGAAATCATTATTTTACTTTAAAAGACTATTATGAGAGTTCACATTACTGTAAAATAAAATGGGTTTGGGCCATCTATTCAGCATTTTCCCCTGTTGGAATTGCTTTGTCAGTTATCCAAGATCATGTGTCCACCATCATGCCTGTTGTCTTCTTATCATATTGCTCACAAACCAAGAACCTCAAGTATTAGGATATGATTTTTGGGTTTCCCTGATAATCTTCCACAAAACCTTTTTTATCATAGGAAGAAATACCATCACAATGGAGAAATGGTTACAACATCACCAGGGTAAAACGGGCTTAAATGGGATTCATACTTAATATTCAGAGGGGTTTTGTATTCTGAGTGACAATATGTAATTTTGCTAGTACACAATTAATTGCATTAAATTCTGCAATATGCAGGAACCTAAACACTTATAATAGACTATTCCTTATCACGGCAATCCCATAATTTTCATTAGCAGTTAACAATTCTGTGTGAGCCATCTTCTGCACGCTTCCTGATAATTCCGGATTCACCGCATCGCACAAAGAATAAGCCAATGATTTAGTTATAATTTCATAAAATGAAATGTGAGGAAGGGAAACTGGAAAGAGCTCAATCATTTGAACCACCACACTGGGTGGAGGCGGGGGGGGGGGAGGGGGGGCAGCTTTTGACTCCCATATTCCATTTGCCTTTGGTTGTTCGCAGCCTGAAAAACAACCCATATTAGTTGGCAAAACTCCCGAGGCTACATGGCTTTCTAGTCAGGGACAGAGTAACAAATCCTATGGCCTGATGTTTTTTTTCAAATTTCTATTTCTATTTCTAAAACTTTTGTAAAAAGTCAAATACGTTTATCCCAGGTCTGCTGTGTGCAGAGACTAGATAGAAGTCATTAGTGAATCAAAGGAAAGAGAACAGACTCGGAGCTCAGACTCGGCATTGTATATTGCCTCAGAAAAGGGGCTTTCTGGCTAGACTCATAGGTCAAACTGTATTCCACATGGGAGAAAATTCAGTCAGTTTATAATAATTATTATAACTGACACGTCTCACAGAGGAAGCTGAGGAAGTAGGTGGGTAAGCACCTCCTGCAAGGGCCCTCAGCCAGGAAGGATTTGAGAAGGATCCACACTCAGGTCCTCCCAATGCCAAGTCCAGAGCTCACTCTGCTTCACCACCTAGCTGCAAAGGTTGGTCCCCGCCCTTCTGGGAGGGTGGGAAGTGAAAGCTGACCTCCCTCTGCCATGTGTCTCTTCCCCAAAGAAGCTGAGAATGCTTCCTGGTTGAGGAGGACAATGCTCCACCCCATGCACCTCGACCTTCAGAACCACTCAGCTTTGCTGGGCTTCCAGGATCTCTCTAGCAGCAAGGTAGAAAAAAAAGGCCAGGATAAAGCAATGCCTCCTGCCCCATCCCACAACAGGGGCAACCAACTAGTAAATCTTTGTGGCAATTCCAGACCCTGAGGTTTTCCCTCCAGGAGACACCAAAGGGCATGCCCAGACCTCCAATAGGAAGATCACCCCCCTGCCATGCACCAAGTGGACTAGTAAATTCCCTGCACCAGAATAACTCTCAAGGGTTTAGATTTTATTATAAGGAAATGTACATGGAGCTAACGATGTGCCTAGCTGCCCATGAGCTTGCTGATTCACTCTAAGCTGGACCACCGTGTCCACCCCTCCAGTCCTCATTTGGACGACGCCCATTAAGGAGCCTTTAGCTTCTTGTTCAGTCATTTCAGTTGTGTCCAACGCTCCAGGAACTCATCTGAGGTTCTCTTGACAAAGATACGGTTTTGCCATTCCCTTCTCCAGCTCATTTTACAAATTAGGAAATTGAAGCAAGTGGGGTTAAGTGACTTGTCTACGGTCACACAGCTAGTAAGTGTCTGAGGACTTGAACTCGGGAAGATGAATCTTCCTTACTCCTGGCCTGGCACTCTGCCCACTGTGCCTCTAGCTGCCCAAACCAAACCTGAGGTCCAAAGACCCCAGCATTCCTGGCATCCGAGCTTATTTGAGGCTGCAGCTAAGTTAATGGCAAGTAGAATTTGGTCTGCTTCCCTTCTGCCCCAATCCCAGTCCTCTTATTTTATATTTTAATTAGATATAAAACTTTCATATTAGTGTTTTATCTATGAGTTCTAGGTATTAGAATTTTGGAAAATATTCTAAACTTATCCTGGTCACCATCTGGAGAAACATTTCTGCAGTATTAGCGATAACCAGCATTTGATGCATAGGTGATGGCAGCCCAAATGATCTTACTGTGGGGTTTTTATGACCTAGAAAAATATTACAAGTTTTAGGTAGCTGGTTTTAACTGACATAGACCTGAAAGAAGAAACACTCTTTGTCCTTTGACTAATATAGAAGACTTAGGGCGTAAGACAAATTCAGGAAATGAACTGACTATGTATCAGGGTAGGGGGCAGGAAGGAACCATACACTTCTTCAATATTATTTAATCAATGTAGGGACCATGATAAAGCTTTAATTGTAGAATACGAGGTTTCCCACCCTGTGATATCTTTAGATGTGAGCCTTTCAGATTAGGTCCTGGATCAGGAGAAGCTGATTGGTTAATAGGCTATCAGGGCTGAACAAGTTCCAGAGCTCAGGACTTCAGCTCCAGAGTGGGAGCCAGAGCCCTGAGAGGTGATCCCCTGGGGAGAGTAGAGCATTTCCCCTCTATCTCTCCTTCCTACCACTGACTATGGCATTTGGGGGAATGGACCAACAGGAACCAACTATGCATCTGCACATGAACAGAAAGACACATTGAACACAATATAGGCACAGAGAGATACAGAAAGTTGCTACCCAAGAAAGGAGACAGCTTCAAGGAATGTGCCCCTTGTACCAGAAAAGAAGGCCAGTTATGGCCTGGAGAAAGGACTTCCAGTTGCCCAGGGCTGAGAGCTGGCCCTTGGCCACATGCATACACTACAGGTACCTCAGTGCCAGGGTGCTCTTCATTTGAATGTCCCTGGACATTCTTGTAGGAGGATGTGCTCCAGACTTGGGGGTGGGAGGAAGCTTTGTACCAACTATGTTTGTTATATAAATTAATGCCCCTTTAAAAGTTAACAATAGCTATCATCAATAAAGATCATATTGGTGAGGACCAGTGAACATCAGTACCAGAAATATCAGCCCCTTTGGGTTACTCTTAGAATCCTGAGGGAAGAGGTAGCCAATGGCCCCCCTGGCCCCTCAGGGAGTTAGAGAATTAGCTCAGTAGGGGTTCTATATGGGCATTAAGCATATTCACTTGGGGGATATGTTATAGGAATGTATGATTTATAACAGGGCGCTATAACAGTTACTGTGTTTCTGGGATTTGCTTGCCTATCGTCTGTCGGAATTAGCTGCTACTCATACTGATCTCCAACTATGGTATTCCAGTAAGTCTTCTTGAACTTTGGGGGAAAATAAGTAGGAGAAAGAGAGAGAGAAGGGAAAAAGAGATCATATATATATAAATTCCTTCCTTCCCACTTTGAACTTGCAATCTGGAGGTGTCAGCTTTACAGATGACAGGCAGGTATGAAGAGTGACCCCTAATGATATCAATGTCAAGAAAAAAACTCTGCTCAAGAGGAAACTGAGGATCTATCTCATCCTATGCCTTGAGACTCTGAATTGGGATGGTGTTAATGTGCTGCTTGAAGCATCCTGCTGAGACAGTGAACACAGAGAGTCTTTGATAAGCACAAAGAGTAGGATGATGGTGTGGGTGATTTCAAATGAACCAAGTCTGCTTTCACCTATAAAGGAGGTAGAATGTCTTTTTCTACTTGCATTTTCTGAGGACATTACTTACAGAGAACTAGGACTGATTGGGATAGTGTGTGGTATCTCCCTTTTCTCTTGTTCATTTGTTCATTATCAGGGAATTTCTTTTCCTTCCATCTCCAGAAGCCCTGGCTTAGGGATTTATTGACAAATAGACAAGCAATACTGCTTATGCAGTGGCTGTGATAATGTGGGTATCATCAACCCACCAAGTGGAGTCATTTTAGGAGATGTCCCTGGCTCCCCACTGTGATGTCAGAACTAATCATTGACACCTTCACAGCTGCATCCTGGGGATGACTAAACAAACTGCTGTAGGTGAATGTCATGGAATATCACTGCACTGTAAGAAATGATAAATGTGAAGCAAGGAAAGAGATATATGAACTGATGCAGAGTGAAGTCAGCAGAATCAAGGAAATAATATAACACAACTGAATAACATAAAAATGACTACAACAATGTAAACAGAAAGAACCATGAAAAAAAATCCAAGTGAATACTGTAAAATTATAAAGGACAAGTATGACATGGAAGAAGAAAGATGAGAAGACCCTCCCACCTCACTTTTTGCAGAGGTGGGAGGTATACAAGCATGGTTTGTGTATTTTTCAGACTTTTTCCATGTTAATGTTTTTCATCTTCTTTTTCTTTTTTGTCTTTAAAAATATTATGGTTATACGGGATGGCTCTCTGGGAGGAAGAGGGGGAGAGATACTGGGGAGAATTATGGTGATGTAAAAAGAAAAAATATATCAATAAAAATTAATTTTTTTAAAAAAATCTGATTGCTGCATCTGAAGCTTCTTACATTCTTGGTAACATGAGGGTCAACCAGCTGATACCTTCTTCTGTTTGAAGAGGAGGAAAGGAATTACAGAAAAACTCATTCTTCTCTCACTGAGGTCGTGCCAACACAAGAATCTTTCCCAAAGGACCCAGAGGTTGGGGAGGTGCAGGTGAAGGTAGTTTCCTACTGCTGAATCAAGAAGGACTCTCTTAATGTAATACCATGGCATGCCCAGGAAGAGTTCACTCAATTGGGGTCAGCTTCCCCTTTTCCAGCTTTTTTTTTTCCAGGTAACTGTGACTTGACTAAAACAAGTAGCATATGGTAGTATATCATCTAGTTCCGCCACAGCACACTGGGCTGTTGGGATTTTTCTCTTGGAACTCCAAACCGCCATTTCCTCTCCCCTTGACTTTACTGCTAACCTTCCAGGAGTGTACAGAGGAAGAAAGACTCACTGTGGATTATATCCCAAAGAGATCACAGAAGTGAGAAAAGGACCCATATGTACAAAAATATTTATTGCAGCTCTCTTTGTGGTTGCAAAAAACTGGAAATATAAGGGATGCCCATCAATTGGGGAATGGCTGAACAAG
>CM053587.1:344011417-344037987 GCA_028646515.1 Pseudochirops corinnae | reverse complement strand
AAGTGACTAGCCCAGGATCACACAGCTAGGAAGTGTCTGAGGCTGGATTTGAATTCAGGAACGTGAGTCTTTGTGACTCCAGGACCAGCCTCTATCCACTGGGCCACTTAGCTGCCCTCATGTACATATATGCACCTATAGAAATAATGTATACACATATGGGAGACGATACCTGTATGAATGAAAGAAGATACATATATAGCATATAATACTGTATTAAATTATATGTACACATATACATACATATTCATATAGACAAAAGAATAGATACACACACGTGCACACACACACACATACATACAAATGAACAAACATCTTTTCCTTTCCATTCCTATTGTCACCAGATTAGTTCAACCTCTTAATACCTTGTGACTCTATTGCTATAGTGGCCAGCTGACCTTAGGATCACACAGACCATTGATTTAGAGCATAAAGGCTTTAGAAACTATAGATGAGGAAACTGAGGTACAGAAGGGAGGGTAAGGGCTCTTCCCCGGGCCCCACAACCAGGAGCACCTAAATAGTGCCGGGGGTAGAACATAGAATCTGGAGTTAGGGAAACATGTTTCATGCCTGCCTCAGACCTTTGGTAGCTAGGTGACCTTGAGCTAGTCCCAGTCTTTCTTCACCACATTTGCTTCATCTCTAAAAGGATTGTCATCTCAAAAAGGGTTGTCGCGAGGGTCAAATGAGATTATAATGATAAACTCTTTGCAAACCTTAAATCACTATCAATGCTAGCTATGTTATTATTATTATTATTATTATTAGTAGTAGTAGTAGTAGTAGTAGTAGTAGTAGTGGTGGTGGTGCTGGTGGTGCTGGTGGTGCTGGTGCTGGTAGTAGTAGAAGCAGCAGCAGCAAGCAGCAGCGTGGTAGTAGTAGAAGCAGCAGGAGTGTTTGAACATACCTTTCTTGACTCCCAGTTCACTAGGCTCCTCTTCCTCCCTCGGGTCCATGGTGCTACAACTGACGGATGAATCTTGGGAGATCAGGACTGGGACCTCATCTGCTATTTCCTACTGGAAACATCCCTCAGGCTTTTGTGTCATCCGGCCTCATCTTCTTTAGCCAGTCTCTTCTCCCTGTGCCCCAGGAGCCCCAGGAGCCCCAGGACAGGCTTGTGGCCCAGCTCCCCTTCCTGCACCTCTGCATTTGATCCTCCTGGTCTTCCAGCTGTAGACACCTTCTCCTCTTCTTTATTGATCAAATACTGTCTAATGAGGGCTGCCAGCTCAGCTCCGGCGTCCTCCAGGAAACTTTCCATCTCCTCTGGCCCGCATGGATCTCGCCTTCCCTTGTGCTCCCATAGTCCTTACCGGCTGTCCCACTCAAACTAGTCTATCTGTTGTGTATCATCTTATTTTATCACTCATTTTATTGGCTTCTTTTATTTTATTTATTTTGTTGGCTTCTCAACAACATGATATGCTCTTCAAACACATGAAGGGAAGGCCTCGGCTTCTTTGGGATCCCCTCCTACACCATAAACAAGGCCTGCCTACTACTTTGTCTGTCAGTGGGTACATACTTGTGCGATGGAATGGAACAGTTCTCTTACTGTATCTGGTCTGTGGCTTCTTTTAATCCTATGAGGCAAACTACACCTGGTCTTTGTTGTTAGCCCCTTGCCTCATTTGTGTTTCCTTGACAGGGTGGGGGTGGGTGGTATCTTTTGTTAATCTATATTTTAACCTTTTCTGTTTTCACCATCAGGAGTTGGTGACTCATCAGGTTTAACGAAAGTTTTTAGTTTTGACTCAGAAAACTCATTGCCAAATGTCTGTCTGGCATTCACCAGGAGCAGGTTGTGATATTTCTTAGGCTTTGCAAAATTAATAAGTATTTAGCATATGAGTCTAGCATAACCATCTATAATGTACAGTGGTTTCTGTATTAACAAAGAGCTTTTCATATTCTGCCATTAGCAATCGTCAGAATCACATTAGTTCCATTTCTATTTAAAATGTTTGCATGGTATGATATTCCATTCTATAGTCAGAAGATTTAATTGTAAAATAACTTTAGACTAAGAAACAATTTATTAAACAGGAATAGATCTTGAAAATTTAATTTAACTCCTGCTTCTGTGTCTTTCTGGCTCCTCCTTCCTGCTTGCTCCTTGAGACTTTTATTTTTTCTTCCGTTTTCCTTCTTGTGTGCTTTTCTCTTTTCTTTCCCATAATGCAAGTTTGGAGGGGCTTTCAGGGCATGTAATCCAACCTCTTCTTGAATATGAATCTCCTCGACAGCATGTTGATCTCCAGGCAAACAACCTGCTGCCTCCCTTTTTGCTTTGGGATCCTGCTGAGGTGTTTGAGCCTTTCTTTCTCAAGGCTGGCCTAACTGTGCTTATACCTCTGTCGCTCCCAGTTCTGCTTTGTGGCACCAAGTCTCACCCTTCTTCCATGTGACAGCTTTTGAAATACTTGACCAATGCTCTCATTTCTCCTTCAAGTCTTCAATGTAGGCCAGCAAACATGGGTCTTATTAAGTGCCTACTGCATGCAAAGCACTGTCCTGGAAGTGGAGGGTGTAGTTGGCTTCAGCTGTGTGCTGCCGGCTCCTCACCCATGAAATGTGGACAATGACAACACCTGCCTCCTGAGGAACAAAGGAGATGATGACTGTGACGTGCTTGGCATGCGCCCAGCCCGTAGCAAGTGCTATGTATGTGGGGACTATTGTTAGCATTATTATTATCTCTAGGGGAGCTCTCCCCACCCTCTTCAGCTTCACTATTTCTATTTTTTCCTCTGAAGGTTCTCCAGCTTCTTGGTGCCCTACCTAGAACGTGGCCACAAGAAGTAAAAGATCATCCTCCAGACAAGGTCTGACCAGGGCAGACCACAGTGTGACCTCCAGAATCTCCCAGGTTCTGGACCTTTGGCCAGGCTTAGTGCAGCCTGTGATGGTGCTTGTTTTCCTGGCTGCCTTATCAGCCTCTTGTTCATAATGTGCTTTACTTCTATCAAAATCCCTAAATCTTTTTCACAGGAACTGTACCTAGACAACTATGTTTCCCCTCTAAGAACTTACCTGATGAACTATTTCTTGTTGATTCTGAGTCATGTGATCAGCAAGACAGAAGACTAGCTATTTTTCTCCAGTCTTCACTAACTCCCAAAAACTCCTCCTAAAGAGGAATTAGGCTACAGAGGAAAACAATCACAGCTGTCTTCACAGGCCAAGGCACTAAGGAACCTGACAAAGTACTCTTGTAATCAATCATTGAATATAAGGGAAGAGGACTAAAACCACTGAGATCTCAGGAGAGAAAAAAATTCAATTAAAAACCTAGACTATCAGCATGTAAATTGTCAGGGAAGATATTAAAGAGAAGATGGATGCTGAGATACCTAAATGACTGCAGGCATCTCTAAATAAATATCATAAGACAAAGGAAGTGGAGCCACACAGAAGGCCCTCTGCTTTCCCAAGAGAGCATGGAACCAGTCAGATGTTCTCAAACGGCCCAAGAGAAAAATCAGAAAGAAGCTAAAAGGTGAACAAAATGCAGAACTTATGGCCTAAATAAGCAGAAATAATCAGCAGAATAGAACAAGTTGAATCGACAGTGGCAGAAAGAAGCAAAAGAAAGACTAATTGATTGGGAATACGAATGTACAGAGGGCTAGTGATAAAGGAACATGGGATCTCTCTCTAAGCCAAACAGATTGATCTCCAAGACAGGAAGCATGGAAACTGAAGGACCTTAGATTTCTCAGAAGAACATGATAAGTCCACACACTTCAAACCAATGATGCAAGAACAGCCCAAGAGAACTGCCCTGAGAACAGAGAACCATCCTAAGACTCCAGAATCACTGAGGGGGTGTGTGTGAGAGGGAGACTCTTCTGCAAACTCCCCTGGGGGCAGATGTTCAGTTGAACTGTTCTCATGACAACTGATTCTGGAAGCAACCAGGGGGATTCTTCCTTTCCTCCTCCTTGCTTCCCACCTTCTTGTTTTATTGGTGGTGTTACTGGTTAGTAAAGCCGATCTTGTGGCCATCTTAGTCTGTGTCTGTAAAATGGGCATTTCTGTATCCTGGTATTCCATGGCTTTATTCCGAGCCTCTTCTTTGAGCTGCTTCATGTGAAAACTTCCTCATCTGTGCAGTATATGTCTGGATATATATTCCATACATATGCAATATATGCTATGGGATAGCAATATTGATTCCAAATTGTTGTAAGGATGAATCCCAATGGTAAAATGCTTTTAAATTGGCCAGATGCTTCACAGCGTTCTTGATGGTATTAACAGCTCTTTTCCATAAGTTGACTTTTCTTATGTATTGGTTACTGACTGCTCAGACCCATTTGAAAGATTATTTGGGAAAGGCCTGTGCATCATTTGTCATTGATCTTTCCCATTGTTTTACCAGTAGCAAATAATTCGTTTTTCTGTGGGTGTCTTTTCTTTAAAGAGCTGTAATTAATTTGATCCTTTAGGAGGCAGTAGTGCGCCAAGAACCTCATTTTCTTCGGTCTGACACAGCAGTACAATCTGCTAATGATTAAGAGAAACTTGCTTTCATACTGATTAGTTCTATAGCGTTAGAGATGATTTCAACAAATTATCCAGTTCCCTGTTTTTCATAGCACTCTGGATTTGTATGTTTTGCCCTTAAAAAACAAATAAACAAAACAACCACCAAACAAACCACCTACTTGTCTAGTTCTGTTCATGAACTGAGATGCTGGTAGCTTGTTTTATTTGTAGGTGTTCCTCACTTGATGTTATATTGTTGAGAGAGTCATAAAAGTTGCATGTAAATTGAAGTTTAGAAACTTAATCTTACTTTAAATGTAATAGGGAACTCATTATTTTAAAAAATCTGAATGGAAGACCTTTTGTGGTCTTTTTAATTTATTCTCTTTGAGAATCTGAATTTTCATAGAATTATTGACTTTGGATTAAAAGTTAAGAAAAAAGAGGATGCTGAAGTTTGGAGAGTCTGAAGGGCTTGTATAAGTTCATATAGTGACAGGCTGAGTGTTTAAATCCAGCTCTCCTGATTCCTAATATAGTTCTATTGCACGATGCCCAGGTTCTTTATATTACCAAAATTTCTCCCAGTATTACTTTGAAAAAAAACACATTATTTATTCATTTTTAATATTCATTTTTAAAAATTTTGAGTTCTTAATTTCTTTCTCCCTCTAACCCCTCCCCCACCTCCATGGGTGGGCAAGCAATATGATACCCATTATACATGTGGAATTCATGCAAAACATATTTCCCTAATAGCCATGTTGCAAAAAAACCCCACAAAACAAAAATAAAGGAAGTAGAAAAAAATGTGCTTCAGTCTATACTCATAGTTCATAATTTTTCTCCTCTGGAGATAGACAGCGTTTTTCAGTGTGGTTTCTTTGAAACGGCATGGGTCATTGTATTGATCAGAGTAGCTAAGTCTTCCACAGTTGATCGTTGCTACACTATTGCTGTTACAATGTTCTTCTGGTTTTGCTTGCTTTACTTACTTTGTATCAGTTCATAAAATCTTCCCAGTTTTTTTGGAACCATTCTGCTTGTCCTTTCTTCTAGCACGACAGCCCTCTGTCACAATCATATTACACGACTTGTTCAGCCATTTCGCAGTTGCTGGACGTCTAGAAATTTGGAAGGAATTTCTGGAGGACGGATGACTGAGATGGGATCCTGAGGATATTTGGGACCATCTCTGAGCAGGGAATGCTGTCATAGTCTAGCTGCCCTTTCCCTCTTAGCAGTAGTTGTTCCAAAAGTTTTTTTCTTAGCTCAAACTTTCCATGCCACCTTTTTTTCCACCAATTCCTCCACTTTCATCTGAAGATGTCTCACATTTTAATGAGAAGGTAGAGGTCATTTGCTGTAAGCTTCCAGTTTCTCATCTTACAGCCTCTTGACATCATCCTTGTCTGCTCTTATAAAGGAGTCACTAATGAGGCTGCTATAGAGTCTAATGAAGAGGTAGTCTTTCACCACGACCCAGCTATCCACATGTGCTTCCAGTCTTCTCTGTCAGACTTCCGTTCCTCCCTCCCTTTCCCCATCTCTCTCTAATCTTCACTCTTCCTGTCTACTAGTTGCTTCTTGGCTACTTAGTAACACATTCAAATCTCCCCTCTCCTTAGAAAAATCCTCACTGGACCCTTCCCCACAAGTTTGGCATGACTTGTTATTCATAAAGCCACGCTGCCCCTTTGTGGTCTTCATTTCCCCTAGTTCTGTTGTTGGAGCCAGAGCACAAGGGCAGAATCCCACGGTGGCCACTTCTCAGCTGTGACGTCGATCTCTTTGTGCCTCAGCTGTTTTGTCTGTCAAATGAGGAGTTTGGACTAGTTGCTCTCTAAAGTCTTCCTCATCTCTAAATCTTTGATTGTGTAGTGTTTAGCTTTCCTTCTAGATTTTCTTAGGAATTGAATTCAAGCCCAGTGGCCTTTTAAAAAGTTGGGACAGGAATTGCTCTTTTCCAGTCTCGTGGCACCTCTTCTGTTCCCCACAGTCTTTCAGACGTCACGGACAGTGACTCTGAGGTCACACCCGTCAGTGCTTTCAGCACCTAAGGACGTAGCTCACCTGGGCCAGGGCGCTACTATCTCCTTACTAACATTGTGCAGCTCCGTTTAAGGAGGGCGTCCAGGCCAGCGCTCTCTTCATTTCCCGCTTGGTTTTGGCGACTCTCTGCTGTGCCAAGCACCACTTCCCTGTCTCTCTGCTTTTCGGTTTCCCTTTCTGTGTTGTCTTTCTCATTGGATTATAAGCGCCTTGAAGGCAGTAACTGTCCCTTGCCTTTCTCTGTATCCCCTTTGCCTGACACAGTGCCTGACAAGTAGCAGGAGCTTAATAAATGTTTATTGTTTAACCGAAGGTGCAAAGGTCATTCTCCTTTGCTGATGAAACAGGAGCCAAATAAGAATTGAATAGCTCTGCCTCCCATCTCTTGTCAGTTACTGTCCATCTGTTCCAAGGAAGGCTCCTCTTTTTGGATCTTCCTTTTTCTCCCAATATTATTACAATTGTAAGAGGGGATATTATGGTATCTTGTTTTGCTCCCACAAAAGTTATTGGAAGATAATCAATAACTGTGGGGAAACTCTCACTTATCTTACTTTACTAAAACCCTGGCCTTCCTAGAACTATGACAATGGCCAGAGGGAACTAGAAAGGTGGGGATGTGGCGCACAGCTCTGACCTTAGAAGAGGTCAGGTCTCAAGTATCTTCACTACCATGCCTGGTATAATCTGCGTATGTTAAGGGAATGTAGGGAAATAAAGTGAGGAATTTGAGGAATTTGACTAACTCTAAGTCTACCACGAAGGACAGAACTGTATAGTCTCACTCTTGCTAGTGAGCATCACACCTGCTTCCTTGCTGGAAGTATAATAAACACCTTTCTCTGCATATTCTGTTTCTGAGTTCTTTCAGTGAGAAGGAGTTTGCTGTTTTAAAGGGATACATTGTATGGATCTTCCTAAGGGCCCCAAAGGGAAGCAGTGGGCAGCAGAAACTTGTCCCAGGCTAATTCCCTCACCCTACCAGAAAGTCCTGTGATCCCCAAAAGTGTGTTTCTCTCACTGTATTGAGAGAAAAAGAAAGATCAAAATAAAACATCCTTTCCATTGCCTTTGGTTTCTCTCATCAGTCTCAACTCATTCTAAAGTTTAGCCTTCCAGATACTTTTCATAGGAGTCTTCCCCTCTCTTATATTCATCATCTTGCTGGCTTTGCTTTCATTTCCTATACCTTTATTTTAAAAATCTAACTTCTTAGTGAGTACCTTAAAGAATTGCTTTCTTAAGCGTCTTCCAAACCACCCCCCTCCCCAACTTCCCCTGAAGCATTTTACTCCAAAGGATTTTATCTGTCCTCTGAATCCTTTGAAATCTGCTTTCCTAAAAGCTGGGGTACATGCCAGACTGCCCAGATCTCTTCTACTTTCTAATAAACTCTAGGATTTAATGGTCACTTCCTCTCAAGGTTCCCATCATTTCCAGAATAGCAACCAATTCCTTCTTGTTAGTGAGAATCAGACCCAGGATTGACTTTCCCCTCATTGGTTCCTTTACCTTTTGAAGGATGAAATTGTCACTAAGTCATCTATGTCTGGCAGAGAGAGAATTTGAACAGATGTCTGAACAACCCTCTGTCACTATTTTATCATGCCTTTGTGCTAAGACTGTGATCTGTTTGTTTCCTCAAATCGTCATCTATTGCTTTTTTTCTGTCTGGGTGATCTCTAGTCTATTCCTTTGATCAGATCCAAAAGATTAGCCTTTCAGCAAGCACTACTTAGGAAGGATTTGATCAGTTCAGGGCAGAAGAGACATGTTGAGAGGTTACTAAAGCAATCCAGGCAAGAGATACTACGTACCTTGAATAGGGCACTGAGAATTCAGAGGTGAAGATAGAGGAACCTCCCCCCAAGTTCCCAGAATGACCTATTTACCTGGATGTTCATTGTGATAATTTATTTCTCAGATACTTTTTCCCTACCTCCACTCTTAGAGTATTATATAATAAACATTTTAAGCACACAATAACAGAATAAAGACAATTTCCATTTACAGCAAGAGGAGGTTTGCTCAAGCATTCTTGCATCCATGATCAATTAAGTGAGTCCGTTGCATCTAGTACCATCTTAGAGAATTGGAATCTTCATTATCATCCATTCTGAAATTTAAAGTCAAGCAGGCTTTTGGGGGTTGCACAGCATGTTTTCTTTTCTTTTTCAAAATGTTGCTTGGATTTGGAGCTAGAAGGGAGCTTAGAAATCATTTCATTCAGCCCTTTTATTTTATAAACTGAGACACAGATGGTGGGTTGCACTGGCCCAGGTGACTTGAATTCCTCAAGGGCAGCTGAGTGCTTTCTTACTGTTTCCTTAAGGAGGTTCTCATTAACTGTAGTCGAGGCTTCTGACTCCGAACTCCAGTGTACTTTGCATACTGAACACAACCTTTCTTACAGATTTCTAAATAAGGAAAGAGTTGAGGTGATTGTAGAATACTTTATACTAGTAATCAAGTGCTGTGACCAGGACTGGCCAAGCCCAGCACTCAGGAGCACGTGCCTTATGCTTGGCTGACACGATGCCCATGTGGGATGGAGAGTCTGTGTGTGCTGCCATGACTCTTTTTCAGTCTGCTGACCATGTGGTGAAGGGATGGACTTTTGACTGACTGTTATGCTGGAACTGGGCATGTTTCCGACGTCACCTCTTTTCCTTCTCTTGTGATGAGCTGGGAGGATGAGTTGCTATGGGTCTCCTCTGGTGGGAGGGGTCCTTGAACTCTCACTCACCCAAAACTGCCATGATTACTGAGGGAGGTGGCAGCAGTGGCTGCAGTGGCCTCCTGCTACCCAGTGCCTGCTGCCCACCCAAATAAGCATGTGTTACCTGTGAAGGTATGCTGTGTTCTGGTCATCTGCATTCATTCTTTCCTGGTTTTAGGTGAGGGGGCCATGAGATTGTGAGCTTCAGAAGGCCAGGAGAGATAGAGCTACCTGACAGAGTTCAGGATCTGGATCTTGTGGGCAGCTGAATGCCCCATGAGGAGCAGCATCCAAAGGGACCAGTGGTTTGACGCAACATGGGAGTGGATGGAAATCAGGCAAGAAGGAGCTGCAGCAGTCCATCCATGACTAATGCTGCGCTCAGAAGGGAACTTGGTGGTACAAAGAGGGTGTAAAGGTAGTGCTTGGGAGAGCGTGCTATTAGGGAAATGTTTGGATTTTTGTTCTTTTTGTTCCCTTTACTAAAGCAAACTGATGCTAATTGGTTAAAGATATTGAAACCCTAATCACTAGAAGGTCCCAGTATTGTGAGGGAGATACTCACTACATCTGGCAGTTGATTTTTGGGAAAATGTGCCGGAATGGAGCCTCAAGCTGCTAAGTGTTAGAGAAAGATATTCCTGAGACTGGCAGAGAGAGCAGAACTGTAGGGAGCAGTTTGGCCAGTCCTTTTACACAACTACTCTATCAAAAGACTAGGAAGAGAACTCAGGAGAAACCATAGTGGATCATTTTTCCAGCCCAAGATTGTACATCAACCTATAGACAAGTGACCAGGACAGGAACTACTGAATGGGGCAGGGCCTGGACCTTTATAACTGATTTCTGAGTGAAATCATGAATTCAAGCTGTGGTCAAAGATCAGGGATGAATCTGAAGCTCTGACTCTGGAGTAGGAACCCTAAATCAGGCTATAGGCAAGTCACCATGGTAGGCATTATGAAACAGGGAGGTACAGGCCCTACAACTCTGTCTCTGTGAACCTTCAGAACTTTCTACTTGGCATGTGGAGGCTGAGACTTGTAGCTGTCTGCTGGAGCTTCACCCAGGAACAAACCTGTACTGGTGTTGTCCAGACCCAATTCAGAGCCTAGACTAGAGCCTATAAAAGTCATATCAGGAGGGCAGCAATCAGACGTTGCCCTTGATCAGAGTGCTTAGGGCTTGCAGAAAATGTGCAGTTCTCTGGCCTGAGTTACCCCTGAATTCCTTGAAGAATGCAGTAGTCAGTAGGACTTGGAGAAAGGGACTCCAGCTAAGAAAGAACAGTAGATAATGAAGAGGAAGACTACTCAAGGCCCACAGAGTGTGAGCCCCAAGTCATGAAGTGGGGCTGGAGGAATGAGTGAGCAAAAAGAACAGACGATAAAGACCTAATGTGGACGTTGGCTTGCCTGGAGCACCGACCCATGAGGGGTAAGACCCCCTCTTGGTCATGAGAGCTTCTCCCCAGGCCTCTGGGATTGACGATTGCCATGGCCAGTATTCTTAGTGGTCATTCCCCTGCTTCTGCTCCCTTTGCCCTACCTCAGTTCACACAAGTTGTTCCTTTCATCCTTTTTTTTTTTTGCTTTTTGGAGGGCAATTGGCGTTCAGTGACTTACCCAAAGCCACACAGCTAGTTTTTGTGTCAAGTGTCTGAGGCTGGATTTGAACTCAGGTCCTCCTGACTCCAGGGCTGGTGCCCCCTGGCCGCCCCTCCTTTCATCCTTTCTTATAGCACCATGGCATCCCATCACATGTGATATGTTCAGCCATTCCCCATTGGATGAGTACCTTCTTAGTTTTCAGTTCCTTAACCCCCACAAAAAGAGCTGCTAGAAATATTTTAGTGCATAACAAATAATTCTCTTCTTTCTTGGAATCCTTTGGGGTATAGACTTTGTAGTCATATCACCAGGTCAGAGTGTGCACCCTCAGGATGCAAGATGAACCACACAATTTTAGACATGGCCCACGTGTGAATTTGTTTTGCTTGCTTCTGCATATTTATTACAAAGGCTTTGTGATTTCTTAAAGTTTTAACTTCATTTTAATATTTCTTTTTGTCTCATAGGGTTAGTTAATTTGTTTGGTCGACTCAGATGTTCAGAAATCTATTACTGGTACTAAGTGTTCATTCTCCTTCCAAGACTTTCTTCCAGGGCTGTCATTTTCAGTTGTTTCTGGAATTTGCCTTCTCCAGCTGTGGAGACAGTTCCTGGATCAGACCTGCCTTGAACTGCCAACTCCAGCCTCCTGTCCCAGTTTCCCCAGGCCATAAATTTTTCTGCTCCTGCATGATGTGGTTTCCTGGGCCTCAAACGTAAGATCACCACCTGCCGCAGGGTCAGACCTCGAGGCAGAATCTTGAACAGTTTAATTACCTGCCCTTCTCAACAGACCTCTCCCTTGCCACTGAGATTTTGCTTGGACTCCTTCCTCAATCAGCAGCTTGCACACCTTCCTACTCTCCTCTTCCTAGCAACCGGAAGCCTCCCGCGCCCCTGCAGGCTGACTTCCTGGGCGTGTGATCCTCTTCTTCAATTCACTCTACGGGGAGCCCCAATTGGCTCTTTTCTTGCCACTCTGGATTCAGCTTTTTCCAATTCTGCTGAATATTTCTGCTGTGTAAGAAATGCTTTCTGCCATTTGCTCCCTTTTAACTTCTCTCCAGATTCTGGTTTCTCCACTGTGTTTCCATGCTTTCTTGGGAATTCACAGAGCGCCATTTCACGAGACGCTGGTTCACTTTCCTTTGTCTTATGATGTTTATTTAGAATCATTGGCAGTCCTTTCTGTGTCTTGGTAGCCATCTTTTCTTCTTCTTTTGATATCTTCCCGTTGCTCTATCTGTTTATGATCTGGGTTTTTACTTGGATTTTCTTTTTCCTGAGATCTTTGGTAGTTTTAGTCTTTCCCCGTTCATCTATCACTGACTGTCTGATTCCTTCTTTTGTGATGGTGGGTTTACTCCCAAGGCAGAGCTGTCTCAGTCTTCTCTACTGGCCTCAGTCCCTGTGACCAGCAATTTCTGGGGAGAGAGGACTGTAACCAAGTGGATGCCTCCCCACTTTCCTCTAGGCCCAGTGTAACCCCATGTGATGGTGGCCTGGCCTCATTCCCTCGACTCTTTAGTTGTTTGGCTAAGCAAGGCCACCCAAGGCAGAACATGGTCCTGCCTTCCTCTACCTCCTCATCCCTTGCAAATAGTTGGGCAGGATTGAGGTCTGTTATTTGTTGCCATAGAATGCCGGAGTGAGGGGAATTGATCTGATTATGGTTCATGAGAGGAAAGGATATATCAGGTTGTTATCAGGGAGGCTGTGGAGGAGGTGGCCAAAAATCAGGAACTGAAATGAAGCATGCTGGTGTTTTCCAGAGATTGTTTTCAAGGGGAGGTGTAGTCTGCTATAGAACATGCCAATTCCTGTCTAACACCACACTCAAAGATGCATTTGGTGTATCTGTAGATCTTTTCCATAAAAATTTTGTTTAAATAGGAAAAGTAATGGACATAAAAATTCTTCATGAAAAACAACATGTGGTCCTCATGCATGGTGACAGTAACATCATGTTATTGAAAATCATGGACAGGAAGTATATTGTCACGCAAGGAGCAGTGGACTATGAGCCTGCAGCCTAGCTGTGTGGCACAAGGCATGTGTATTACCTCTCTCAAACTCACTTTCCTCATCTGTGAAATGGGGAGCATCACCAAATTAGAATGAAATCATTTCAGAGTTGGAAGAGACCTCGATGCTGACCTAGTTCAATCCAGTATAGTATGCCCAATAAGGGAGTCCCATTTGTAGACTTTTCTATCACAAAGGAATGTTGTAAGAAAAATGCTTTGTCAGCTGTATAAGTGTTAATTGTGATTATTGTTTTAATAAAAACTCATTGAGTAGCCATTTGGAATTTGTGATCGTTCAGATAGAAGCTTAAGTTTTATCTCTATGAAAGGAAGATCTGCTAACCAAGTTAATTTTGAAAAAAAAATCCAACAAAAAACAAACCTCTCATCTGCTTAACAAGACTAATTTTTAAGAGTACTTAGGTAATCACCATTTACATATTGATGTTAATACACATCCTACCTCTTCATTAAATTGCCTCAAGGACCTCTGACAAAACGTTCTTGAAATAGCTCAGTTTTTGTTCATCTATATGCTTAAAGGCAATTTATTAAAATTCACTTTTTACTGTGAATATTATTGAAGTCCTTATTATGTTCAGGCTCCTCTATGTTGGCTGCTGGTGACACAAAGATGGAACATAGTCCTTGCTTCCAGATTCATCTGACAACATACTCCATAATTTCATCTTTATTAGTTAGACTGACCTTCCTCACTAGTCAGAGTTAGCGAAGTGGTTTCCGACCTGCTTTTTTTTAATAGCTTAGATCAATGATTCTCAAACTTTTTGTTCTCAGGACTGCCACATAGGGTAAGATTGAGTCATTTAGTCCATCTTGCTTTAATTCCCCAATAATTCAAAGGCCTACAGCTGGGGAACGATTGGCTCAAGTTTATATAAGTTTCTGACAAAACCAAAGTTAGAATCCAGGTCTCCTGGCTCTTAGGCTAGTGCTCTTAAAAATTACTGAGGATCCACGTGAAGAGCTTTGTTGATATACTGATATTGGTCATATTAGGAATGAACACTTATTAATACTACTGTGAAAATATCATTGACCTCTTAGACCTCCAGAAAGTGTGTTTGGGTCCCCAGGGACCCCAGGCCACACTTTGAGAGTCACTGGTTTGGACAATAATGTTCTCTAGAGGCAACTCACATTTGGCTCACCATGGTCCGAGGTGTATTGGCAGGCCAAGAGGATCAGAGGTGGCCTAGGAGATAACTCTTGTTGCTAACCCAGAGATTGGAAGAGTTGGCAAGAAGTAGGGACAGCTATGGGTTCTGCCTCATAGAGTAGTCAGAGGGGTGGGAGGTGTTAGAGAGAAACCTTTTATGAAGTAGATAGAAGTTATGCCTGTGCAGTAGATCTAGGCATGTTGATTGAATGAGGAAATAAAGGGGTTAGTTCTGAATTAAATTTTCTGTTGGCAGCAATATGTATACTTTATTTCAGAAAACATGTAGTTTTTACTTTTATTAGTAACAGGAAAAGAGAGATTTGAGAAGCAACCATTGGGATTCTAACATTTTGGGAACTATCACCCCAGACCTGACGCTAACATGTCTGGTTTTCAGCTCAAAGGAGCTTTGCAAACATGAATGCATTCACCAGTATAAGAGAGAGATTTTTATTTTATATGTTTTGTAATATTCTCAGTCTTTCTGACTTGTTTTCTGTTCACTGTGGGCTGAATACATCTCACTCCCATCTGTGTGGTGTATTAATGCTAAGATTTCTCAAGCTCTAGGATGTTGATGCTCAAGTTCTGACCTTGTGGGCAGCAGAGAGAGGACTCACTGAAGGGAGTAGCTGGGAAAATCAGGTGCTGATGAGCGGTTGTCCCAAGGAATTGCGGGTGTGACTCCGCTCTCTCCACAGTACTGGGCTTGTTTGGTGCTAACCTTCTGCTGAGACACAGAGCAGAATAAGACTGTTTTTGAGTTCCATTTCATTGTTCAGCAACCACTTGTCTGTTCTGCATCTTCAAACCAGTCTTCAAAATAGTGTAGCCCTTCAAAAACTGAAGCTTTTATTTGTAGCATACTTTTATTCATCTTATACATGTGGGACATTCTAACTTATTGATGGAGAAAACTCCACTTTGTCCCTTGTGCTCACGAAAGTGATTTCATGGAACAGAAATGATGAAGTAGAACTGACCTGGTATTTACAATGGATTTCTTTTCTAGGAGTCCTTTTAAAAACAGGATTCTGTGAACGGAGAGGAATACTGCAAGGCTGCAGGAGACGAAAGGGGGAAGAGGTGGGCTGCTCCGTGGGAGGGGAGTGCAGAGAGGAGGGCTTCGGGACCATAAGGCAGCTGGTAGTGAGAAAAGTAGTAGTCCTCCTCATTTGTGTCCTCATGTAACTAGGGAAGAACACACCAAAGGCTGGACCTGGTATTTTTCCTTAATCAGTCACAGCTGTTGTTCATGTGCTCTCATTCCTCTGGGTAACGAGGGGGTGTTTCTCCTTGCCTATGGTATCTTGAACGGCTACTTACAGATCACCTGGAATGTGCCCATGTGCCAAAGGAGCGAGCCCCTGTTGTACCGATCATTTTTCTTTGTGAATCACAAGTAGAATGTTCACCCCAAGTTGCACATAAAAACTTTAGAGAGAAGAATGTGACTTGACCACATAAGTATTTTTTTTATGAATAGAGCTCTTGTTTTTAATTTGATGAGCAGGGAACTTTCCAGTTCTAACCCTCTCTTTACAATCTGTCTTTAATTTGCAGAAAGATGCATTCCAATTTTTCAGACATAAAACTGTTTAATGGATTTTTTTGGATTCACTAGTTCTGCGGGCATGTTGGGTTATCCTGAGATTCAGCATATAGAGTTTCATGACTTCCAATCTCCTTTTCTCATTTGCACGTCGAAATTTACTACTTCAATATTAAAAAAAAAATTAGGTGGCCTCTCTTCTTAACTGTTCTTAAAGAGGACATAGTTGCTGCTACCAAGAGAACTGTTTTTACAGTGCACGGTTACCCAACGAGGTTCCCCTAAAAGAAGAATGAAAGAAATTCCAGCATCTTGGACCATTTCACTCCTGCTACTCATCCTCTGTGAGACATAATCGGTGTGTATTTTTTAAACTGCCTTGTTTCGCAGACTTGGAACACTACTACCACATCTCTTTGGTAGCAGGAGGAAACAAAGGGAGGGGCTTCAGAACCTGAAAGCTTCATTTTTTTCTACTTATGGCAGTATAAATGTTGATGCCCTTTTGTTTTCCAAGTTCCCCAAATAGACAGAATATTGGCCAGTAAATCCTATAAATTTTGGGAAGACATCCTGTTAAATAATTCAGAAAACTTCAGTACAAATGGAACATAGGAGCTTCTGGTTCTGAACTGAAAGTGACAGGTGGTAATGGCAAAGGTATGCTAGGGTCCTGGGGGAATTAAAATTCATAATAAAAAACTGAATCAAAATGTATTTCTTTAAGTGATCTTCTACTTTCCTGTCTCAAAGGGAATTCTGTTCCTTTCCTTTTAGAAGGAAACAATTCATAATTGGTGACATGAAAGTGAAACATAAAAGTATAATACTGATACATCCTTATCTTGATATTATTAGTTAAAATTCTTTTTTTTTTTTTTTGGAGGAGGGAAGGCAGGGCACTTTGGGTTAAGTGACTTGCCCAAGGTCACATGGCTAGTAAGGGCTAAGTGTCTGAGGCCGGATTTGAACTCAGGTCCTCCTGACTTCAGGGCCAGTGCGTGGTGCTCTATTCCCTGCACCACCTAGCTGCCCCAATTAGCTAAAATTCTTGAGTGGCAACTTGGTTTCCTGGAAAGGGCACTGACTTTGGGGACAGGATTCTAATTCTAGCTTCTGCACTTACTCCCGGCATTCATGTGGGCAGATTGTTTCAGCAAAATGGGCATCATTTTTCGGCACCTCATAGACGCATGTTGTTGTAAATAAAGTGCTCTGTAACATGCAGCCATAAGTGACCACCCATTTTATGTTTTGAAGTTTGTAGACGTGTGAATTGTGTAACCTGAGAGTTCTTACAGGTTGGCCAAGGATGTGTAAAATTATTTAGGAGGAGACACTAGGGGATCGATGAAGGCACACATAGAACGATTGAGTTGTTTGTGACGATTGGTTTTGTACTCTGCCTCTCTTTTGAACTACAAATTTCAATTCAAATGGACTTATCTGGAAAATTTCACAATCATTTTATTTTCTAAACATTGTTACAAACTGTAGTTTTTTCCCTTTTCCTTCTTTGCTTCATTCTAACGCATAATTTGTCAAATATTTATTTCTTTAGATTCCTTTTTACTTTTGCCTTGAAAACTGTTCATTCATATTCCTTGACTTATATTCACATATTAGGAAATGGTGCTTGTCCTTATAAATTTGAATCAGTTCCTTTTGTGCCTTGGATATAGCCCCTTTACCAGAGAAACTTTCTGCAAAGATCCCGCCATCCCCATTACCTATTTACCTTCTAATTTTAGTCGCATTGATTTTGTTTATGCAAAACCTTTTTAATTTTATGTAATCAAAAACCCTCGTTTTACCTTTCATGATGCTTTCTACCTCTTGTTTGGGCACGAGCTTTTCCACAGGTGTAGAAGTTACTTTCATCCTTATTCTGCTAATTTCTTTATACTGTAAACTTTTATATCTAAGTAATTTAAATCTGATCTCGGTGTATTTGAGATTTTAGTCTAATTTCTGCCAACGGTAAGTCTTGACTTTAGTGGTTGAAGTCTTTGGGGTTTTCAAACACTGTATTATTATGTTTATTTGCTTCCTTAATATATTCCCCTGATTTACCTGTCAGTCTTTTAACCAGTTATCAACCATATGTGACAACTTATTGCTTAGTCTTTTTAGTTTTGGAATATTTACATCTGTGATTCCTAATTTTATTTTTTTGCTACCAGAATACTGTAGTTGTGTTAAGGCTGATGTGAAATTCCTCAAAATTAATTTAAATTTACTTTGAGATTTTAAAAAATCTGCCCCACAGGATTTTTTTCCTAAGGGAGAGGAATGTTGTTGCAGAATGAAGCAAAGAATGATATAAGGTGGTAATCACACATTTAAACCCATCTTTCCATCTCAGAGGACTCCATGAATTACAAATCACACTGGCACTGAGACCTTTGAGAATGCAGCTCCTCAGCATGGTGTCCTCTCAGCCCACTCAGTTTTTATTTGAGGGCAGTTCAGTGAGCTACAAACAGCTTTCAAGAGTGGATGAGGAGGTAGATGAAATTGGATGACCATCTAGTTTAGTTGCTTTCCCTAGGACTGCCACATTTTAGAAATTATTTTGGGAAATGTTATTTAGTTGAGAGAAGAAAACTGGGCAAATTCCACTTTGTCAATCTGTTTGAGAGGGTTAGTGTTACATTCTAGATAAATCTCTAGTTCTGTGTATTTTAGTGGAATAGAAACATCTGCCTGGGAGTGGGGAACTCAGGTGTGTGTGCGCGTGCACACGCTCTGGCACTGACTCTTTGGGGGAGCTGGGCAGGTCACCAAACTTTTTAAACCTTAGTTGAAAGACTTTGAAACTCAAAATGGGAGATGCTACTATTGCCTCCTTCCTAGGGCTGTTAAATGGCTCAAATGAGTAATACATGTACAGGACTTTATGAATCGTGAAGCACAATATCCGTGTAAATTATTGCTGTGATCGATGCCCCTCCTCCCCTAGGAACAAAGGATTTAGGACTGAAAGGGGATTTGAAATAGCCCCTCATTTTTAGGTAAGGAAATTGGAACCCAGAGATAGTAAGTGACTTTCCACTGTGGAGATTTGAATCCAGCTCCTTTAGGTCCAGTCTAAGGCTTTTCCACTACTTTATACTTCACAATATTTTTACAAAATTATTGCATCTTCAGTAGAACAAAGCCACATTTGCTCTCTGTGTGAAAATGCAATTTTATTATCTATGTATAAATTAATCAGTTTTCCAAGGAAAGACTGAAGAATGGAGCATAAAGTGAAATTGTTAAGGGGTAAGAAGTAGAACGTGCGACAGTGGCTTGATGAAGAGTCACATTATGCAACATTAAATGATAACGGGAAAGTGATCGATATGTTCATATTTATAGCATATAATAGGCAATGGAATAATAGATTTAGGGTCTTGAATGAGACGGAGAAGGAACAATCAGAATTCAAGTGTGTACCCTATATGATTGGTGTAAAAGAAATACAGTTTATTATTTTCAAAGACAGTTGTATTATAACCAAGGTGTAAAGGTGTACCAGGCAACCAGACAAGCCAACAAGCATTTATGCAGCATCTCGCTTTTGTGCGAGGCACCGAACTGAGCTCTGGGGCTACAAAGAAAGGCCACAAGCAGTCCCTGCCCTCAGGGAGCTGCCGGTCTAGTGGGGGATCCTACAGGCAAACAATTAAGATAGAGATACAGTGAATTAAGGGTAACCAAAGGGGAGAAGACATGGAATAAAGAAGATCAAGCAAGACTTCTTGTAGAACCAATGGGATTACTGAGAAGTACATGAGGTAAGTTAGCGGAAAAAGTGATTAATCACGATAGGCCTACATTACATAGTCACGCATCATAAACATGAACGGCGTTTTTTCACATACCATAATTTATTGCTGGGTCCAGAAATTGAAGAAATCCTTAACTTTTTGACTGGATTCCCTTTACACAAAAATTGGAGAGAAGTGTCTGAATCAATATGAGTTCAAAACAAGCGGTATCTGTATTAATGAAGCTTTCAGTGTGGTGAATTAAAATCAAGATAGGGGTAGAAATTTTGTACTCTTTAAAGTGATTTCTTTCTTTTAGTCCCAGTGTAGCTCATCTGGGGATTCAGAGTTGGAAGGCAAATCAGAACCATAATTATGAATGTCGTGTGTTTGCTTTTCAGGGTCTTTACATTTGTAGTGATCTGACTTCAGTTTTACAGTCAGTTTTGGAAGCCAGACTTGGCCTTGGTTTTCATTGTTGTTATTGTGGTTTTTTGCAAGAATAGGTCTACGTAGTGTGTCTTTTTTACCAGGAATGTTCACCTATATCATGATTTTTTTCTCTTTGTATGATTCACTTGAATTGAAAAATGAACCAAAAAGGCAATGCACAAACACTATTTCCACAGGTGGGAAAAATAATAGTATTAATATTCTCTTCAAGTAGAATTAAAAACCAAATGAACAGACTTATTGTGAATTAAAATTGCAGCCCCCAGGAGTGCTTTTGTCTAGGAATCTTTTAATTTGTTTATAGAAGACAAGTATTACATTCCCCTACATTTTTGATGATTTCAACATCTCGATGTTTTTTCCTGTGTTTGATATGAAACACACCTCTAAATATGAATAATTCAGTGCTGTGTTGGGGTTGTAAGTCTATGATCTAAAACACAAAATTTGGAAGCTAGTTGGTAAAGAGTTATTTTTATCCCGCCTTATGACATTTCCAGAAGTTGGCTATGGCATGAAGATTGCAATATGGCTGCTTTTCATTTGAAAAAGTGACTGGCTCAGAGCCAGCTTTTTACAGGAGATGGAGTATGTGAATATTAATGTGTTTCAAGAGTATATCAAAATGTGTAATAAGGCTCCCCCCCTTGAATAGGGTGGCAAGCACTTTAGGCTCCATTTCTTTAAGCCCTATGGCCAGTGAGCACTTTAGTGGCCTCTCAGCGTGTTTGGGACATTTCCCTATGAATGAGAATTGCAGTAGATTAAAATTATCGTCAGTTTTCTTTTTTAAAATCAAGATAGGTGAGCACAGCTGAGGATGCTGATTTTGCCTTCGACTGTGCATTATTAACTTTTGAGTTTAGCATGGCACCTTTTTTGAAGATTCTGTGTTATGTAGGTATATGTCGGGTCTTGAGGGCACCTGATTGTTACTTAAAATGACCTACTTGACCTTGTTTATGAATTAGAATAGTAAATATCCCACAGGTTGCATTGAGAACTTTCACTTTAGGAGGCTTGTGGACAAAGGGTGGCATTAGTTACTTGCTTAGAATCAAGCTTTGGATAAATCTGAAGCCTAGGCTGGGGAATAGAGGTTGGCCCAACTACCAACATCATTCATTGTGTTTTGACATTGCTCATCACCTTCTTCTTAATATAAAATCCCATTCTACCTTGCCGCTTTTACCTAGGCTATTCATTTTTCATAAGGTAGATCCTTTCAGAGCCATATTCCAGTCATGAACCCCACATTCTTTACTTGAAAGCAATAAAACCAATGAGATTCTCTTCACTCCTCACAATAGCTCCCTAATTGGTTTCCCTGCATTTATTCCCTCCCCTTTTGAATTCATTCTCCACACAGCTGCCAAAATGAAATTCCTAAAACACAAATCTGACCGTATCCTTCCTCTGTTCAGAAGCATTTAGTGCCTTCCATTCTCTAGAATAAAATGCAGAATCCTCGACCTGTCCCTTAAAGGCCCCCCATGATCTGCCTGGCACCCCCACTTCTGGTCTTCTGTCCTGCTGCCTGTCACACGTTCCTTCAACATTCTGATCAGACTGGCCTGCTTGCTGTTCCCCAAAGGAGATCTTCCTTCTCCAGGGTCCTTGCACAGATGCGTTTGTAATGCACCCCTTTCTCACAGACACCTTTGGGAACCTCTTGTTTCCTTCAAAGTCATTCAGACAGTCAAGAAGCATTTGTTAAATGCCTCCTGTGTGCCAGGGATTCTACCAAGTACTAGGGACACAAAGAAAGGCTAAAGACCTGCCCTTGTGCCCTCCCTACCCTTGAGAAGGACGTGTAGTGGATAAAGTGCTAGCTTGGAATCAGGAAGACCTGAGTTCAAATCTGCCTTCAGACACTGCCTAGCTGTGTGACCTTGGGCATGTCTCTTAACCTCTTTTTGCCAGTGGAGAAGGAAATGGCAAAGCATTGCAAAGAAACCCCCGTGAACAGAGGTCCCTGGGTTCATGAAGAGTGGAGCATGACTAAAACGACTAAACAAGAACAGCCACCGTTGAGGGGCCCTGGCCTGGTGGTGGAGATGCCCTGCCAACAGCTCGGTGCCACCCCCTGGGCCAGACTTTGACTGTCGCCATGGTTGTTATGGCTCTCCCCGTCTTGCAGTGACTTTGTATAATTTTGTAAATAGATTTTATACTTCTTATCTCTGTGTATGTGTGTGTGTACCCCTTACCTCCAGGAGACTGTATGCTCCCTGGAGGCAGGGCCATTTCTGCTTAGGCTTCACGCTTGCCTTGTGTGGCGTTTGTGGTGGTGGTTTTGGTACTGGGCCCAGGACTTCATGCAGTTAGGAAGCACCTTCCCTGAGGCCATGGAGGCTCACAGCTAGCAAGGAGCCCCTTCCTAGTGACTGACTTTGAGGCCCCCGCTATACACTAAGTGCTTAATGAATGGTGAAAGAGCAGAATATCAGGGTGAGCCAGTGTGCCAAGGAAGCCAAGGATGAGCAAAGACTTGGCAGGAGCCTTCAATGTTGCCTTGACTTTTTCCACTCCACCCACCTTCCCCTTTTGTTCCTTGAAGGGGAAATTCTGACAGGAGGCTGTATGTAGGGCAGCTAGGGCGTGCTATAGTACCCAGAACACAAGGCCTGCGGTCAGGGAGACTCATCCTCCTGAGTGCAAATCTGGCCTCAGACACTTCCCAGCTGTGTGACCCTGGACAAGTCACTTAACCCTGTTTGCTTCAGTTTCTTCATCTGTAAAATGGGCTAGAGAAGGAAATGGCAAACACCTCCAGTGTCTCTGCCAAGAAAAGCCCAAATGGGGTCACGGAGAGTCAGACATGACCGAAAAACAACCCAACAGCAATGATGTAGAGAAGGTCTAGCTTCTGCACTGGAACTGAAGTTTGTGAGTATAGGAGATATATCTGTTAAACATTTCACCTTCGATGTAATGGTCTATATTTTCATTGAGATTTTTTGACAAGGAAGTAGAAGTAGAAGACAGCATCTGCTTCTCAGTTTGTGTCTGAAAGAAGAGTTCACGTACTTGGCCATGGGGCTGCTGCAAATGCTGCCCCCCCAATGTTGAATGGAACGCCTGGTTTTTAGCCTGCTGTTTATTGGATACTCATCTTCCATGAAGGTTAGTCTAAGAAAATTGACTATTGGTATGATGTAGATTGTGAGGTGTGAGCAGACAGTGGCACTGCTTTCCCACTCGCGGTCGGAGGCCACCGGCTTCCTTCCTGCGCTGCAGTGATGCAGGCGGCCGTGGAAGCGCATCATGGGGTTGATTTATATTTTGATTAGTAACAGACCATGGTCATAATTTCTCTGTAGAGATATATAAATACTGATCTATAAGTGAATGAATTCTGGGCATTCTCTGAATCTTCCTTTGAACAGGCTGCTCTCCACTGTATATTTTTTTGTCCACTTTTGTGGGACATCACACACTTTGCTGAATCTGCAGTGCAAATCCATTAAAGCTTTCCATTGACGTCATTGGACTATAAAATAGAATTTATAACACGAGTAACTTTTTTATGTTTCATTCTCCACTTTTTATAGTTTTTGTGTAGAAAAAATCATGCAACAAATGCAGCTTCCTGTGTTAGGTTTTGTGTCACGCTCACGCGTTAGCGACTTGTGTCCCTGTGAGCAGAGAGGGTGTCTTGATCACTTATGATCAGCGCAGCTTGTCTAGATACCCACCTTGCAGTCTGAGCTCGTCCCCGAGTGGCAAGCGATTGGAATGTGCTGGATATGGTCCTCTGGCGAGTGAGGACATGGGCTACAGAAATGGCTGCTTTTTGGAGTGGATTGATGCCTGTATTGTCTATGAAATAATGCAACAGCAATAATCTTGTCCTCCATAGATAAGCCTCCCTAAACTTCTGAACTTCTAATTGGAAATGAGAGCCCTTGCCTCCTTGACCAAAAATTCTGGGATGGATTTGAGCCCTGATTTTCTTATTGTGTCCCTATGTGGCTTTGAGCAAGACCTCGAGGCTTAGCATCTCTCCTTGTAAAATATCTATAACCATAATGATCTGCTTTTCAAGGATGTTGTGATGTCAAATCTTGGAAAATGAGAAACTGATATATAAGTGCTGGGAACTTCTTGATTTCATCGCTCGATTATGCTTTTTCAGTGATCAGCAAGGGGAAAGATGCCTGCAATTCATCCTAAAGTTTTATCAGGAGCTCCTATTCAGAACGCTGAGAAATTTAGGAATGATTCTGATTTTTGAGCCTAGATTATGGTTGTTCCTGGACAAAGTAAAACTCCATATTTCTTTAGAATGCGTAATTTGGGAATGTGAAAATTAAGCTATAATGTCTTTTCTTTGTATTTTGTAAAATTTGAAAATGATTAAAAGCAGAAACCTGAAAACCGGCTTCCTATTACATGATGCATGTTTATTCCATATTGCCTTTATTCAGCAGGATTAGGTGCCTCTGAGATTGGAAATCTGCTCAGACTCTCCTGACTGCTGCTGCCCTTTGTGGAAGTGGCATCTAGCCTGCTGACCATTACCCCACAGCTCAGGTAGTTGAGGGCCACCTCCGGATGCTGCTGGCCTGCTATGGGCCGTGGCCTCAGCCCTCCCTGGGTCTGTGATGGAGAGGGGCTATAGAGTGAGGTGTCTGTGCTGCCTGAGATCGGAGACCTCCCTCCTCCCAGAATCTTTCCAGCTGTCACTACCCTGAGCTTCGTGGACCTGGCAGCGGCCCCTCCTTCCTGTGGAGGGGGGGGGGGTGGAATTGGCTGCAGCTGTCTGTGCCACCTTCCTCATTCCCGTGAGATCAGCTAAGGGCCCATTCACATGGTCTTTCACCTGCTTCAGAACCAGTGAGTCCCCAGCTCCTTCTACACAGGCCCCCTTATTGTCTGACCCTGCTGCTTCTTCCTTTGCCCTCGTCCCCGTCCAGCTCACACTCGCCCTTTTCTTCTGCTGCACGCTCTGGAGCCCATTGAGAAGCTTCCCTTTTCTCTCCTATACCTCTTCTTCTGGTGCTGATTGAATGATTGAATGAATGGAAAAACCCTACCATTTGTTAGGCAGCTGGGTGGCCAAGATCACCTGGTCTGGAGTCAGGATGGACTGAATTCAAATCCTGCCCCAGGCATGCTCTACCCATGTGACCCTGGGCAAGACACTTAACCTCTGTCTGCCTCAGTTTCCTCATCTGTGAAATGGAGATAATAATAATTGCACCTACCTTCCAGGGTTGCTGGAAGTACGTGATCAAGCGAGATAAACGTTCAAGCGCTCCATTATCTGTGGGCCAGGCACTGTGCTAAGCACAGCAAACGTGGATGGCCCTCACTCTCCAGGAGCTGACGTCCTCACCGAGGGAGTTAACTTGTAAGGAGCAGTTTGTTTGTGGGAGCCCCCGGGGAATCTGAGGAGGAGAGCTCAGAGTGGTGGGGCTTGGCAAGTTCTGATATTTGTGCGTGTCTTAGGAAGGGGTTCTCTGTGCTGCCCGTTCCGACTCTCGGGGTGGTCGCTTCTGGAGCAATGTGTGTGAAGGCGTCAGTTTCCCATAGTCCTCTCCCCCCTTGCTTTTCCCATCTCTTCTCTTCTCTTTGTTTCTTTCTTCTGTTCTTTGACTGTCTTTGACTTTCTTCTTCTATGAGGATTTTTTTGTTTTTGGTACTCGTAATGATTTCTTTATTTATAACGTTCTTTTCTTTCTCTCTCTCCCTCCTGCTTCTCCCTTGCCCACCAAGAAGGCAAAAAAATTCATATCAATTATAATATGAAATCGTGCAAAACATTTCTGTATTAGTAATACTGGAAAACAGAGCAAGAAAGGTAAGACAATGATACTTCACTCTGCACTCAGAGTTCACCGGGTTTCTCTCTGAGGGTGGAGAGCATTTTTTTCGTCATGGCTCATTTGGAATTGTCTTGGATCATCAGGTTGATCAGAGTAGCCGAGTCTTTCTTGGTTGCTCATCATTACAACTTAGCTGGTGCTGTGACCATCATCTCCTGGTTCTTCTCGCTTCACTTTCTGATCAGGTCACATAGGTCTTGCCATGTTTTTTTCTGAACGTTCCTCCCTTAATTTCTTATAGCTCAATAGTATTCAGTCACAATCATATACTACAACTTATTCATCTATTCCCCAACTCATGGCCATCCCCTCAATTCCCAATTCTTTGCTGCCACAAAAAGAGCTGCTAGAAATGTCTTTTTACATGTGGGTCCTTTCTACCCTTGTTATGGGAATCTGAAGATCTTCCCTGCCCCTAGGCCCTTTGCTAAAGTGGCTACATGACTCTGAGAACCTTCCCAGATTGGAAAGTATACTCTGTTCCCTGATAGGCTAAATGTGGTCACGTGAAGCCTGTGGCGCCAGGCTTGTTTTTCAGGAATGCCCGTGCCTTGTGGCTTTGTGATTGGGCAGTGGGTCTAGAGGGCTGTGACATTCTCCAAGCCAGGAGAAGGCTATATATACGCCCTGAAGTGAGGTTTTGGTTTGGGGCTCACTTTGAGAAGAGTTGTGTGATTTGGCCAGACGAGACTCTGGGCAGCCGCTGAGCCCCCCGGCTTTGAAAAACCCAGATGTTGGTGCTTCCCTCTCTGGTAACTGAATAGGTAACTGATGCGATGGTCAGGCGCTGGAAGCCGTCTGCTGATCTGTTTTTCTGTTTGTTTGTAACTTGTGTTTGCATTCTCTGAAGTTCAGGGTGCTGACTTTTCCCCCTGAACTAGATAAATGATA
>CM053587.1:343975971-344010917 GCA_028646515.1 Pseudochirops corinnae | reverse complement strand
GGGTGCTGACTTTTCCCCCTGAACTAGATAAATGATATGTGTTTGATTGATTAAAGTGAAACTGTTAACCCATTTTGAGTTGCTTTCCTCTAGAAAAGCAGATCTAAGAACCTGTGCTAGCAGCCGCCCTGGGTATGCTAGGGTGCTTGCTGATACAGCCCTTTTAAAAATTTCTTTGGGATGCAGCCCTAGGACTGGTATTGCTGGTACAGGGCATAGTTCCAGATTGTTCTTCAGAACGGCTGGACCAGTCCACAATCTCCTAGTGTACTTACTTCCCCTCACCCCCCCCCCAGCAGTGATCGTTTCTGAGAGGTGTGAGTTTTTAATTCACCTTTTTCTATTGAATAGTGATTTAGAACATTTTTTCATAGGACTATGAATATCTGTGATTTCTTCTGACTGCCTCCTCATATCCTTTGACCATTATCCATTGGAGAATGGCTCTTGGGGTTTTTTTAAAAATAAATTTGACTTAATTCTGTACTTAGTATATATTTGAAAAACGAGGCCTTTATCACAGAAATTTTCTGTAAAATTTTTTATTACCTCATGGTCTATGGTACAGTTTAGTAAAATATAATTTCCCTGATTATCTCTTTTCATTATGTCTGTTTTTGCTTTTGTTTTGTCTGAGATCATGATGACTTTCTTGTTTTTTAAATTCTGCTAAGGCAAATAGACTCTGCTCCAGCCTTTTATTTTAACTCTGTGTGTCTTTCTGTAGCGAATGTGTTGCTCGTACACCACATGTTGTTGGATTCCAGTTTTATGGGTTAGTTTATGGGTTAGTAATTTACATTTACAGTTATTATTTACTGTGTATTTCCCTCCAACCTATTTTCTTTTATTTTTTATTCTCTCTCTTTTAACTCTTTCCCTGCTCAGAACTCTGTTGTGCTTCTGACCACTGCCTTTCTTAATCTGCTGTCCTTTTTATGATTCTCCCCCCCGACCCCAATGTCTCTTATCCCCTTCCTCAGCTATTTCCCTTTTGAGTAAGGTAGATTTCTATACACAGCTGAGTGTGTATGTATATTCTTCCTTTTCTGAACCAATTCTGATGAGAGTGAAGTTCAAGCATTGCCTGCTACCCCCCATTTTTCTCTCCACCAAAAAATTCTTTCTTGTGAACCTCTTTTATGTGAGACAAATTTCCCCATTCTATCTCTCCCTTGCCCCTTCTTTCAGTGCCTCTCTCTTTCTTACCTCTGTCTTTTTCAGATCATCTCAACATAATCAACCTGCACCCTCTACCTGTGTCGACTCCTCCTAACTGCCCTGATAATAAAGTTCTCAGGAGTTACGCGTATCATCCTTTTATAGAGGAATGTAGATAGTTTATTTTTGTTGAGTCCCTTAGGATTCCTCTTCCATCTTTGCCTTTTCATATTTTTCTTGAATTTTAGTTGGAATGCCAGATTTTCTATTTAGCTCTGTTCCTTTAATTAAAAATGCTTGGAAGTCCTCTATTTCATTAAATACCCATCCTTTCCCCCCAGAGGATTATATTCTGTTTTGTTGGGTAGGTTATTTTTGGTCATAGTCTTAGCTCCTTTGCCATGTGAAATATCATATTACAAGCCCTCTCCTCCTTTAATGTGGAAGCTGCTAAATCTTATGTGATCCCGACTCTGGCTCCATGATATTTCAGTTGTTTCTTTTTAGCTGCTTGCAGTATTTTCTCCTTGACCTGGGAGCTCTGCTATTTGACTGTGACATTCCTGGGAGTTTTCACTTTGGGACCGCTTTCAGGAGATTATCAGTGGATTCTTTCAAGTCCTATTTTGCTGTCTGAATCTAAGATATCTGGACGGTTTTTTTTATAATGTTTTGAAATAAGATGTCTAAGCTCTTTTTTTTAATCATGGCTTTTAGAGTGTCCAGTAATTCTTATGTTATCTCTTCTCAATCTACTTTCTAGGTCAGTTTTTCTGATGAGATATTTCACATTTTCTTCTAACTTTTCATTCTTTTGACTTTGTTTTATTTATTCTTGTTGTCTCATGGAACCATTAGCTTTCACTTGCCCAATTGTAATTTTTTAAGGAATTATTTTCTTCAGTGAACTCTTGTACTTTCTTTCCCATTTGGCCAGTTTTTTAAAGTTCTTTTCTTCAGTGGAATTTTGTACTTCCTTTTCCATTTGGTCTATTCTAGTTTTAAAGGAATTCTTTTCTTCAGTTTTTTTTGTGCTTCTTTAACCAAATTGTTAATTCTCTTTTAATAATTGTCTTTCATCACTCTTATTTCTTTTCCCATTCTTTTCCTCTACCACTCTTATCTCTTTCTTTAACTCTTTCAGTTATTCCTGATGGTCTTAGGTTCAATTAGCATTTTTCTTCAAGGCTTTGCATGTAGCTGTTTTCACACAGCTGTCTTCTTCTAAGTTTATGTCTTGGTCCTACCTTCCATGGTAACTTTGTATGGACAAGTTTTTTTTTTTTATCATCTGTTCATTTTCCCAGCCTTTTGAAGATCACTTTGAACTTTAGATTAAAGGAGGGCTCTGCTCATTTGGGGGTGGGGAGGCACTATGCCAAGTTTTAGGCTTTTTTGTGTTGCTATTTTCACACCTAGTTCTGGGGGTTCTGCAAGTTTTTGGTGCTTCCAAATTAGTGTGATCCTGTGGGAGGTATGGTCACTGCTCTCCTGGCCTGTGCTCTGATTTTTACTCAGGAAGGGCCTTTGTGGCTACAAGCTCTAGTGCTCCCCTTGGCTCTGGAACTGTGACTCAGAACTGTGAAGAGAGAATGTTATGGGCAGTACTGCCTCATAAAATAGTGAGAAAGCAATGGAGGGAAAAATCATTTAAGGAAATCTTAATGATACCTGCCTTTTCTCTTAGAACAGTAATATTCTGCTATACTAATGTACCACAGTTTGTTTATACATTCAGCCCCAAATTGATGAGCATGCATTTTGTTTTCACCTTTTTTTAAACCACTCCAAAAAAAAATGGTTGTGCGAATATTTTGGTGTATATGGGCCTTCCCTTCTTTCACTAACATCATCAAAAGTGGAATCTTTGACCTTCCAGTGGTCTTTCCAGTTTGACGGATGTGAAATAAAACCTTGAAGTGACTTTAATTTCCATTCTGTTGATGATTTGGAGCATTTTTTCATGACTGTGATTTTTAATGAAAAAAAAAACCCGGTTTATTCTGTATCATTTTACCCTTTATCTATTAGATGTATTTATTTTCTAGGAAAAAAAGAACAAAACATAATGGCCACTCACCAGGTGTTCATTGCTCTCTTCTGAGCCAAAGAACCATAGAGTCATGGGGTTTTAATGCCAAATATCTGCTCCTTTCTGGTCTCTGTCTAAATCATCACTTACTGCCTGATTAATTTTACTGGATTCACTTGTTAGATTTTAAATATTATACCATTTGTTTAAACTGGCTCAGGAACAAACACCACTGATTGTGGCCACTCAGTGATCATGAAACAAAGCATGAGAAGTCTGTAAATGAGGGAATAGTAAGCACAACCATTATTGGTCAATCAATCAATCAACAAGCATTTATTCCATGACTCCTCTGTGCCAGGCATGGTGCCAGACACAGAGGATATGAAAACAAAAATGAAGCAAGTCTTGTTGTTAAGGAGCTTGTGTTCTGTTATGGGAGGCAGCCTCTGGGAGCCGTCGGCATCGTCGTCATCATTACCAGCGTCGTCATCGTCATCATCGTCGTCGTCGTCGTCATCATCGTCATCGTTGTCATCATCGTCGTCATCGTCATCATCGTCGTCATCGTCGTCATCGTCATTGTCATCGTCATCATCGTCATTGTCATCATCATCAGAGTTGGCTTTTATGTAGAACTTTAAGGTTTGCAAAGCACTTTACAAATATTATCTCATTTTATCTTCATGGCAACTTGAGGAGGTTGATGCTCTTATAATCCCTCTTTTACAGATGAGAAAACTAAGGCAGGCAGCAGTTAAGTGACTTGCCCAGGATCACACAGCTAGTAAGTGTCTGGTGTTGGAAGTGACTGTGAGTCTTTCTGACTCCAGGCCTGGCCCTCTGTCTCCTGCACCCCTCAGTGCCCCCATAAACATACACGTCTCTATGATTACATATATGTGCATTATATGGATATGCATAAGCACAAGGTGATTTTGGGAGGGAGGGCAGGCATCAGTATTTGCGTGTGTGGGTGAGTCACCAAAGGCTCCACTTGCTACATTAGCTGAATCTCAAAGGCAGGGCTTCCAGGAGCTGATGGCAAAGCTCCTGTGTGTGGAAGCACGTCTGCGTCTGCAGTCAGAGGGCCTTGGTGCAGATGGCTGGCACCTCTGATGCCAACTCTCCGTGCGACTCTGGAGAAGTCACTTCCCTTTCCTGTGATGCAGTTTTGTTTTGTTATGAGGGATCGCAGTGGACGGTTGCTGAAGGCCCCGGCTGGGTGTGCCCGTTCCCAGGCTCTCCCGCTCTAGCCTATCCTCCACTCAGCCACCAAAGCAATCTTTCTCAAACAGAAGTCTGACTATGTCCTCATTCCCCTTCCCCTCAGTACACTCAAATAGTTCCTATCACCTTTGGGATCAAATCTAAAATCCTTTTTGGCATTCAAGGCCCTTCCTAACCTGCCAGGCCACACCTTTCCAGTCTTCTCACAACTCTGCCCTCCCCTCACCATGCTATCAGTGACTCTGGTCCCCTTGTTGCTTCTCTGCAAAGATGCTCCATCTCCCTCCTTGACTGCTGAGGGGACCACCTTCCTGCCTGTCCCCAGGCTCCCTTCTAGATGCATGCTCCTGACTCTTGGTTTCTCATGGTTTGTCATTTAAAAAGATCATGGGCAGCTTTGGAGAAAGCAGTTTCAACTGAATGATGAGAGTAGAAATGGAATTACCCGTGGGTTCAGGAATGAGAGGAGAGTGGAGGCATTGGCTATGCAGGTGAGGCTTTGGAGGGAGATGAGGGCCATGAACAAGATTTTAAGAAGTTCCATTGTGATCAGAGGGAAGCTTAAAGAAGGGTTGGAGGGGAGGAGCTCCTGGTGACTGTGATAGCAAGAAGGCAGAGTTGCTCCAGGCAGCCTCCATCTGTTGGTTTTTCCAAAGGAGAATGATCTTTATGCTGGAAATGACCCAACAGCAACAATGACCAAACCAACAGGAATTGGGAGGCAAGAGAAGGAAGAAGATGGGTGGAGAACTCCTAGTTATCTTGGTGAATTTGGATGTCCTGGACTGCTAGGGGGTGCCATGGTGCATGGAGTGCCAGGCCTGGAGTCTGAAGGCTCACCTTCTGATCTCAGATCTGGTCTCAGGCACTTCCTGACTATATGACCCTGGGCAAGTCACTTAACCTGATTGCCTCAGTTTCCTCATCTGTAAAATGAGCTGGGGAAGGAAGCACTCCAGCATCTTTGCCAAGAAAACCTCAAATGGGGTCATGGAGAGTCAGATATGACTGAAAAATGACAGACAACAACAAAATGACCTGGCCCAGATGAAGTACACCCTCCGGTCCTGAAAGAACAGCCAGATGTGACAACTGAGCCACTGTCGGTCAGTCATGCTTGAAAAATGTGGAAAATGGGGGAGCGGCACAAATATCGTCCTGATTTTAAAATGGGAAGAGAACGGTCTGCCAGCTCTGCTGTTGGACTTGGCTTCAGTTGGGACCGTTCTAGAAAGGGCTGCAGAGAGGGAAGCAGCGTGTGCAAAGAACCGTGATGGCTTCATCGAGAATCAATCACACCAGACTTCCCTCATTTCCTTTTTGACAGGAGTAGTAGGCCAGTAAGTCAGAGGAGTGCTATGGGCGTAGTTTGCTCCTCTAGATTTTAGCCAAGAGTCTCATTCCATCTCAGGGAGAAGTTGGAGATGGACTGGACGGTGATACAGTCAGAGGGGTTCAAAGAATAGTTGTTAATGGTTCAGGGTCCACATCAGAAGAGGTCTCCATGAGTGCCCTGGTGGTCTGTTCTTGGCCTTGTAGTCTTTACCATTTTGTCAGTGATTTGTATAAGGCATAGATGGTTTGTCTACTCATCATGTTTTCAGATGACATAAATCTGGGAGTGGGGATACCTAACAGTGGGTAAGAGTGAGGATCCAAAAAGATCTTGACAGGCCAGAGCATTGGGCTGAATTTAATAAGATGAAATCTGCTAGAAGTAAATGTAAAGTCCTTCATTTGGGTGCAAAAAATCAACTCCATGACTATAAGGTGGGCAAGGCCAAGGCAGACAGACAAGAGGTGTTCTGGAAAGTGTTTCATTGGGGAGGGGTTTGAAGGACTCTGTGCTCAAAGGTGTTTCTGAGGTGATGTGACAACCAGAGAGCCAATTCATTTTTTAAATATTTATTTTTTTACTTAACAACAACAAAATCCATTTTCTCTCCCTCTCCCTTCCTTCTTCCTCCAGGAAAACAAAACAAAACAGGCAAAATAAGCCCTCCCATTGTCTGCGTCCAGAAGAGATGTGCCTGTCATTCTGCACCCCGAGCCTGTCACTTCTGTCAGGAAGGGAGCTGCCTGCTTCATCACTAGGCCCCTGAGCCACGGCTGGTCACTGCCGCCATCATTTCAAAGTTGATTGTCATTATATATCGTTATTGTATAAATCTTTCTCCTGGTGCCACTCACTTCATTCTGTATCATACAAGCTTTCCCAGGGTTCTTTGAAATTGTTCCTTTCATCATTTTTTCTAGCACAATGATATTCCATTACATTAATATATCATAATTTTGTCAGCCTTTCCCCAGCCGATGGGCACAGCTTCTAATTTGTGGCCACTAAAAAAAGAAGTGCTAGGAATATGTTCATGTAAGTGCACCCCATCCTCTTTCTTTGATCTCTTTTGGGGTATGGGCCCAGGAATGGTATTGCTGGGTCAAAGGAGAGGCACAGTTTAGTGACTTTTTGGGCCTGAATCCAAATGGCTTTCCAGAATGTCTGAGCCACTTCCTGACTCCATCACGAGCGTGGTAACACGTCTCTTCTCCCATAACCCTCTCGTGCTTGTCATTCTCTTTTTTGTCACCATTGCACATCTGATGGGTTCAAGGGTACATTTCTCTAATAATCAGGACAAGAACAATGGGGGAAAGAATGAATGTGAACCTGGGGATTCCTTTGCACAGGGAGGCTGGAGCAGAGCTGAGGTGGAATTCTCATCGTGTGACTGTGGCCTGGAGCCACTGTCTCCTCATTTCTGTGCTGGAGCCATGCTCCTATTGGGCTGTCTTCCGTGTTTGTAAAGTTCATCATGATGCTTCAAATGGCCTCTACATCTCAGTTACTGTTCCTGTTTGTTAAACTTAGGCAAGGGTGGGTGTCTCCATACATGCTTCCTAATCTTCCAGTTAACACTGGGGGGCAAAGAAAGCTGTCAGTGAAGAGGTAGTTGGACTCTGCCCCTTTGAGTGCCAAGTTGGTGATCTTGTGATGTTCTTCTATCTGGCCATGATCTTCTAGTTTTTTTATGCCTGCCCTGCCCTGCTCAACTCTCTCTTCACCTTTGTCCCGAGCCTTCTGCCGGGACCCCCGCCCTCTCACTTACCCATCCTCAAGGTAAGTCTTCGGTCGTCACCGGCCTCCGAGGAGGAAACACCAGACAGAGCGCCCGAGAAGTTAAAGGGGTGTTTATTCGTCAACAGCTACATACCGGAAGCGCGCCGTCTTCCGTATTCAGGGGAATTTATAACAATCATCAACCCATCATCTTTAGGAATCATAAACATGACCTTATATAGTAACTTATAAAGCAAGCTGGCAATCAGCATAACCCCGCCCCTAACACACCTTCCTCCCTACCTCCAGTCTCTCTCTACCCGTTTGGTCTGCTCTTTATCTGGCCATCATCCTTTTTCTCTTTTTCACTCTTTTCCCTTCCTAATCTCAACCCTAAAGTGAACCAGTTGAACTCCACTCTGCTGTCTGTGTTTGAATCTTTCATTCCATTGTCTTATTGCTGCTCATCAGCCCTGGGTTATTTCCATCTTCAGTGTCTTCCACTCCTCCTATTGTGCTGTGGAAGGAAGCCACCCAACCCTGATGATTGGTACCTTGCAGATCGGCATCTGCTGCTTCCCATGTCCCCTCACTGTAGCCCCTGCCTTGTTGTCCTGTTTCACTCCCCAAAGAAGCTATTTTCTCTCCTCAGACTTCTTACACCTCCATAACCCCCCTTCTCAGCTGAGGACCTCATCTCTTACTTTACTGAGAATATTAAGGTCATTTAATGTGACCCTTTCAATTTTCCCCTGCTCTTCATCTTCAGACCTTGTGACATAATCTCCTACTCCCTCTTTTCCCTTCAAGACTCTAATAATGAGTTGACTGTCTCCTTGTTAAGGTCAGTCTCACTACATGGAAACTGTCCCATTGCCTCCCATCTTCTCAAGCAGATTGCATCCTCAGTAGTTAACCTTTTTTTCTCTAATTATCATCCTAGTTACTGGCTCTTTCTCTACTTCCTTTACATATGCCAAAGTCTCTTCCATCTCTAAAAAGTTTTCCCTAGGCACTGCCATCCTCTCAAGCTGTTATTCTTATCCCTCTCCTTTCTTTGTCAAATCTACACCTTTTTCATCTTCCTCTCACTCTTGTCCGTTCTTTGCAGTCTGGCTCCTGACCTCTTCACCCAGCTGAAACTGCTCTCTCAAAGTTACTAATGATCTCTTCATTGCCAGACATAATGGTCTTTTCCTCAATCCTCATCCTTCTTAACTTCTCTTTCAGTTAATCAATCAACAGGCATTTATCAAGCTCTTACTGTGTGGTGTGCCAGGCACCGTGCTGGGTGGCAGGGATACCGAGAAAGGCGAGAGCAGCCTCTTCCCTCCCAGAGCTCACATTCGAATGGGGTTGACACCGTGCAGATGACTGTGTGTGCATGTAAGCACATATATGTACAGCATGAAGAGGCAGCAGGCTCAGGGAGGACATTGATGGAAGGGCCTGGGGACTCATCCTCCTATGTAAAGAAACCAGATACTGTTAACTAGCCTCCCCTCCTGGATACTCAGCCCTCTCTGGGTGCTGTGACATGACAACCGCTTCGCCCACCTGTTGGCCCACTCCTCAGACGCCTTTGTTTACCTGTCATCTGTATTATGACCCCACAGCTGGGAGTGTTCTGCAATATTCTGCTTCTCTCTGTCTGTCTCTCTCCATGCATACATTAGCTTCTGTGAATTTAATTATCTTTGTGAAGAGAAATATGTCTCCAGATTTATAGATGTATTTTTTTTTTATCTATCAGAGACCGAATCTATATGTTCACACCCAATCTCTCCCTGGAGCTTCCTGCACGTCACCAACTGCAAACTGGATGTCCCAGAGACATTTCAAACCTAACATACGCAAAAGGGAATTCATCACCTTTCCCTACAAACCCATCCCTTTTCCAGATTTTCCTCTTTATATCAAAGGTGCCGCCATTCTTCTAATCTTGCAGGTTTGTCACCTTGGCGCTATTCTTGACACTGCACGCTCCCTCATCTTCCGTGTCTAATCAGTTGCCAAATATTGCTGTTTCTACTTCTCCTCTGATCTTTCTGTCTGGCCTTTTCACTCTCCTCACAGTCATCAACTTACTTCTGACCCTCATTATCTCTTGGCTAGATTCATTTGTTTGCTTCCTGGAAGCCTCTTCCCCGGTCTGTCCTTTTCAATGGGATTTCCCTTGATCTCGGATTTGCTGATGCCACTGTCCTCTCCAGTAAACTCTAGCCATTTCCCCATTGCCTCTGAGATCAAAATGTCTCTTAAAGCCCCTCACCTCATCCTGTCTTTCCGGCCTCATTATATGTCACTCCCCTTCCTGTACCCTCTGCTCCAACTGAGTTAGCCTCCTGGCTCTTCTTCACCCGTGCACTGGCCATCCCTCTTGCCTAGAATATGCTCTCTCCTCTTCTCTGCCTTATATACTTGCTGTTTCTTCAAGATGGAACTGAAGTACAGCCTTCTGTGGGAAACCTTCTCTGATCTTTCCTGACTACTAGAGCCCTTCTTCTCTCACTCCCTTGTGTTTACTCCCTTTATATTTGTTTAGTATATACTCTGTGTATGTGTGTATGTGTATATGTGTGTATACATGTTTTCTCCCCTGATGGACTAAGTTTCTTGAGAGGAGGGATTGTTTAATTCTCTCTTCTTCTATCTCAGGTGAGGTGGTGGCCAGAGTGCTGAGTCCAGACAGTGACTAGGGGGAACTTGCCCTCTCTTGCTGGGGTTTCCTCTTCTGTAAGATGAGGGTGATGGACTCGCTGCCTCCAGGGCCCTCTCAGCTCTACTTTCTGATCCTCTCTCTCATCCTTTGGACCTGATGACTTACCTGGCATGTAGAACATGCTTGGGAAAGGTTTATTAATTGATTTGTTCTTTACATAAGCCAGCAATGAATGGCAAGTCAGCTGGGCCTCTTCTACCTTTCTTCATTCTGGCTCTCATTGTGTTCTCAGTATTGTATGTGCATCTAAAACAGCAGTTCTCAACCTGTGGGTTATGTTCAATGTGTAACAATGAAAATACATCCTGCATATCAGATGTTTACATTACGATTCATAACAGCAGCAAAATTACAGTGATGAAGTAGCAACGAAAATAATTTTGTGGTTGGGGGTCACCACCACATGAAGAGCTGTATTACAGGGTTGTGGCATGAGGAAGGTTGAGAACCACTGCTTTGAAAAGACAGATGGCAGTGTTTAAATAGAGCGGGGATCTATGAAGCATGTACTTTGTGCTTGGCCATGTACTGAGCTCTGGGATCACAAATACCCTGCCCTCAAGGAGCTTATGTTCTAAGGAGAGAAGGTGGCATCTGAAAGGGCGGGGCCGGGAGTCTGGGGAGTCATGGATTGAGTCAGCTTTGGAGTAAGCTTGGCAGGTGTGGGTGCTTCCTCAGAGGAGGCTCCGGGATGAACTTGCTCATCAGAAGCCGTGTTCACAAATGTTTATTGGTTGATTATTGAGTGGCAGACATACAAGATACTGCATCAAGCCCTAGAACATTGTAGAACATTCTAATTGAGATCCATAATCTTCCACAGAGAATCAGGTCTAATTACCTAAATAGGGGAAAACCAAGGGTGTTTCATAAAGGGTGTTTTTTATTCAAAACACAACATGCATTTGGATGAACAACAGATTGGGCATCTCTCTCTGACTGTATCTTGAATAGATGCATAAATGCGCATTGATTTGGGTCCAGCAGTAAAGTATAGTAGGTGAATAGAAGAGATTGCCTTGGGGAAATTTTAGTTATCTTCATGACCCCAAGCTTCTCACCCAAACAGAAACATATTTTTAAAATACCAATATTCTCCCATGATGCACTATTTGACTGAATCACAGAACTACTACTACATACAACTTCCCAAGAATTGAAGTTGAAGGTTCCCCCAAACCAGTGGAGAGGTGCAGGCCAGGCGGGAGCCAACCCAGCTTTGCAGAGGAGAAGCTGCATGGAAGATGTCTGCAAGGCAGAGTCTGATAGTCAGGAAAAGTGGTTGTGCTTGGTCTCACGCAAGAGGTAAAGGTGACAAAAGAGGGACTAACCAGCCTGCTCCCCTGGCAGGCATCCTGTCTGTGTCCGCGGAGCCATGGCAGGCCTCCAGCAAGCTGGGGGAGCAATGGCGGCTACACTGATGGGAGCATGCTGTGGTCTGCATTATTGGAAAGAACACTCGTCTTCTTGAGATCGCGGTTCTGTTGGCCAGTTTGAGTCCATGTGTCTCTAGAGCATTCCCTAATAATCATGATTCAGATTTCCGTGTCACTCATAGATTCACCAAGTGCTTTTCTGACAACAGCTCCTTACGATCAGCCATTCAAATAGAGATGATAATTCCTCTTTTATAAATGGGACATCTGAGGCTCAGAAAGCCTGTTTCTTGGCCTTAGCCATCCTTTTTCTTGTATAAAATCCTTCTTGAATGCCTCATTAGGTTGTGCTGATGCCTTTAGATTCTTAAAGGCTCCAGCAGTAGAGTGTAAATACTGGTGGGTCCTTCCACAGCTGTAAAGCCTTGGAGCATCTGTGTGTCACTTGAGGAATGAACCCAGCTGGAGGGGCTGACTACTCACTAGGCTGGCTCTAGGATGACCCATTTGTCTGTTATGGCCCCTCTGCAAGACTTGCTACCAGATTACAGAAGGGGGATGCTTGGGTCCTTTCAGGGAGTGCCCTTACTGACAAAACCACAGATCCCTTGACTTACCAAAGCACTGTTATTGTTACAATAGAATGACTGTTATTCTATATAGCATTTTACCGTTTACAAAGCCTCAGACCTTCCTGATGGGGCTGGCAGATAGTACCAGTATTATTGTTCTCATTATAGTGTAAGAAGCTGTGGTCAGAGAAGCGACTTGCCTCTAGGTACCCTGTTGTTACCATGCTGACGGAGTCTGCTGCACATTTCTGTTGCATGACCTCCCCTGGCCCCACTCTCTGGTCAGGCAATCCTTCTATCCCTTCCCAATAAATTAGCTCTCCCACTCACCTCAGTTCTTCTAAATCTTTTCATCCCTTCTCAGACTTCCCATGGCTCCACCTTCCTCTCAGCTGAAAACCTGGCCTCATATTTCACCTGAAAACTTGAGGCTATTTGCTGATGGCCCCTCTTCTCATCTCACATACCCCACGCCTTCTACCCCTCTCTCTTCCTTCATCTCTGGGTCTCCCCTTCTCCTACCAAGATAGGTCCCTCTGCACGCATGATTAATCCCACTCCTTCCCGTCTTCTCCAGCACATTGCCTCCTCAACCTCAGCCTTCTCTCCCTTCCCCTTGAGCTCTCCCTGCCTCCTGGCTGCTCCCTTAATGCCAATGGACAGAAGCATTTCTCCCTTATCCTCAAAGATCCCTTAATACATCTACCCCCTTTAGTAATTGTCTGTATCTCTCTTAGACTCCTTGATAAAACTGGTACCAAGTGCCACTGCCTCCTTTGCTCTTTCTCTCTTAACTCTGCAGCCTGGCTTCTGACCTCACCATCCAGCCAAAGCTGCCTTCTCTGGAGTTACCCATGATGTCCTAACTGCCCAATCTAATGGCTTTTTTCTGTTTCTCACACTTCTTGATCTCTCTGCAGCCTTTGACATTTTTGATCACCCTCTTGTCCTTGGTCCTTTCTTCTCTCCAGGTTTCCATGACACCCCTCTCTCCTGGCTCTCCTCCTTTTCTGACTGCTTCTTCTCAGGGTCCTTTGCTGGTTCTTTGTCCAGGTAAGTGTCCCCCAGGGCTTGCCCTGGTCCCTCTTTTCTTCTTTCTCTCTGCTGTTTCACTCCGGGATGATGATTCTCAGATCTACTTACCTAGCTCTAGCTTTCTGACCTACAGCCTTTCCCCTCCTCACTCACTTATTACTGTTGAGGGCATCACGATCCTCCCAGTCCAGTACAATGCTCCGTTCATCCCTTTCTCATCTCCCATTTCCAACATGTTGTGAAGGCCTATCCATTTTGCCTTCATAACATCTCCCCCCTGTTGTGAATAACATTTTGAGAGACAAAATTTTCAGGTATTAAAAATAAATTTATTAATCAGGCTGGCTGACAATCAATAACTTGATCCATCATTAGTGACTTCCCATAACCAAAGACGAAAGGGAAATTCTGAAATACTTTAAGTAAGAAATGTAGCTCAGTGCTAATTGGTGGGCAGGTAATGAGGAGGTGGGCTGAGTCCTCAGCCTCTCCCGTGGAGAACATGGCCTAGTCACAAGGCTTTGTAGTCTCCAGCCACCTGGTCAGGGGAAGCCATTTCAATTGGAGCCTCTCTGGCTGATTTTCTCCTGCATGAGCCCAGTTATCTCAAACTCTGATGAAGGGACCAAGTTCACATGAGCGGCTCTTGGTAACTCTTCGTAGCTAGAGCCAGCTTTTAGCTTTTCTTTGTGGAATAAACGAGAGCCAGGCTCCAGCTTGGGTGGAGCTCAGCCCGAACTAGTCAATGAGCGAATGTTTGGGGGCTTAGAAGTGATCGTATTTCTCTGTTGTGTCCTTCAGAGGCTGATTGGCCTTTTAGGAGGAAAAAGGGTGGATCACAAATTCGCAAGAGGTGAATTCCTCAGCCCTGACACGTCCCCCCGCTGGTGCTGGTGGAGGCCCTTACCCCTCGTGCCGGGACTATGGCAGGGGCTGCTGGGGGGCCGTGCGGTCTCTCTGCCTCGAGCCTCTCCCAGCTCCGGTCCAGCTTCTCCTCAGCTGTGGAATTAATCTTCCTAAAATGCTGATGGGATTGTCACTCCTCTGCTCGGTAAAGTCCAGTCCTCATCCAATAGGGAAGCTTCCTTTTGCCTTTCAAAGCCTTTGCAGCCTGGCTCCCTGCTGCAGAACTGCAGCTCTTTTCTCCTCATTTCTCCTACATGCTCCACAGGCCAGTGATCCAGCCCTCCTTGCACAAGACCCTCCATCTCCAGGCCTTCAGGCTCGGGGCATTCTCCTGGCTGTTCCCATCCCTGGGATTTCCTCCCTCCTTGCTCCCCTGGCTTTCCTCACGTCCTGGCCAGAGTCCCCCCTTCTGCAAAGGCCTGTTCCTCATTGCCCTTCGTCTCAGTGCCGTCCCTCACTGATTGTCTCCAGTTTATGGGGCTGAAGCTGCTTTTTCCATGCTCATGTGCATGTTGTTGCCTCTGTCTGATCGTTTGTTCCTTGAGGCCGGCTCTGCTTCTTGCCTTTCTTTGTCTTCCCAGTACTTAGCACAGCTCCTGGTAGGTGCTTAATAAATGCTTATTGGCAGTTTGACAGATCTGGTACTAGATCTCCAGGCCTCCTGATTGCCCGAGCCAGTGCTTTCACAGCATAGGGCCCTCAGTGCTTTCAACGGAGCCAGCATGTGCCCTGCCAGAAAGGGGACCTGCTCTTAATTCTTGTGACTAGGACTTCTCACCTTCATCTCTTGTTCTTAAGCTTGTAGGAGATGATCCTCTTCTGGCAAAGGCCTGCTTTGAAAGCTTCGGCGTGTCCTCAGTGTGACCTTCATAATAAAACCTCAGATGATGTTCTGGAACATTCTAGAGCAGGTCCCTGCTCTCTTTTGGGCACCTCACTCACTATTCTCCTTTTTCGTGGCAGTGGGATGGTAATCAGCGGTGGGATGATATTGCTTCTTTTGAAATATGTTTATATCCTGAAAGTCAGTAGTCTAATGTAGGGAGGGCAGAGATTGCAGTAACCAGCTATTTTCATTATTCTGCTTTTTCCTTTCCACCTGCCTTACTTTCTCTTCTTCGTGTCTCCTTCTCTCTCTTTCCCCTGGTATTTCTCTCTTTCTTTTTATCTTGTGCTTGTTCTGCTTCTCCTCCTCTTCCTCTTCATCCTTCTCTTCTTCCTCATCCTTTCTCTTTTTTTCCTCCTGCTCTTCTTCCTGTTCTCTTCCCTTTGTTCTCTTTCCCTTCTCTTTTTTCTCTTCTGTTTTCTTTCTCTTTTCTACCATGTGTAATATATTTTGCTCAGTGCAAGAAAGATTTGAGTACTCCCTTCACACTCCCATCAAAGATGATCTTTGGTCCTGGATCCCAAGCACCCAGCACAGTGGAGTCAGAGCTTAATGAATGCTTAGTGGATTAATGGTTTTTAAGTGTTCTTATGGCAAAAAAAAAAATTCATTACTTATAATACACATGCTGATGAGCTTCTCTGATATCATCCGAGGCTAGTTAATAGTTCAACACATTGTCAGTCACGAGGTCTGTAGTTAAGAAAAGGATCAACTAGGATCTTAGGATCACGGCTGTAGGACCACAAGATCTGGTGGAATCTATTTGTTTTACAGAGGAGAAAACTGATACCCACTGAGTTGAGACTTACTTGGGTGGGGTGGGGCACTGGGTGAAGGGCTTTCCCTGGCCTAGCTGGCTCTATCATTCCCCACATGATGGAGCTGACCATGCTTTGAGGGAAGGACACCTTCCTCTAAACCCGAAGTAACCTCTTGCTCAATTCCCATTCAATTGTCCCTTAGTGGTTGTGGGCCCAAGCCCTTGGGTTCCTGGCTGTCAGGTGGAGATGGCCACTCACACTGCAAGGAGCTGGCAGTTTTAATTCTTTCAGTAAAATACTGGGCTCTTCTTTCTCTTCTGCCTCGATGCACCAAGGACCACTGGGCCTTATGATTCACACACACCATTGCTCTGTCCTCGAGACCCTCGGGTATTGGCATCTTTTGTGCTGATGCCCCTCAGGATGATGCCTGGGCCTTGCCATTAGATCACCAGGCTGCTTTATCATTCCTGCAGTTGGACTTTTCTTCCTGTGTTACCCCTTTCCAATCGAAATGTGAGACTTTGGGAAGCAGGACTTCTCCTGCTTTTCTGTGGGTGTTCCCAGAACTTGGCTCAGTGCTCGACACATGTAAATATTTAATAATTGGTTTTTCAATGCCTGTGGTCACAAGGTGATATATGCAATTCAAGCTCAGATCCTTTTACTAGTAATCAAAAAATTTTTAAAAACATTTTTCTGCTTCCTGAGGTAAAATCTTTGTTCTCCCCAAACCCAGATGTCCAGAACAACCCATCCTTCTCAGACTTGTTTGGGCCTGCTGTGTGGCAGGCTCCCCCAGCTGCCTCCCTGGGGCCAGGTTACCTGTCTGCATGGGCCATGTCAGGTTTTCTCCGGGAAACCAACTAATAGATCGTAAATTGTTCTTTTCACATCTGACTTGTGGTGGTCACGTTACTGTATGTACAGTACACCACCATTCTCAATGAAGCCTTTCTATGTGGCCTTTTGGTCAAATTCTAGAGAAAGCAGGACAGGATTGTAGCCCTGGTATTCACAGATTAGAACACATTGCATCTAGGGCTAGTTTTTTAAAACAACAATTAAAAAAAGTTCCACTTTCTTTAAGTAATAAGTCTTACTTATTCCAGAATTTCTGAATGGAAAGGTTAAAGAAAATATCAAGTATATTTTCAAATATTTTTTACATCTTAGGAAATAAGAGTTTGTGAATTATGTTTTTAATGAGTAAAATAATATTTACTGATTAAAAGTCCAATTTCTCTCCAGCTGCTGGTCTTTCTTTCTAAAGACTAAAATAATAATGATTCTAGAGGAATAAAACATATTTTTCACTAAAACAGAGAAAAATGATTTAGGAAAGGTCAGCTTTTACTCAATAAAAAACTCGAGCCCACCCAGCTGCCGCCGTGATGGTTCAAACCATTTTGAATTGTGGGAGCATATGGCAATGAGAGAGAAAAACAGTGGACAAGACCCTCTTGAGTGATGGCATCATTAGCTTTTTACTTTCTTCAAGCAAATCCTGTAGGGAAATTATTCACTAATGAAGCCAGAAAGGCTGATAGATCTGAATCTGAGTCCTGATACAATCTCTCCTGATTGGGCTCCGTCGTCCACTCTCGTGCCACCTTTTGGGTGGAAAACCAGAATAAGAATAATATTTGGCTAGATAAGTCTAGTTCTCCTGAGGTGGCTTAGACTTCAACTTTATGTGAATCAAGCACAGAGCAAAAAAGAATGGGAAAAAAAGATGAAAGAAGAATGAATGTGTTTCTTGAGCACCGATTCCGTGGTAGACACTGTGCTAACATGGGGAAAGGGACTGAATCTATTCCTTCATAGCTATCTGGGGATTTCAGACATGAAAACTCACTCTCCCAATCAATATAGGTTGTTACCTTCTCTGAAATCTGCAGTCTGAGAGTTGCCTGGACCTCTGAGAGGTTCAGTGACTCTCCCAGGGACACACCACCAGGATGTGTCAGAGGCAAATTTCAAGCCAGGCCTTCCTGCCTGTGAGGCCTGCTCACTATTCCTTCTCATCCAGTCTGTGCTGAGTAAATACTTTTGGCAGGGGTAGAAATGGACTGTGAGAAGTAGGGAAGATCTTAGTCTAACTACTCACACCAAATCACAAACCCTATGATCCTGATACCTAACTGTGTGGCAAACCCAAAAACTAAACACAAAAGCAGAATGTAATTGGGTTAGCTGGTTGTGGTGCCTGTAAAGTTGGGCAAGGCTGTAGGTTTGCCCCAGATAAACGATGCATCTATTGGTCACGGTGGGCTTTGATTATATATGAATGTGACTCAAACACAGCATGGAAGAGGCTCCGCTTTTCTCAGCTCATCAGTCCAGCATTTATTAAGTGCCTAGTGTGTGCTAGGTGTTGCAGCCATTTAAATGTAGCTAACAGACATATGCATTTTTAAATTTAGTTTTTATTTACAGTAGAGCAGGTACTCATCTGCATTGGTAGAAGTTTTCTTACTGGGAGCTCTCTATAACAATGACTCAACAATCCAGTCCAAAAAAATCAAAGTAGGAGATGGCTGGAAAAATGTCAGTCCCAGACTGATAGCCTTCCCCAGTCCTGCTGTAGGCTACTTGTAACTCCTCAGCACTGGGGGACCTCCTAGTGTGAAAATTCCCTTTACAAATGCTGCTCCTCAAGTACTCTGTCACTTAGGGGCTGAAGCAGTTGCTGGAGCACTGAGAGATTGGATGACTTGCCCATGGTTATGGGGCCAGTGTAGTCAATCAGGATTGGAGCCCAGCTAGCCCTGATTCCAAGAGCAGTCACCAGTCACTACAGCATACGGATTCTCTTATGGATATCAAATAAGGATGCTCAAGCCCAGGAAAGTGACATGGTGTTCCTGTTTTAGAGGCTGGTTTGATTTTCAAATTCCGTACTGTAGAGTTAGAAGCTCAGCTCTGCATAGAATTTGGATTTCTTGCAGATAGACCTGTTCTCAGAGCATTGGATATGTTATGGGACATTTCCCTAGTCAGATTATTGAGATTCTTTAATTGCTATCTCAGGAAAATGTTATTGATTCCTTATTAAGATGAACTTGACTGGGTGTCATGCCCAATAAATAATGTAATGTTATTTATTTTAATTTTGCTTGTGAGTAGATCAAGCTCTGTTTGTCAGAGAGAAGCCTGTTAACTATTCAAGCGCGTGCCTTCACTTCCCTTCACTCCCCTACCTCCCCTCTTCCTTCCCCCCCTTCCAGTGGCCATCAGTATAACAGGAAAAAAATTTAGCATAGATTACTTCAGTCCTGAAACAAATGAAAGAATATGCAAATTAGATACCAATTTATGATTTGTATTAAAGTTTCTCAGTGGTTAAATTATGTCCATTTGTAACTGTAGACATCAATACTTAAGAAAGTTAATTCAAAACCATACTGCCCACTAGGAAACACTCTAGAGTGACTGTGAAGTAATAGTAATTCACATTTATAGAACGCTTGAAAGTTTACAGAGTAGAACTGTTACTTACAGGCATGAATGGAAAGACTTTCTCTTTATATGGTAAGTAGACAAAAAACTTTGAAACCGTCTTGTGAGTTGAAGTGATGAACACTTTAGAATGATGCACTAGACTTTAGTGCCTTCTCCCCTATCCTTCCTCAGTCACTGAGGAATGAGAACAAAAAGAATGGAGGAAAAACCATAGTAATCATTGGGATATATTCAAGGCTATGCATGTGCGTATTTTAGGTCTCTCTCTCTCTCTCTCTTTGTACCTATGTATATATTTAATACACATACCATATATGTAATATGTGAACATGTGTATGTGTGTGTATGTGTCTATATATACGCGCACACACACAGAGTACATTTTCTTTAGTCTAGGTAGATGTATTAGGAGGCAACATGGTATTATGCAAAGTGTTCTGGGTTTGGAGTCAGAGGACCCGAGTTCAAATCATGATCTGTCATTGACTACCTGTGTGCCTTTGGGGGAAATCACTTAACATGGAGTCTGGTTTCCTCCTGTGTCAATGAGGGTGTTGGATGACCTCTCCATGGTCCCTGCAGTGCTAGTGGTCCTCTGCTCCCATGACCTCCACACCTTTGCTCTAGTGACGACTTACCTGGTGCGTGTGAGCAAATGAAAACAGTGACCCAAATAACTCAGCTAAAGTTTGTTCCCCTCACGGACTCAAACTTGAAAACCTCGTAACCATTAATGATCTAAAGCCTTCTAGCATGCGTTGTACATCTTTCTGCGTTTTCAAGCAGGGGATATTAAATGCAATTTAATCCCTTCTTGATGTCTTAATATCATCATTGTGAATGTCACATGTTTCTCCTTTTTTAAATGACCTCAGATGACTTTGTTTATTTCTTTGCATCTGCTTGTTTTAGTTTCAAGTTTTTTCCCTTGATGGTGCTCACTTTTTGCCCCTGTCAATGTGCCTGACTCTACAGTCTTGTACCCTCACCCCCAGTCCTGTTTCCCATGACCTGAGAAACTAGATATGTAGGTTTGTTAGAATGATGTTGAATAGCAGAGTAAATAGTAGACTCAGAGTGGGAGCCCAAGGGATTCTTGTTTGAGTAAAATTGGCTTATCCAGTCCTAACCTTCAGTCCTGGGTCTCCAGTTGTCTATTGGACATCTGAGACTACATGGCTCATAGGCATCTCATACTCAGCATGCCCAGGCTTATTCATTGTCTTTCTTCCCAAAGCCTCCCTTCTTCTGAACTTCCACATGTTGTAAGGGCACTATGACCTTCCCACTCACCTGTCCGTGTCTGTGCCCAGGCCAGTCAGTGTGTAGCACCTCTTGTGTCCTTGCCCAAGTCCTCTTGGGCTTCAAAGTTCTTTATTCTTCCTGCCTTCCCAGTCTTCTCATACCTGACCCTGCACGATGTGCTCTGGGGCTTAGCGATGCCGGCCTCTTTGCTGGCCCTTGCATGAGATGGTGCCTCCGAATTCCTGATGTGGTTGGTTGTTCCTCTTGTTGGAGCACGTTCTTCCCTCCTCTTGGCCTCCGGGCCTCACTGGCTCCCTCTGAATCCCAACTAAAATCTCACTCTCTACCTGAAGCCTTTGTTGGCCGCATCTCATGCCTGAGCTGTGCCCTGCTGGGTGGCTCCAAGGCCCTCCTGCCTGTAGCTCGTCTGTACAAAGCTGTTTGCATATTGTTTCCCTCATCAGACTCTGAGGCTCTTGAGGGCAGGGACTGCCCCTTTACTTCCTCAGCATGCCCAGTGCTTAGCTTAGTGCCTGGCACAGAGGAAGCCTTGCAAAAATGCTTGCTGACTGGCTCACTAAAATGCATGGCCTTTGGAATATTAACATTGGTGACTTCAGGGGTGTTTTCTCATTCTTTCTGATTTTTAGTTTTGTTCCCGATGTTTGAGGCTGTCAGACCTGTTGCTAATTGAAGATTGTTGTGGAGATATACGTATATTTCAATCAGAATTTTAAATAAAGATACAGCTATATAATTAAATACATATACACTCACTTTGGTTATCATAGTACAATCTTTAATAGCCATGAATATTTTCAGAATATAAAAAGTGCAGTTTTGATTTGAGGGGAAGATTTGGCCAGTGATCCATGCTCAGTTAGTACAAACTCTACTTCCACTGATAACATGGCTCATAGTGCTTTAGTATACTACTACTAATAGCAATAATGACAGTAGCTAGCATTTATCTGACTGTTTATGGTTTGCAAAGGGCTTTATAGCTTTTATCATTCATTCCTCAAAGGATTCTGTGAGGTAGGTGCAATTATTGTCCCCATTTTGCCAGTGAAGAAACTAAAACAATCTGAGGTTAGGTGACTTGTCCAGAGTCACACAGCTAATGCATGTCTAAGGCAGGATTTGAACTTGGGCCCTCCTGATTCCAGATCCAAGCTTCCATTGCATCATGGATTGCTATGACCTCCCCCATTTCTCATCTGGCAACAATAACTTTCTGGTGATAAACCTATCTAAATTCAGCTCACCTAATCTTTAAAGGACAGTTATGTTCCATTTCAGTCTTTCTGGTCTGATGCAATCAGGCAGCAGGCATTAGGAAGAAGCGGTTCCATGCGGCATGTATGACTAGGCGCTGGGATACACCTTCCTCCAAAATGATCTTTGTAGGCTCCAGCAGTACCTGCCACTGTGGAGCTTGCATTTTATTTAGGGAAATAAAGAGAATGCAAAGGGACCTTTGGGGGCACTAAGTTGCAGGAGAAGTTTTGTGAAGTAGGTGGCACTTGGGCTTAATCTTTAAGGGAGCTAGAGTTTCTAAAAGGCAGAGGGAAATCTGCCAGAGCCAGACATCATCTCCACTGCCTCAAGGGCGCCATTGCTGTGTGAGGACAAGGTGTCAGAATGGGGCTTGATTGGAGAAGCTAACTTCATATCTCGGCTTATTCTGCTCATCAGGAGATGAGAGGCAGCCTAGGTTTTACGTTTTCATCACTGACTTCTCAAACCAAAAGACTTGAATAAGCATTTTCAGAATTCAGCATTGTTTTTCAGAACTACCTCATTTCTAACATTTCTAATCAAACCTTATTTTAAAAAATCCTGCATGTTTTTCAAGGACTGAAGAGTTCTGCTTTCAATTCATTTCATCAAGTCTTTGTATATACCCTGTGCCAGGCGCTGCTCAAGGTGCTGAGGTACAAAGACCACACTCTGCTCATAATTAAGGAGCTTATATTGTACACCAGGCAGCCAAGTGCATATGCAGATACATAACATATTGTGCATCTGTCTATCTGTCTGTCTGCAGATATAAAGTCAATACGAAGCATTCCTGGAGAGTTGGAATTGTTTCTGTTTGGTTTGTTTTTTGCATTTATGGAGCTTGTGCTCCAACTATCCCAAATCCCTCTTTGAATTAGCAGGTCCAGTGCCTCATGAATTGTTGGCTAGATCTCCCTTCTTGAAGGAGCCCCTCAGTTTTTTCTGTGACTCCAGTGGGCTGGTGGTTTTTTCTCGTCCTGTGACTCACAGTTTTTATTGGCATGCTTCCTTTCATACTGATTATTAGTTAATATCAATTAACCAACTAGACTTAGTAAGGCTTAAGAAATGGATATTTACTAAGGTGGTGTTGTCAGAAGAGTCAGTATAGATCCCCCTCCCTACCAAACTCTCCTCCAAGAACATGTGGAGACAAGTGGAGAAAGTGGGTTTGTGCTGAGAGCATGTGGTCAAGCCCCTGGTAACTCTCTGGTCTGAAGCCTTTTTCTCCTTTTGCAGTCTTCCTGACATTCCCTTAGGAATGATATTTCTTTCTGACATGCTCCTTGTGAAGTCCTGAGGCTACCTTTGCTCTGGGGGTCTGGTTTACCTTCTGCTTCCAGTGCAGGTAATAAACACTGCTGGGGTGCCCTTCGGAAGTCCAGTTCCATATTGAAGCTCACAGTGTCCTATCCACCTCAATTCCTCCCCAGTTCCTGTTTCCCAGATTTTCTCCTTTACTCTGCACTGCAAGAGTTCTCTTCTCAGTTCTTCTCAGTTCTGCTTTCTCCCAGCATGGGCCTCTCCTTATGTATGGTCATTAGCTCCTCCCTTTCCTGTTGCATTAGCAAGAGGGGTTCACAAGTTCTGGGGTTCACAAGTTCTTTTTCTTAACAAAGAGTGAATATAATCATGGGCAAGGCTTAAAAGAAACTTGAACTGAAAGAAGGTGTTAATTAAAAAGTTGAAACAAGGTGTTAACTACTTCTTTGTTTGCCATTACAGGAGGTGATCAGGGCATGACTGTAGATAGCATGGGATGAATAAAAATTGTAGATTAGAGAGAGGGAATGATTGACTTTGTAGGTGTTCAGTAGCATCCCAGTAAGTGGAGAGGAGACACACGAGCTAGAAGGCTCAGTGTATTGAGCGCTGGGCCTGGAGCCAGAAAGACCTGAGTTCAAATCTGATATTAGACACTTAGTAGATGGCCAAGGGAGAGTCTGGCAGTGACCATGAGAATCCAGGAATATCTCTCCTCCTCCTTCTGACCTAGTGTATATATGAGAGTAAGGATGAGAGAAGGTACATTCATTACTGAAAATGGTAATCAAGGATGCAATGTTTTCTGGGAGGAGCCAGGTTTCTTTGATAAAAAAAGATGGAAGATATGTAAGAGGAAGAGATTTGTATCCAAAAGGTTTTAACAACTGGTTGAAGATCCTGGAAGGTACAGTGGAAGGGGAGAACAGAATGGGATGGGGAGACGTTGGAAAAGGGGTAGGGCAGAAGCAGATGGGGAGGGGGAGAAAGGCCTGGGCAGAGGTGATTAAAAGAGGAGAAGGAAAGAGTTTGCTCTCCATGGCACAGGTTGTCATTTCCTCCACATAACCAAGGGGAGCCATGCCTCAGACTCCAACTAGATCATTGATTTTATTTTCTGCCTTTGTCAGAAAATAAAGATCTAGTGGGTAGGGTCTGGTCTAAGAAGCCTGGTCTGAGATCTGTGAGAGACCTTCCGTTATCAGCAAAGACAATCTGCCAGTGTCGAATTTTGGTGAAATACTTTATAAATGCTCTTTCTATTACAACAGGCTGCTCTTTATTTCACTATTTTGGATAGCTATAAAATTATGTGTAGGGGGTTATTCCACAGGTCCCATTCCAATCAATGTAACTACTGAATTTGTAGACGTATTTGTCATATCAATCAATCAGAAGCGTAAACTAGGTATGAACAAGACCCTAATAAAGAAGGAGTGAGGTGCTCTGGTCATTGGATGAAAATTGATGACCCAAACAGCAAATGTGATGTGATTGGTTAAAAGAATTGGACACCACCTGGGACTCTGGCATCTCCTGGCAGGCCTGTTCAGAATCCAGCAGGAGCCCCTGAAGGCCAGTCTGGTGGTGGTCAAAGGAATTGTCCTTGGGGAGGATTGAATTTTCTCTCTTACTCTCCCACCTACAAAAAAAAAAAAAGTTACCCAGAAGGCAGCCTTGTGACCTTTGGGCTTCCCTTCCTCATCAGTAGCCATGTATGTGTGTGGGCATCAGGAGCTGAGAGGGGCAATGGGGACAAACCAAGAAAAGGCGGCTTCAGTATTCTACAAGGGCCCTTCCCCTTGGAGTCTAGCAGAGAGCTGTACCTCAGGGAGCTTTGCAAGGATTCCGTGAAGGCAGAGAAAGAATTCTACTCATCAGTTGCTGCATGTGCTCTCCAAGCTTGAGACCACTGTCCCCACCAGCCCATGTGTGCTCGTGGGATTGTTTTAGTACCAGTTGTCCTTACTCCACCTGCTTAACAAACATCGCCTCGCCTCTCAGCTCCTCAGGGTTATCCCTGGCATTGGGAGGGTGGAAGGAGCAGCTGCCATGGGGGCAGGAGTCCCTGGGCCACAAATGCCACCAAGGGTTGGAGAATTAGTCTCAGAAGGATATTACATGTGGATGCATTTTCCAAATTTTAGCCATCGATGGAGGGACAGCATGCGATAGTGGAAAGTAAACCGATGTGGATTAAAATCATGGTTCCATAGGTTACGAGATATGTGACAGGAGACAAGTCATGTCACCGCTCTGACCCCTCATTTCCTCATTTGCAAAGTGAGGAGGAGAATTTTGGTAGGAAAATGCTTTGTTCACTTTAAATTGATGTGTAAGTGTCAGTTGCTGTTGTTGCTGTTACTGAGATCTCGGACTGTTTGAAGAATCAGAAGATTTCTGAAGTTTTCCTTCAGTTAAAAAAAGCACAACTGATTTTGTTTGATGGTGTCATCAGTTCAATTATGGTTTTCGGTTTGTTTAGTTTGTTTCACGTGGTGTAAAAAAATGATGTATTTGTCATCTCCTGTTTTCCAACTAGATTATAAACATCTAGAGGGTGCAGGCCACATCTTATTGAACTTTGCACATTTCACATCCCCTGGAATGGGCTTTGTACACAGTAGGCACACAAGAAATATTTGCTGACTTCAATGGAAATTGAGTAGATTCTCCCATGAATAAGAAATGATCTAGCACCTACCCAGTTGAATTCGGTTCCTCCATGAGCCTATCAAGTATTTGATCACATCAGGATACAAAAGAAACAATGAAAGAGTTAATAAAAAAGTAGAATACATTAAAAGGTCACAAATGTTTTTATTTATTATGGGATGGGGAGGATATGGAATACCCTGGATGAAACATTAATAACTTCGCTCTTCTGCAGGACCTATTGCCTTGAAACTTGTCTCTTGGCCCCACAGGGACTGTGAAACTGTGTTTTGGTGGCCTATAGGAGAGGTTAAGTTTTGGCAAATGTAGGTGAATGATGTCATCGAATGCATAACATATGTATCGAGAGTGAATAAACACTCCTCACGCTGCAATACGCAGCCAGATGTATGTGCAGGAATGGAGAAATCATCTTTCTGAAAAAGGAATGTTCTGTCCTGAGCCTGATCAGATCACCAGTAGCTGCCAAGTAGGAATACTCCCCACGAGTTTTTGCTTTCCTCAATTCTCCAGTTTCCGGTCCTTTCTTGGCTCTGCAGACGAGTCCATTCGGAAGGCCTCATTCAAGCCTGTACTTTCTATTTGTAGAAGATGACCGCAGAGTGAAACTCTCAGCTGCTCCGTGAAAGTAAAACTCTAGGACTTTAGTGTTTACTACCAGTAGTAGTAATAATAGCATAAACTCATAGATAAAATGTTGCCTTCTTGGGGACAGAGCACTTTGTACTGCCCTCTCATGGGACCCATGTGGCCGTGCTCTGCACCGTTAGATAGTATTCTGTGAAGGCAGGTCTGGTTAGTCTTATTTTACAGATGTGTAAACTGAGGCTTAGAGTTGAAGTTCTTCCCTAAAATCCCATAGTTAGTGAGCGGCAGAACCAGAGGCCCCTCAGGCCCTCTGTCCTCACATCACGCTGCCTTTCTGGAGGGAATGATGAATGGTTTCTGCTCACGCGCCAAGTCGTCTTCTTTGTCAGTGGATGAGAGTTACTTGAGAGTGACTCCTCCTTTTAGCAATTATTTCACTCATTTGTCTCCTCGAGGGTATATTTGTGTTTATTGTCTTGAATAGAAATCTGGGTCTATTTCTCTTAAGTTCAGCATCCCAAGGCACAGTTTTATCACAGAGGCTAACTCCTGTAAAGTTAAGTACGATAAAAGGAAATGTGTGCCATACAGCTCTCTGGATGGGGAGAGGAAAGCTGCTTCTGCCTTCTTCTTCTCTGGCTCTCAACTTCTGAACCAAGGGGAAGGGAAATAGGACTGAAGAGTGATTCCTCTGCAGTGTAAAAACCTATTGACTTCTCTTCATGTCGTACTGAGACAGGGGTGTGATAATGAGAAGTTTTAGAAAGAGTGAGAGCGGATTTCTTTCCCTGAGTGGCCTTCAGAAATTGTCTATGGCAGTTAGTGAACGTCTTCTTTTTGCTTTGTTTGCGCTCCCAGCATTAACACAGTGCCTGACACACAGGGAGTAGGTAAGCAAGCACTTCATGATGTTTGTCAGCTTGACTTTGTTTCCCTAACTTTCAACATTCCGTTATCAAATTGTTGTGCACAAAGCAGGAGGCTGGTACAAGGAGGGGTTCTCATTCCAGAGAGCCCCTGGAGGAGCTTACTTGCAGTCATAGGATCATAGGATTTAGACCTAGATCCATGACAATCCCATTTTATAGGTGAGGAAACTGAAGCTCAGAAGGGAAAACGTGATTTATCCAAGATCACAAAGCCCATAAAAGGCTGAGCAGGAACCAGGCCGATGTCAACTGACTCAAATCTAGGGTCTATTCTAAGACCTGAGTGTCAAGCCACAAATCACAAGGTGAGCTTATTAAATCTCACTTTCTTCAGGGGCAGTCACAGACTTTGAGTTAGAAGGAGCCCTAGAGATTATGTGGGTCATGTGCCCTGACTGAGCCAGAATCTCCTCCTGTGGTTACTCCATACCTGCACCCCTATTCCACAGAGTCCTTAGAAGGAAAGCATCTCTTAAACTCTAAGTACAGGTTTCCTCACCAATCTCACTGACTTTCCTGGATGTCAGCCTTCATTACAACTTTCAAATGTCCGTGCTGCTGATTTGTAGAATATGGATGTGCCCATTGGTACCTTGAGAACTCTTCTGATAAACTGTTCTGAGGGAAGCTTTTCCTCATGTTAAGCATCAGTTTGCCTCTCTGCAACTTCTTCCTGTTGTTCCTAGTTCTACTTTAGAGGACCAAGGAGAGTGTTATCATTCCTCCATGTGATAGCTCTTCAAATACTTATATAAAGCTTCCCCACCCCCCCAAACCCTTTAGAGCATGTACAGACATTTTCTGCCAGCCCCCGTGGGGGCCAAAAAGAAATCTGATCATATGGTAGCCCCTTTCTGCTTCCAGATGTGTGTGACTCATCAGCAGTTGAGCCTCCCCAACTGGTTACTGAAGGAAAAAAACCTGATGAGTTGGGGTGCTGTGCTGGGTAGAAGAGGTAGCTTCAGGTGAGCAGGCCTCTGCTTCCCAACGCCAGGCAGCCATTGGTTGAAAAGGAGGCCTTTGTCTCCCCTGACATGTGATTACAGGGGCTGCTGCTCCCTCTGTGAAGCTGGGCTTGTACCAGAGATCCACGAGTCCTGGCTGTCTTCACCTCTCTTGTTTTAGCCCTGATGTTTTGAGTAGCAGCAGCTCCTGGAGCAGTGGGGAGTACAGGTACAGCTACAGTAGACTGGTTCAAGGGTAGAGCTGCCATCATCGAGGGCATGGGAAAGAAGACGGGGAGTGAAATTGGGTCAGATTGTGTTCAGTGGCTGAGAGATGGGAGGTGGCTCCTTAGCAGCCTCGAAAATAAACTGTGTCCCTCTGGGCTTGACTCTTAGCCTCCCTCCCTCCTTTCATCAGTTCAAATGAAGGTGAGATTAAGTGACTTCCTTTCCTCCCATCCCACTGCCCTTCCTTGTTTTTCTGTATAGACTTCTCCTTGCTCACCCAGATTATGGGAACGCTGAGTTCTCCCAGACCTCCTCCCCTTGTCTTCCCTGCCTATCCCTCTTCCCTCCTTTTAAGATCATTATAACATAACACAACTAGTCCCAGGCTCCCCATCTTATTTGCTCACTCTGTTACCTCTGATGACATTAGGGTTCTGAGGGAATATTTGCATCATATTCCTCTGCTTGTTCAATTGCAAACACTTCGTCCTCAAACAGTCCCTTTCAATTGCTTATTCATATTTGCTTTTTTTGTGTTTTTCTTGACTCTTGTGTTTGTATTTCATAGTTTCTACTCAGCTCTGATCTTTTCATCAGGAAGGCTTCAAAGTCCTATATTTCATTAAAGGCATATTTTTTTTCTCCTAGAGGATTATATTCAGTTTTCCTGGGTAAGTTATTCTTAGTTATAAGCCTGTATCTTTTGCCTTTTGGCACATTATATTCAACACTCTGCTTCTTTATAATAGTAGCTGCAAAATCTTGCCTGATTCTCACTGTGGTTTCTTTCCCGTTGCTGATAGTATTTTTTCTTTGACTTGGAAGCCTTGGATTTTGGCAATGATGTTGCTGGGAGTTTTCATTTTGGAGTTTCTTTCAGGGGGTTATTGGTGTATTCTTTCTATTTGACTTTGCCCTTTTTGTTCTAATGGGTCTGGGGAGTTTTGTTTTATGATTTCTTAAAATATGATATCACAGCTTTGTTTGTTTTTTGGCTATGGCTTTCAGTTAGTTCAAATGTTTCTTTAATTATCTTCCCTTTATCTGTTTTCCTGATTAGTTATTTTTGATAAGAGACGTGTTTTACATTTTCTTTTATTTTTTCATTCTTTTGCTTCTGTTTTAGTATTTCTTATTGTCCCATAGACTAATTAACCTCATGTTTTCTTTTAATTTTCAAGGAGTCTGTTACTTGTGTAAGGTTTGTACTTCTTGTGCTCAGCTGTTAATTCTCTTTCTAAGTCTTTTTTCTAGTGCTGTCATTTCTTTCCCAATTCTTTCCTTTAGCTAGTTCATTTCATTTATAATATCTTTTTTAAAAGCTTGCTTTGTTTCTTATGGAAATTCCGATTGACCTTGTGTCCAAATCATGTTTTCCTCAGAGGCTTTGCTTATAGATGTTTTGGAGTTATTCTCCTTTTCTGGGTTTGTCCCTGGGTATTTTAGCTGTCTTTTTGTCACCTTATTAACTGCTTATGATGAGTCTTTTTTGCGTGTGTTTCTTAATTCTTCTAGCTTTATTTACTGAATTGGGACTTTTTGTTAGGGCATCATTGTCTGTGCACATCTGAAAGGATGATTGTGGCCTTCCAGGGTCCTGAACTGGATTACTGGGCTTCTTGCTGCTTTTTTTCTGCTGTGTATCATGTTCTTTAAGAAGTAGAGGATCGGCTTGGTCCAGGGGGCTGCAAACTGTCCTTGGATCCCATGTGATCTAATCCAAGGCCCAGTTGGATTGTTGCTCTCCTGGACTTTCCTGGCTCCAGATCCAGGTTTTTTTAGGTCTAGGTAACACAGCTGCAGACTTTCCCTGGGTGGAGTTCCAGTGGAGAATTGTTTGCCCCAGTCAATGTCAGCTAAGTAAAAGCCTTTATAGGGACAGAATAACAGAACCATAGGCCTCCCCTTTATTTGAGAACAACAGTATATCTCAGTTTTGAGCCTGGTAGCCGAGGTTGAGATCTTTCTCTAGGACCAGAGAAACAGTACTTTGGTCTTGTTTTGATGCTGGGGACTGACTCTGTGGTCCTACTTTGGGGTCAGAGTGACAACACTGTGGTCCTGGTCTGACCCTGGAGAGCTTATCCTATCATCCTGGCTCACCGCCTGGCCTGGTTCCTAATCTGTGGTCTGAATTGATGATCTTTGGATAGAAAAATGACCCGCCGTGGTTTCTCCTAAGGTTTCCCAGTCACGGGGAGGGTTTGTGTTCTCTCTCAGATTCTTATGGAAGTAGCTCTGGGGAGCTCTGATGTACTGCTCCTTCTGCGGCATCTTTGTCCAGTCCCTTCTAACTGATGATGCTGGTCGAGGTCGGTTATTGGATTCTGTTCTAATCACTCTGTGATTGTTTATTGCTCAGCATTCCATTTTCTGTGTAGGACCAGACTCCTTTTTTCTATTTACCGTTTGTGCCCTGACTACCTTTTTACTACCCCTGTCCCTCTTCCACCCTTGCTGAGGAAAACTCTAGATTTCAGGCTCAAGCTATTTCTATAGTTAGCAGCTCTCTAGAAGCTTTCCTACGTAGAGGAGAGTAGAGGGTAGAGGTAGGTAGTGGGAGGAAGCCCTGAGAGCACAATGCCCTCGTTAAGAAGACAAGTCAGCCAAGAGCAATGAACATTGGGCACACTGTGATGGCAGGCGGAGGCCACCAGTCCCGTGGCCTCAGCCAAGCCCCATGGGGCTATACTTTCTCTGCAGCAATCCTTGGGACTGAGTATCTTCCATTCCTTCCATTCATCCTCATATGACCTGGACTTAGCCTTTTTCACTTTCTGCTGACACCTTTCTGGATGATGGTGGTACAGTAGACTGAGTGCAGCTACGGGGCGCCAAAGTGCACTGAGCCCTGCACCTGGAGTCAGGGAGGGCGGAGTCCAGATTTGACCTTAGACACTTACTAAATGTGTGACCCTGAGCAAGTCACTTGTAGCCTCTGCCTCAGTGTGCCCATCTGTAAAATGGAATCTATAATAGCACCTGTGTCCCTGGTTGTTATGGGAGTCAAATGAAATCATATTTATTAAGTACTTTGCAAACTTTAAAGTATCACAAATGCTAGTTATTACTACGACTATGACTACTACTACTGCTACTACTACTACTACTGCTACTACTACTACTCCTACTACTCCTACTGCTGTTGCTGCTGCTACTATTGTTACTACTACTACTACTACTACCACTACTACTACCACTACTACCACTACTACTACTACTACTACTATGACTACTATTACTACTCCTCCTACTGCTGGTGCTGCTGCTACTATTGTTACTACTACTACTACTACTCCTGCTACTACTGTTACTACTTCTGCTACTATTGTTACTACTACTACTACTACTCCTGCTACTACTGTTACTACTACTACTACTATGACTACTATTACTACTCCTCCTACTGCTGCTGCTGCTGCTACTGTTGTTATTCTTCCTCCTCCTCTTCCTCCTGCTACTACTTCTACTACTACTGCTGCTGCTGCTGCTTAGCAGCTTGTCAGTGTCCCTCCTGAAATGGGGCTCCTCTACCTGAATACAGGACTGCAGAGATGGTTTTGGTAGGGCAGAGAGCAGCAGGTCTGTCACTTCTTTACTTTGGACTCTCTGCCTCTTTGTAAAAAGCAGCCTCGCAGCCCACTTAACCCCCTTGATCTTTTCCACAGGAAACACTGACTTGCCGTGCCTCCTCCATCCTGTGTGTGGTATCTTACTATCCTGGAGGTTAACATAGAATTAAAGTTTATAAATAACAAAAACATAAAGAAGATCGTAGCATATAAGATGCCATGTGGAAGTTAGACTTTCACTTAGAATAAGTCTTTTTTCCAGAATTGGAAATATTTAATCTAGATATTGATAGATATATACAACTAATGATATTTTAGACCAGTTTTGCATGTCTAAAATTGTACCATGGTAACAATACTTCTCGATGCATATCTTCCTGATTTGAAGCAATGAGGACATCAAAGAAAGGATCAGAATATTGCTCCTAATCTATTTTATATTAGAAAGGCAAGTGGCAAAATTCATATTTTTATTCAACATATTCAAGGTCAGACTGCTACATAGTATGGAAAATATATGTTGTTTTATTGCTAGGTTTATATTAAAGATCAGAGTCTATAAATGTAGCAAGTATAACAAATTATTGATTTACATGAGTCTATTGACTGAGTTGTAGTTATGAGTACAGAATTGGAGAAGATCATCTTTCCACTATTGATCTGCACTTTAACCTGTTCAGTTTTTTCATGATACAGACTTTATGTGAAACGTTTCTTTCTGAGGCATGAAATCAGAATGGGCTTAGCTAGCCGAGCAAGTGCTTGAAATAGACCATTGGTTTTGTAACTTCTAATCTCTGGATCACTGCACTGAAGTCATCACTGGCTGGTATTGACTGAAACTAACCATTATTTGTTGTCATTTATTAATTTGTACTGGCTCTTTTCCATTATTAACATCTGGGTGGTTCTTAGCTTTTAAAATGGTAGCCCTTGCTTATGGCATGTAGTACAAAAGACAATGTTAAACATAGGAAACATTTACTCAGAGAAATCCTAAAACACATACCAAATCAACAAAAATTGAGTCCTTGCTCTCTGCTAGGCAATGTGAGGGGATCAGTAAAGCCATCCCGAGATTTAGAGTGGTGGTGGTGGCCAGAGACGAGAGGCCGAATTGGCTTCTTATGATGGAGTGTATTTCAAGTCTTTTCAAGGAAAGAGCCAGTCTAGGATTCTCATCAGTACTGGAGTCCACAGTCAAGAGGTAAGGATTGTCTTACGTGTATCTATGTGAGTCAGAACAAGAGAGTCCCTTTCATCCCATGGCTGACCCCTCCCCCTCACCTTTGTCTGATGTTGTTGAACTACAGGAAGAACACCAGCATCATTCTGGGGCAGGGGGATGACAAGATGGATTACCTTATTGTCCTAACATTGTGGAAAACTGCCCATGAGTCCTCTTGAGAATTGCCTTTTTAATTTATTTAGAAAGAATAGAGATTTATTGGGGGGTGATCTGTATAAATTATATGGTCTGGCTGGCCAATAAGTGCTGTGGAAACAAACTGTGAGGCTGGGGGAAGTGTTTAGTATCCAGCAGCTGTACAACACACACAGTGTGTGCCCTGGACCAGGCCAGTTCTGATTGGGACAGTCCTAAAATAGGTAAAAAGAGAATATTTTCAATTATGTTTTCTAATATTGAAGCGATGATATTAAAGGTAAAAGGAATAGGTTGTGAAAAGAACCCTCTACTGCCTATCGGAAGGCAGGGAGCCTGCATAGTATGAATTGGTGGTGTGCTTGAAGGGACTGGCTATGACCTTCTTAATCCTTCTTTATCAGGGTCTGACAGTGATCTTTAACATATGAAAGTTGTTATTGTAGATCTTGTGAATATATGAAAGAAGAATGAATCTCCACATACGTATAGATTTCAGTCCTGTTGTTAGCAGGACGATGGGAAGAGGGGGACTTCCTCTCCTTCTTTCAACTAGCTTAGGGGTGGGGAACCTGTGTCCTCCAGGCCACACATGGTCCTCTAGGTTCTCCAGTTTGGATTCAGTCAAAGGGCCACACTTGAGGACCTAACGGGCCATGTGTGGCCTCAAGGTCACAGGTTCCCCATCCCTGATAAGCTGTTGGATCTGCTGCACCCCATATATCTTTGGGGTATCAGACATCCTGGGATCCTATGGATTTGGGGTTTAGTATGCCTGCAAAGCTGAGCTTTGAAAAGAGCTAGTTTTGCTCTAGAGCAAGGGAGAGATACAGTTGGGCATATGGATTATAGGTGAATTTGTGAATAAGTATTTATTAATTGCCATTTATTAAAATGCCATTAATAATGTACCAAGCACTGGGGATGCAAGTATAAGAGGAAAACATTCTGTATCCTTAGGAAACTTGCTTCTAATGGAGATGTCCCTTCTATAGATATGTACCAAATACATACAAAATGAATACAGAGAGCTTAGGATGGAGGGCACAAGCAGCTGGGAAGTCCAGGAAAGGCTTCCTCCAGAAGATGTTTCTGAGTGTAAATGGAACTTGAGAGCTCATGGACTCTCCAGAAATTCACAGGTTTATCAATATCTGACAAAAATAGGATCCTTAACAATCATCCTAAGCTTCTAAGCAATGGTTAGTCCAGTGAAGAAGATGGCGGCACCGAATTGACTGTTGTAGGCCCAGTTTGACATGTCCATATGTTCAGAAAGTGCAAGAGGGAGATGTGTAGAGAGTGAAAGAAGGGGGAGAGAACATGGCGAAATCACAGTGTCTTTCTTTTTTTTTTTTAATTTATTTTATTTACTTTTAGTTTACAAGATTCAATTCCACAATCCCTTGAGTTTCAGATTTTCTCCCCTCCCTTCTCCCCTCCCCTCCCGTGGTGGTGTGCAATCATGTATAGGATCTGCAAATACTTTCACGTTGTACAATAGTCTGGTTATATAGAAGGGTTGTAACCAATGAGTGAACACTGGGAAAAAAGAAGCAAAACCAATCATGAAAGAGAACGATAGCATGTTTTGCTTCAGTCTCCATTTAAACTCTAGTCTTTCTA
>CM053587.1:343921688-343975471 GCA_028646515.1 Pseudochirops corinnae | reverse complement strand
GGTTACAACCCTTCTATACAACCAGACTGTTGTACAATGGGAAAGTATTTGCAGATCCTATACTTGATTGCAAGCTGCCATGGAGGGGTGGAGAGAGAGGGGAGGGAGGGGAGAAAACTTGAAACTCAAGGGATTGTGGAACTGAATCTTGTAAACTAAAAGTAAATAAACAAGTCAATGGAAAAAAAATAAGGGGGTCAAGTCAGCTGACTTCCAAAGGCCCTTCTGGTACCACTCTGTGTCTTGCCCTCCATTCTGAACCTCCTCAGAAACCATCTTTCCACATTCTCCCCCGAACTCTAAATGCCCTCTGAAAATACTTCAGCAGACACTTATTAGACACCTGCTATGAGCACTGAGCTTGGCTGAAACTTGGGGACAGTAGACCCTTGGAAAAATATGATTTGTTAAAAAATCCTTTATTTCTCACTGGCCAGTTGTGCCCTGAATTCTGCAAGCTAGTCTCCTTCATCCAGATTAGATACCTCGGCTTGGGGGCATTTGACACTTTTCAGTGGCGTGACTTCTCCAGAATTTTTAAGTGTGTGCAATTTACCTAGATTTAGAAGATTATAAATAAAGGGCCCCCCTTTCCTCATTAAGGGGATCACAGGGTATTAGAATATGCATTTTCATTATGATATATTATGGATTTCTGAATGTATAATAACTCTGAGGGGGGGCATTCTCACAGCATTACATGGGGTTTGAGCTGCGTGACTCCCATTAAAAGCAGACACAGTGTGAGCTTTGCTATAATATTCTCATTATCCTAAACCCTCGTCTCTTTTTCATTTCTTAAAGGGGTCATTTGGCTGTTTAATATTAGTGCCCTCATTGGAAGCAAAACCCTTTAAAGGCTGAGCCAGGCCAGTTGTCGGAGCTGCTAATAAAGGGCTTCCAGGCTGCAGCCTCAGAATCGTGGGGCTTTGTAGGCTCCTTTGTTAGAGTCACACAAATACCCTTAAATAATATATAAGGTGTATCCTGTGTACGCAAATATCCCTACCCGCTTGTATTCTCTTATCCTGGGTGAGTGAAGACAAAGAGCCTCGGAGGAGGCCATTTTCAGTGACAGGAGATGTTTTCTAGAAGGAAAATTTGCAGGCAAAGAGCTCAGGGGCCTAGGATATGTGGGTGCAGAGGCTACCGAGAGAAGCACAAAGGCCCAGGGCCTAATGCAGGGATCCCTGAGCTTCTTCTCAGCTCTTGGCTCCGCTTAGAAAACCCATCACTTCCACAATGGAACCATGACATTGGGAGCTGCTCACACATTCCAGCCCAGTCAGTTTTTCAGATGAGAAAACCACAGCCCAGAGTGCCTGAAGTCTTGAATGGCAGGGTCTGGGACTCCTGAACCGAGGTTCTTTCTCCTGTTGCTCTGGGGCACCTGGATCATTCTGCCAAGTCTCCAAGGGGCTAGGATGGACCATTTATTTCAAAGGTTCATTGCTGCAGGTGTCACAGGAGCAGCCGGGCTCTAGTCTTGGCCTGGAATGTAATGCCAGTGACCTTGGGACAACTCACTCCCCATTTCTGTTCTTAGTTTTCATCTGGAAAGTGCAGCGGTCGTACTTGGCCGAGGGCTGTTAGTCATCTTTGATGTGTCACGGACCCCTCTGTCAGTCAGTCTGGTGCAGCCTGAGGACCTCTTCTCAGAATAACGTGTGTAAATGCTTGAAACAAAATGCAGGGGTTACAGTGGAAACAGATTCATTGCGATCGTTTTCTGAAATAAACTCATCAGAGTGTCTGGTAAAGAACTCCTGCCCTGGGTGCCCTCAAAGGTCTGATCCAACTTGAGATTCTGTGGAATTGGAATAACAAGATAATATGGGTAAACAGATGAGGCAGTGTCTGGCTCCTTTCTCCACTCTACTCCACCTGCTCAAGAAAAATGGCTTGAAATTCATTGATTCTCTTCCATTCATTTGTAGAGAGTGACTATGTGTAGTGAGGGGAATTGATCAGGGATGGTATAGTGTGGTATGTAGATCACGAGACCCCTGAATACACACATCCACATGCACACACCCATGTGTGTGTATAATATATGTGTGTGTGTATACACGCACAAATATATTTCTGTATCAGCAAACACACAAATGTGTGCCCTCCTGCTCCCCACCACTGGGGGTTGGGGTGGTGGTGAGAGCCTGGGGCAGGGAGAAGTAAATCTGCCCACCCACTCACTCACTCACTGGCCACAAGGTGCCATTTCTTTGGTTAAAGACAATAGAAGGTGCAAAGTTTCCTGTTCTCTGTAAATCAGGACTGTGTGTTTCTAGCCCTCTTGTCCCCAAATCAGTATAAATACATTTTTTCTGGCTTGTCCTTCCCTCCCACACACCTTGGGGGAGGATGTTTTTGGATTCCAGGAAGGCAGTGGAGGGAGGGCATTGTACAGCTTCAGTGAAGAAGCGCTTGCTTATTCAAGGTGGCAGCTTTCTTTCTTTTCCTTTACAAAGATGAAATAGCAGGTTTGGTGCTTGGGGAGGGATGAGTTGTATGAAGAACGCTGCCTTCAGAATCAATAAATCTGGGGTGTGGGCCTGGCTCAGGGTGACTTTTGATAAGACACTTCTCCTGAGCAGCTCGAGAAAATGAGCCAAGAAATTGAATTGTGGAGACGCTGTCGGGCCGAAGCCCAGCTGGGCATGACTGGCCTTAGGAGACAGTGGGCAGGGGTGTCAAGGGTCCAAGTGGGTGGACAGTCAAGCCTGTAGACTAGACAGTGGGAAAACCAGGAGACCAAGGGGTTGAGGTGAGGCTCAGATGAAGGTTAGGATGAAAGAGGCGAGGATGGGAGGTCGAGGTCTGGGAGCAGAAGGTCAGGCTTCTGCATTCCATCAAACTCGGTAAAATGTCACCAAACCCTGGAGGTACAAAGAGGAAAGGGAAAGGCTCTGACCTGGGGGCGTTAGAGGGACCACACCTGCGACCTCATTCATTTGGGAGCCTCCCAGGTGAGGAAGCTCCTTCTGCCAGTGCAGATCAGTGCCCTCTGTGCAAACACAGGAGGAGCTAAGACGGGGGTCCCAAGGCTGGGCCGTGTGAGGCAGAGAGGAGGGGGATGCCTTCTAAAGGCAGCAGAGGCCTCAGGACTGGAGTGTCAAGTATAGGGGACAGCTGACAAAGTTGGGTTATGACCCGAAAAGTCGGTGGGAGGCCTCTGGGAGGTGGGGGCAGGCAGCTTTTAATATCAGACCAACGACAGGAAGTGGGGAGCCATGGAAGATGGCTGAGTAGAGGGTGTCAAGTTCAGATCTAGCTTTGTGGACTATGTGTGGAAGTGATAGGGCCAATGAAGAGGCAGCTCTCGTGGGCCACGTGAGAGGCGATGAAGACTTGACCCAGGGTAAAGGCCATGAATGTCCAAAGGGGAGGGATGGGAGAGATCATCAGAGTGGCAAATTTGGCAGAGCCTGGCCACTGATTCAATCAGCAGGCAGGCCCCAGGAGCCCCTGGTGGGTCAGGCCTGGGCTAGAGACTCAAATACAAAGAATGAAGCAGTCTCTGCTTTAAAAGAGCTTATACAGTAGTGGGGGAGACAAGAACAAAAACCAGTGTAAGTATATATGATTAGAAGAGGCCTTAATACCAAACCCAGCCCATCCATTTTACAGATGTGAAAACTGAGGCAAGCAGAGGCTAAGTGACTTGTCCACTCACACAGCTAGTAAGTATCCGAGGCAGGATTCAAACTCAGGTCTTCCAGACTCTCAAGTCAAGTGCTCTCTCCGCTACACCATACTGCCTTAAAAACCAAAACAAAAAAAACCAAAATTGAACCAAAGGAAAGCCAAGGGATGCTACTTTTACACAGTAATGTCTGGGGTGGGATTTGAACGGAGGTTCTCCGACTCCAGAACAAATGTTCTTTTTTCTGTCCCACTTTAGGATGCTCCTGGGATATCCCTGAGGAGCTGTCCAGGCAGCAGCATTAATCTGGGACTGTGGGAGATGAAGGCTGATGGTGCCTCCATCATCTGCATAGAAATACTTGGCTGCTTGAGAGCTTTTGAGTTTGAGGAAGCAGACCCAAGACGGAACCTTGGGGGCCCCCACATGTACTGGTGTCCTTTCTCCTCTGAGCAGGAGGGGCATAGACGGTACTAAAGGGAGCAGTCAGCCATGTGGTGTCTTCTGGAGAAAGCCAGGTTTCCAGGAGAGTGTGAAAAGAAAAGATTGAGAAGGAACTTCTAGTGGGAGAAAGCATCCTGTCCCCCCAAGAAGAACAAGGCTGTGCTCTCAGACAAAGCCCCAGTTGCCCTACCCTAGTTATGGCTCAGAGGCAGTAGATTGGGCCTAGAACATGGACAGTGTCCAGGGCTAGGCAGAAGAGCATGGACTTAATTGTGTAGGCAATGGGGAGCCATTGTGAATGCTTGAGTGGGGGAGGGCCTGTGAAGGCTTGGAGGGAGGAGAGACCAGAGGACAAAAGACCCCTTAGAAATCTATTGCAATATTCTGGGCACAACTAATAACAGTTTGAAATTCATCGAAAATCCCAAACCTCATTTTAATCCTTAAATTGAACCACCCTACCCCATCGAGCCTTTGTCTAGAGCTAATAGCAAGTAACTTAATTTATTATGTGAGTTACCTCTCCTGTCCCCAGCCTTCCTCCATCCCCCAAGAGAAGCTAATGAGTAGGGGAAAGCCAGACACAGGCAGCAGCATGAGGCGAGGGTGACCCACCCGTGGGCTGACAAATCCCCCAACAATCCAAGCTGTGTCTGGTGTATCTTAGGTCAGTTGTGGCAGAGGCAGTTCACGTGCTCTTGTCCCACAAAGCCGTGAACCAAGCTTCCAGTCAATAGGTCCATCTGGGAGAAGGTGTGTCTGATGAGATCTTCATCCACTTGGATGGCAGAGGAACTGGAGGGCAGCTGCCAGAGTCTGGAGGAAGCCTGGGAGAGCCCTGGAAGCAGCGATGTGAGGGCCACACAAAATGGAGGACCATCCTTCTGCCATCAGGGTCAGTGGCTGGGGGAATTTATGGCCCTGGCCATTTCAAAGAGCCCAAATCCTGTGAGGGCATCCCTCAGAAAGTCTGAGACTTGGCAGGATCAGAGATAAACAGAAAGGGTCTTCATCTGGCACTTGAGGAGATGAGGAGCCGAGAAGCAAAGCCCTCTTCTCAAGCTACAGCAAATCTGATTCAGTATGTATTTGTTAAGTACCTACTATGTGCAAGGCCCAGTGTTTGGTCATCTAAGGGGAGTGGATCCAGAAACCCACCAGGGAAGCTAATGCCCCAAACACAAATGAGCCATGGACTGCTTTAAACCCTCCTCCTCATCCATAATGCCCAATCCAACTGGTGGCCAATTCCATCCCGTATCCTCCCAGCACGCGGCTGTAGAAGGCTGCCTTTTTAACCCTGACAGCAGCTGTGAGCACCCCCGTTTGGGGTGTTGGCGGAGCAGGACCCCTCTGCTCACCTGGGCAGAAGCCAGAAAGGATCTGAGAAGGCCGGGTGGGCAGCCACAGGTCTCCAGGGGGAGAGAGTTCAGCCCTCACGGGATTTTAGTTTATTGAATAAGTCACGTGATCGCTTGAATTCCTCTTTCTATTAGCATGAATGTGGCTTGCCAGCTTCCCCTTTGAAAGCACACAGTAGCTCCTTCATGTACTGCACGCCTGCCCTGAGAAGGGAGCCCGACAGCCAGGGGAAGCCTGCAGGGAGAGTGACTGATCTCAGAAGCTCAAGGGGGGAAATTTCAGGATCACCGTGCAATGGGATGTAATTTATAGGGTACCTCATGAACTTCAGATGAGAGGGACAAATGGGGAGAAGCAGTGTCAGCCTGCTGGGGAATATTTCAGAGATGACTGGAGCAGCCAAGTGCCCACAATTCAGTGGAACAGGCTGTGTGTCCCAGGAGAAAGTGAAATGAAGTGTGGGTAGGACTTGGAGGAAGAGAAAGGGGGGGGTATGATGGGGGGGAGGAGGAGGAGGAGGAGGAGGAGGAGGAGGAGGAGGAGGAGGAGGAGGAAAATGGAGAGTCACTCTACCAGGCCAGGAGCAGCCACCACCACTCAAGGTTAAAGGTATCTTTAGATGTGCCCGTGCTTGCCAGCCTCACGTGTCTGTTCCAGGGCAGCATGTGATGCACAGAGCCAGAGCATCCAGATGTCAATTGGGGCCTTGCTTTCTCTAACCTGGGCGTCCCTGGCAAGGCGCTCCCTTCTCTGGGCCCCAGTTTCTTCCTCTTGATCATCAATCAGATGCCTTTGGACTCTAAATTCTGTGAATCCCTAAACAATGTTGCCCCCATTTTCTAGATGAGGAAAACGAGGCTCTCCAAAGTAGAGAGGCATGGCTGCCCTGGCCGCCTGGGGCCTCAGATCCCCTGACTTGTTACAGACAATCTTTGATCCCACTTCCTCATTCTCTTTTCACCCCGATCGATCGATCGATCGCAGGACGAGGGTTCTGGGATTCTCTGCTGTCCCATGAGCTCAGTTCAGTTCAGTCCAACTAAGCAAGCAGCCATGATTCCTAAGAACAAGACGATTCACATCATGAAGAGTTCTCCAGTATGGCAGAGCAGCCTGCTCCCAAGAGCCCAGCATGATTAGTCTCATTTTACAGAGGAGGAAACTGAGGCTCAGGGAGCCAGGACTCCCAACTCCAGGCCTGGAGCCCTTGCCACGGTCCCACTTGGCTTCTGCAATGTGTCAGCTTCGTTCCCCTGCTTGCTGTCAGGCCTAGGGAAGAATGGAGGCGTCTTCTAGACTTTATTTTTTCCTTAATGAGACACAAATCAGCAGCAGTCACTTTGTAGGAGACTCTCAAAGCCCTGGTGGCTTCAAACCAAAGACAAGGCAGTGACAAGTAAGAAGAAAGAAAGAAGGAAGGGAGGGAGGAAGGAAGGAAGGGAGGAAGGAAGGAAGGAAGGAAGGAAGGAAGGAAGGAAGGAAGGAAAAGAAGGAAGGAAAAGAAAAGAAATTTCCAGGGAGAAGAAGGTTAGGAAGAAGCCAAGTGTCCCCAAGCAAGGATGGCCGGCTCAGGCCTTTGTCCTGCTTCTGCATTGGCTCAGCATTCCTCTGTGTGACAAGAGCCCTTGGCCATCACCTCCCTCCAGACTCTCTTCTCATCTTGGTCAGTGCCCTTCGATTCACTGTGTGCTGGTTGGTGGCATCCCAAGACTGGCAGAGCTGGAAGGGCCCTCAGTCAGCTTCTCTGCCTGGGCTGGCAGAGCTCCAGGGAGGGGGACACAGCCCATTCCACTTGGGAGCCAACTGCTCTCATTGTGAAGAACTTTGTCTTGACATCAAAAATAATTGAATTCTTTGCCACTGGCACCAGCTGCTCCTGGTTCTGACCTCTTGGGCCATGCAGAAGCAATCTGATCCTGCTCTGCATGATGGTACTTCAGATCCTGATGGCAGTTCCTGTTCTGTGCTCCTCAACTCTGATCATTTCTCCAGGTCCTTCAGTAGATAGATCCTTGTGACATAGACTTTGAGGGCCATCACCGTCCCACATGCTCTCCTCAGGGTCATCTGCAGCAACTCGGTTTTCTTCTCTGGCTGGCACAGAGCACAGTGACTCCCCTCCTTCTTCCTGAGAAAGTTGTACTTAATGTGGCGCAGGCTGAATGGAGCTTCTTGGCCTCCCCGGGAGCTGCTTGTTTATACCATGCTTCCAGATCCCTGAAACCCCTGCTCTTTTGCAGGTGAATTGCCATCTGACCGGGCATCCCGAATCCTGTAATTATGAGTAGATTGTTTGGATCCAGGTATAAAACTTCACATTGATCCCTACATTACACTGATCCTGCTCTGTGCTCGAGCCCACCAAGACCTTCTGGCTTCCAATGCTGCCTCCCGTGGTTTAGCAATCCCTCCCCGCTTGGTGACATCCACACGTCTGATGCTTGTCAGCCACGTCTCGCTACTCAAGACATTAATAAAATGCCAAAGGGCACAGAGCCAGGCCCAGAACCTGGGGAGCTCTGGAGACCCCTTGCCACCCTGGTGTGATCCCACCACCCTCAAACCCACTAAGCTGTGTCACCCTCCCGCTCACCTCTCTTCCTCTTCTCTAAAGCAGCATGAAGTACAAAGCATCAGATCCTTTGCTTTTACTCTGAGTAGACGATGCCCCTAGTGCTCCCCTGATCTGCTGCGGTAGCCGTCCTGCTGAAAAGGAAAGGAGGCTTAGTACAGCCGGAGCTGTTTGTGAGGGTGCTGGGCTGGCCCCTGGTGGGCACGGCTCCCTCTTCCCTCTTCCCTGATCAGCTCTAGTGACCTGTCACAGACTCTGCCCAGGGACCCAAGTCAAGCTCCCCGGCCTGCAGTTTTCAGGCTCATCTTTTCCTTATCAGGAAATTGAGACATTGGCGTTCTCCAGGGCTGTGGTGCTTCCCATCTTCTCCAGTCTCCGCCCTGCCTGTGCCAGGGGCTCACCAATGACAGGCACCCTTTCCTTCTGTGCTGAAGGATAGAGCTCACCTGGGTCCACTGCCCAGAAGTCATCAGGGACCAGCCCCACTCTCTGAGTGTCCTCCTGATCTTGGCAGTCAGTTAGACAAGCTTGTTCTCTCCTTTCCCACCTTGAAGTCAGCCTCCCAGGAAGAGAAGACCAGAGATGAATGAGAACTAGGCGGCTGTTAGTGATTGGCCATCCACCCCAGCAGGTGGTCTTCTCCATCTTCCAAGTCTCCCCTTTTCCTCAAGTGGAGCTTAGGGGGCAGGTCACATAACTGGGAACAGTGGGCCTGCATTTCCCTATGACCTGATGTTTCTGTGTGACCCAGGCTGTCTGAATTCTGACATCAGTGGGATTTGGCATTAGATTCTTTACCTGAGTTAAAGAAAAAACCCTTGGCTAGGGGTCATGAGAAGAGAAGGATGGAGTTTCACAAAACAGAGGCCCCCATGAAAATGTTCTCAACAACATGTGAGAAAAAATGGAAACAGTCTCCAAAAAGTGTCCTTTGTCTAGCAGGCAGATTGCTGGAGGAGAGAGAGTGAAACTTCTCCCTGTGGTTGATTTGTCATGTAGGCAACAAACATTTCTTGGTACCTGCTGCGCCCAAGGCCCTCCCTGGGTGTTGTTTGAGGGAGGACCAGAGACAGAGCTGCCAGGGCCAGGAGCACAAAGGAGAATGTAAGCCGCTGGGAGAGAGGCCCAGAAGGCTTGGGGAGTCCAGGGAGGGAGAACTCATGGGAAATGTGGGAAGGAGCTCCTCACATCACACAGGTATAGCCAGCGACAAAACCAGGATAAGGGGGACTCAGAAGCTGGATCTGTGTGACCTCCAGCAAATCTCTTGCCTTCCCTGGGCCCAGTCTTCTTCCTTATAAAGTGGGCTCAGGGACTGTTGTTCCACATGGTCTCTGGTTTCCTGTCAGCTTGGATCCGATCACTTCACTTGCCTCCTCATTGCGTCTGAATCCAATACCGTCTTCTCTGTTTGGCTTGTACAGCCCTTAACCACCTCGGCCCAGCCGACTTCAGCAGCATCCTGTACATCACCATGCCCCCCCCCCCCCCCACGATCCAGCCAAAACCCACCTTCTCTCTGTTCCTCACACACTGTGCACCTCCTCCCCTGTCCATACCTTGCACTGGTCACCTCTGCCGGGGATGCCCTCCCTCTTTACCTCTGAAAGAATCCCTTTCTTCTTTTAACACTCAACTCAAGGACTGTCTTACAGATGAGTAGCAAACTTTCCCTGGATGGCTAGGTGACTCAGTGGATAGAGTGCCAAACCTGGAGCCAGAAAGACTCGTCTTCCTGAGTTCAAATCCAGCCTCAGACACTTACTAGCTGTGTGACCTGGGCAAGTCACTTTACCCTGTTTGCCTCAGTTTCCTTATCTGTAAAATGAGCTGGAGAAGGAAACGGCAACCCCCCTCCAGGATCTCTGCCCAGAAAACCCCAAATGGGGATACCAGGGGTTGGACGTGACTGAACTGAGAACTTTCCCTGATCCTGTCAGGTGCTGATGCCCTCCCTTCCAAATGACCTATTTAGCTCCTCTGTTCCCATTCACATTTATTAACTTGAAACTATTCTGTCCATATTCAGACATTTCCTTATCAAATCCCCAGCACCTAACATGGTCCTGAAACACAGGCACATAACAGAGCTCATTGGTCGATTGATTAATAAGGACCTATCTACTACTCTGTGTTAGTGAAAATGTAGACTAAAGTTGGCAGAGTTGAGAGAAGGCAGATTGGATGGGAGTGGCTGAGGAGGGGAACTTGGAACCTTCTGAAACTGGTTGGTGAAAGGCCTGGTTGGAGGAGGAGGAGGGGGTGGAAGAGGGGGCAGCTGCACCTTTCAGGTGAAGATGAGCAGGACAAGCCAAGCTCTGACCGCAGGAGTGAGCTGCCCTTGTGAGCAGAACCTGAAAGAAAACTCCTGTTGTTGTTGTATTGCTGGTTGTTGTGTCATATCCAACTCTTTGGGGTCCCATTTTTGGGGGTTCCATGGCAAAGATCCTGGAGCTGTTTGCCATTTCCTTCTCCAGCTCATTGTACAGATGAGGAAACTAAGGCCAACAGGGGGAAGTGACTTGCCCAGGGTCACCCAGCTAGGAAGTGTCTAAGGCTGGGTTTGAACTCAGGTTACCCTGACTCCAGGCCCAGCACCCTATCCACTGTGCTGTCCAAGAAAACTCTATTCCCAAGTAAATTCTTTAGGAATCAAATTCCTCTTGGTCTTTTGATAGTTAGTGCCCCTGTTGTGGTGAAAGTCTAGGTGTGCCATTTCCAGCTGGAAGATAGCATTTGTATTTCAGTACCTGGTCACCTCTAGTTTTATCTTCAAATGCAGACAGCCATTTCTTGGGCTAGATAAATAGTTTTTAATTTAGTTCTGTTCTAAACTCCAAATAATGGTGTGAAACAGTCCTCCAGATGAGACTTGGAGATGGCCCAGTTCTTGTCTCATCCATCCACCCTGTGAGCTCTCCAGGATGGCTGTCTGCTTCAGCTCTGTATTCATTTTCATTGTCTACATGTTTATTAATGGAGATAAGTCCTGGGAAGGAGGACGCCTGGGCTGAGAGGGGAGCTTGGTGTCGGGCCTCATGCTGGTGAATTAAGATTGCTGAATAGGGCTGCGGTTGAAAGGCTCCAGGAAAATGGAACTCAGTGAGAAGGGCTCTTTGAAGATTTTTATTTTTTAACAGGATTGAAAACTGAAGCCTGGCTCAGAGCTTTTTGATGGCGTGTGTATGTGTGTGTGTGCACGCACACATGTGCGTGGACTCCAAGCAAGCATAGCAAACACAGTCTTTTGACTTCAGACTAACAGAAGATAGGTTCTATAAATAACAGCTGTTAGATAAAAATATGGATTAGGGTATTGAGATGATATGGAAAAAAATTTCTTAGTATGATATACAGAAGCAAAGGATGGAATCCCATTGCATAGAAATACCAGCTTTTCCAAAGAGACGAGCGTGTGTTTGACAAAGACTTGAGTTACTGAAAAGAAGCTATAATAACTTCTGCCGCGTCAAAAAGATTTAGATCTTGAGGCTCTGTGAAAATGAAAGAATCTCAGGAGTTCAGAACAGGAGACTTTCCATCACCAGCCCCTGGAGTGGAGCTGACAGAGCTCGTCTTCTGCAGCCCTCCCCCCTTCAAAAGCGGCTGTGCAAGTGGGGTCCACTAACCCCAGTCACCCTGAGATCCACATGACAGATAAGGCTTAAAGCGCAGCTCTTCTCGGGGGTATTTGTATCTTAAGAATATAAGACCTTAAATACTCAGAATAGGGGAAGGAGACCTTTCTGACACCTGGGAAACTGTGTTGTAAAGCTGGCTGGCTGAGCCTGCTTCAGACTGCCCCTCTCTGACCCACACATCTCATCTCTTCTACCTAATGGGTTTCTTTTTCTTTGTCGCCTCTTCTGTTCTGTGAATTATTGGAGGGCAGGGCCTGCATCCTTTTGTGTTTGTGTTTCCGGTACCTAGCACCATGCCAGGCATGGAGCAGATGCTCCCTCAGTATTTGGGGCATGAATCATTCAAGCTAGTAGAGTTGCTGTTCTTACTCTCCACCACTGCTTTCAACCCCCCAGGCAGGGGTAAGAATATCTAAATCAAAATGGCTCTGGGCCGAGTGTTCATGGGAGGGGTCTAGGTGGGAAGTGAGCCTTAGCTCCCCAACCCTGGGAGAGCAGCAGATAAGACTGTAGCCCTTCTCACTTGGGTTCTTCTTGGACATGGAAACTGGTTGGTCACTCCACAAGCCTCCCCCTCTCCTTTAGGGTTCCATGGGTACTCCTCATGCTGTCAGTCTGTCCATCTGTTTCCCCTCATTACTGCTACTTCCACCCTGTGATGATTCAAAAATTCCAAGAGACATAGTTTCTGGGTAATTTAATCATTTTATTAATAAGGCTGGCACATTTATTAATAAAAAGAATGGTCATTTGGCCAACTCTCTTAGACCAAAGACCCCTAATGGCAATGGGCTCATAGTTTAGATTCCCTTTGAAGAGTAGAGGTTCCTGAGGGTGACTATCAGCTCTGATTGGTCAACAATCAATGAGAAAACGAATATTACAATGAGAGGGTGGGCTATATGTTGAGGGTCTTAGGGTACCTGATTTGGATTACCCACATCTTGGTCACAGAGACTTATCCATTTCCATATCACCTGTCTGACAAAAAGGGGAATCCACCTTTCCCCAGACCTGTCTGAACAAACACAATGCACGGGAATGCACCCATTAGCCCAAACTTAGAATTTCTTTTACTGTCATGGTCTGGGCAGATCTCTACCTAAGATTCCCCACACTGGTTGGTTTCTAGGTGAGGAAATAGAAAAGGGGGAAAGCATGGTTCTAGTACAATAGTTGGTTATTAAATGTAAGAGAGAAATATTCATTTCTCACAACCCAGTCCCATAAGCCTTTAGAAAAGGGAATACGTACTTATGTATCGTATACTCTGTGACAGGTACTGTACCAAGCACTTCACAAGTATGATCTTGTTTGGTCTTTACTACCACCCTGCGTGGGAGGCACTGTTATTATTCTCATTTACAGATGAGGAAACAGAAGCAGGCAGTCGTTAAGTGACTTTCCTAGGGTCCCATAAGGAACACATAGAGATGGGACTTACCCCCAGGCAGGGTCTTCCTGATTCCTCCACTAAGGCATGCTGCCTTTTCCTGGGACGTGTAATATACAGACAGAAGTGTGTGTGTGTGTGTGTGTGTGTGTGTGTGTGTGTGTGTGAATAAACACGTATTGAGCTCCTCCTATGTGCCTGGTACTGTGCTAAGAGTGTGTGGATGTGTCTGTGTATGCGTGAGTGTATTGGAATGTGTGTGTATATGATAATATGAGGAGGAGGGAACATTACATATTCTTGGTGATTTTCTTTAATGAAACTTCTGACCTGCTTTGATTTTCATGCTATTATTGAATGGTAAATCCAGAAGTCTGATAGGGACAGGCACAGGTACAAGATAAAATCCATGCTAACCTAAACTGAACCATAGAGATCACAACATGGAAGAAGGCTGGGTAGTATAATATAGTAGAGAGAGAGGAGGGGACTCTAACTACACCTTCAACTCAGAAATCAATCAGAAGTGAAAGGTGTTGTTTAAAATCAGGACACCAAAAGTATAATTGGACAAATTTGTTTGAAAGCCAGGCCTCTGGAGTGGAGGGGAGGGAGGCAGAGAGAGGAGGAAAAGGGGAGGGTGCTCTCCAGTACCATTGGCCTCCATGCTCATGTGCTATCTGAAGGTCTCCCCAATGCCATCAGCCTCCATGCTCATGGGCCATCTGAAGGTCTTCCCAGTGCCATCAGCCTCCATGCTCATGGGCCATCTGAAGGTCTCCCCAATGCCTTTGGCCTCCATGCTCATGGGCCATCTGAAGGTCTCCCCAATGCCTTTGGCCTCCATGCTCATGAGCCATCTGAAGGTCTCCCCAATGCCTTTGGCCTCCATGCTCATGGGCCATCTGAAGGTCTCCCCAATGCCTTTGGCCTCCATGCTCATGGGCCATCTGAAGGTCTCCCCAATACCTTTGGCCTCCATGCTCATGGGCCATCTGAAGGTCTCCTCCCAACCCTGAGAGGTGGGTGGGGAAGGGAAGGTTGGGCAGCTGAGGAAGCAGAGATACTAGTTAGAAGGATAGGACTATGATTTAAAGGAAGGGAAAATATAAGCCATGAGGAAGTGTTAGGAGAGGTGTGATTCCTAAGCCTAGAAAAGGGAAGGCACAGGGCATGCATGACTCAGTAGAAATGAGGGGTTTGAAGTCAAAGGACCTGGGTTCAAAACCTGAGTCTCCCACTTCAGATCTCTGTGCAAGGCCCCTCCCCTCTCTGGGCCTCAGTTTCCCTGTCCGCAAAATGAAGGGATTGAACCTGATGTCTCACTGTCTTATTATCAGAGGTTACGGTTCACAGAAATCAAGAAACATTTACTAAGTGCCTCCTGTGTGTAAGGTCTGGCCAGGTACTGGGGATAGAAAAAGACAAACAGCACAGGGCTGGTCCTTGAAGAGTTTCCATTCTGGACGGGAGTCAGGGAGCAGTGCATTCAGATCCTGCCTCGGATCCTTACTGGCTGTTTGACCAGAGGCCCGGCTCAGTCCTCTGTGACCCACAGTTTCCTCATCTGTCAGCATGTCCCAGGGTTGACGGAAAGCTCCAGACATAAGGGGATTTATGTGCAGCGCCATCCAGAATCTCTGCTGTTGTTACAGTTGCTAGAGTGGATGTGACCTATTCAGAAATAAAGGTCAGTTTGTGTAGAAGAATCTGCCACGGGAAGGAGCCTCAGCTGGCTGTCCAAGGAAGGCACTAATTAACTGTTCTCCTATATCCCACAAAGAGGGGAAATGGAGGTAGATCGCTGTGTGTGAGAGCCATTGGTTTGACAAAAGCCACGTGAATACCAGGAGAAGCCACCAACAAGTGAGGCCATGGAATTTCTGCTTCCTCCTGAGCAGGCAAATCGATTCAAGGGATGTCGGTCTGAGCCTCGCGGCCTCTCCAGGTGCCTTTCGGGCTTGTGCAGCTGTAATCTCATTGGCCAGGTTTTCCTGATGCCAGACACCAGCGCCTCCCATCTCCTTGCAGCTTTTCAACAGTAATTTTCCAAAGCAGAAGAGAGAACTCTTTTCCTTCCTCTCGGGGTTTGGGCATCTTTTGCTTTTCCAATACATTTGGTGCTGCCTGGAAACCACAACAAACCATATAGGAACAAGCGCGCACATTGCTCCTGGCCGGCTCACAATCAGAGGCCTTGGACTGATTAGGCTTGATGGGGAACACATGCCGGGAGGAAGTGCCTAATGAACTTTCATTCTTTCCATTTCATCTTTTCGTAAAGATAAATTTTCTGGAAATGATGGACCATTTTGATGTGGTTTGATCCTGTTGCTCAGCTGTGACTGGCGCACCATAGTCACACGGCTGCTGTTTGCTCACAGAACTCCTCCCCCGTGGGTTGCAATTACTTAGGGGTTTCGGGTTAGTGTTGAAGCAGCTAGCCCTTCATCAAGATGGAAGGCCAACGGAGACAGGACTAGGGAAAGCCAGAGAGATGTGAATGAGCCAAGGCGTCAGGGCCCAACTCTGAGTGTGGTCAGATGGAGTGGCAGAATCATGGTGGGAAAAGAAATGGCTGAAAGACTGCAGATGTTCCCTCAAGTTGTGTCCCTTTTCACACTGTTATAATTAACATTCCAGGATGTCCAGTAGTAGGGGAGGGATGTGGCATCCTCCTCTGACTCCTGAACACAGTGAGAAGGCTCCTAGTGTTTGTCATTACAAAATATTCTCGCTTTTCATTTTAGAGACCTGTGTTTGATCATATTAAGGGACCTCCCACACCTGTGCTTTTAAAGGTTCTTGATGGAAGGGAACTTTTAAAGGCTTGTCTTGATCTAATCAGTGGGTTTGATCCCTTTTTGTGATTTGTGAAGCATGCTGTTTCCTAACAAGCTAGTCTTGTATCCTTTGTGTTAAACCACCTTGACTTAAAAACAATTTCAACCAAAAAAACAAAGAGACAGCTGAGAATTGGTACTGGAGAAGATTGGGAAGCTGGAACTTTGATAAAAATCCTTTCTGGGCCAAGTTCTGTACTCAGGAAAGAGACCAGCTCCCACAGACCTCGGTTCCTGGGCTCACTGAGCGGAAGGCTGCCCGCTTTGGAGCCGCCTGCCTCAGAAGGCGAGATTTCTGGAGAGCTGGTGCTTCCGGGAGACACAGATGTGGAGGACATCTGCCACTCCTGGTAGCTCTCCCCAGAAGCATGTTCTGTCCTGCCTCGGGAGTCAGTCCATTGGGTTTTACTTTTGAATCAAACACCAACAAGGGAAGTGCTTTGTCAGTCCTGTGTTGCTGGACGCTTGTTACTGCCTTCTCTGGGCCATGCTCCATCATGGCCCATCCTCTGCTCTGCATCCTCCTGCCTGGAGCCAAGTATCTGTGCCTGCTGTTCTCTGGGCCTGGAATGTCCATCTTCCCTTCTCCCTGGCCATACCCTCCCCTCCAGGCTGGCCTCACCCCACTCCCTTGGAGCCTCTGGCACTCATTGTCTTGGTTGCTCCACTGGACATTCAGGGCCAGCTGCTTTCACTGTTTGTGTCTTAAGAAGCCTCAAAGTCTTGGAGCTGGAAGGGACCTCCCAGCCTCCAATGCTGCCCCTTCAGGCCCAGGGAGGAGAAGGGGCTTGTCCATGGTCACATGGTATTTTCAAAAAGATTGCAAACATCTTCCCAAAACACTCTCAGTCTTGAAATAACTTCCTTTCCCCAGAACAATAAAAACTCACAGTTACTTAGCACTTTCAAGTTTAAAGCACTTTTTTCCAGAACAGTCTGCCCCTTGGTAGAGAGGCAGCCAAGAGCAATGGAGAGAAAGCCAGCCTCAGAGTCAGGAAGACCCAGGTAAAAGTCTTGCCTCTGACAGTGGCATTGTGATCTTGGGCAAGTGACTAGTCACCTCTGAGACTACACGTGGTATGAAAGGCACCAATCTGCACTACTGGAGGGACTTTCCTCACATGAGAATTCCCCATATGGATGAAATCATAGGCCAGTCCCTGCCCCTAACCTTCTGTGGTTGGAAGTACAAGTCATTCCCATTTTCTAGAAGGAAGCTAAGGCTCAGAGGACTTAATTAAGTTGCCATGGCCACACAGCTGGTAAATGTCAGAGCTGGGAATCCTTGGTGTAAAAGGAGAACTTCATATATCATCCTGGCCACCCTTCCATCATGATCCCCCCTGCCATGCCTGACACCTCTGGTGGGGCAGGGAGGTCCCACATCCAGCCAACACCCCTGCTGCCCATCACTTCTGCACACCGGCCCTGGAGAAGCCTCAGAGACCAGCTATAAATATCAGTCACATCATCTACTTGTCTTTCCCTTTAGGCTTAGTGCTTGAGTGTCAAGAAACAGGAAGTAATCCTATTAGGAATTAAAATCGAAGTGAGAGTTGTGTCTGCCACCAGGGTGTGAAGGGAGCTAGCTGAGAGATGATGGAAGAGAGAGCAAGCCACAGCACATTCTTCTCACCTTCCCATCTTGCTGAGTGACAAGCAAAAATTTGTCAGAACTGAGCTGGCAGCAGCATGTGGATGATCCCTGGTCAAAAGAGCCTGCTCTGAGATGCTCACGCTCTGTCTAAAGGGCCGAGAATCCCCAGGGAGCTTCCTAGGCCTTTACCAATCCCTCTCCTCGGCTGAGGACAGTGGGGAAGGAGCCTGACACCTCTCCTCCCCGGCCCTGGAGAAGGGCCGGTCATGTCCAGAGAGTCCATTGTTTTTCAGCCCCCAGTACCCTCTTGCTCTTCCCTTCTATTTTCTGATCAAACCCTAACCCTCAGAGAGAAGGCAGATGGTTTGTGTAGTGGCCAATGCCAAGAGGAAAAGCAGCATGATGGGATATAGAGAGTCCATGACTTGGTTTCAGGGTGTCAGTGTACCTTACCAGCTCTGTGGTCTTGGGCAAGTCAGAGACTATCTCTGGGCCTCATCTCCCACTGGAAAATGGAATGATTTAGGAAGCCTTCTTAACTCATGAAGTCATCGTGAGCATTGAACACCAATGTGAGCTAAAAAGTAACCCTCTTACAAAGCCCAGACTAATTGAAGATCCCCTCATAAGAACAGCCCAGGGCAGCAAGAAATTCACCTGGGACAGTCAGGAGAATCCCACAGACCGTCCAACATCCAGCTGTCTGTGAACAGGGAGGAGCAGCCCAGGGGCAGCAAGCTAAACTCCATTGTCCTACCCCTACCCCACAGTCCCCTGAGCTGTCTGCCAAAGGTCACCTGTTGGTCCCTGGTGCTCTGATGGGTCATGCAGGGAAATGTTTGTGAAAGAGAATGTTTGTGTTGGGGAATCTCAATTTTGTTTGTGGACTCAATTTCCCTCGGAAAGCCTTCTCATGAATTGGGGGTGAATCCTACCCATACAAGGGCTTCTGCCTAGAGCAGCGGTTCTCAACCTGTGGGTCGCGACCCCTTTGGGGGTTGCCTAAGACCATAGGAAAACACATATTTCCAATGGTCTTAGGAACCAAGACATGGCTCCTCTATCCATCTCCAGGCGGGTCTGCCCACATGCAGATACACCCACATATGAGTATTAAAGGGTTGCAGCATGAGGAAGGTTGAGAACCATGGGCCTAGAGAATGTGTGCTGAGCTTTCAGAAGATTCCAGGATGAGGCCTCTGGTGAATGATAACCTGCAGGCTCTGTGGACTTCCCAGCAGCCCTCATTGGTCATCTGGATTTTGGCCAAGTGACAGACAAAACTCAGGTGGGAGCTACTGGTTTCTAATTGGCCTCAGAGCCCTTTCCAACCAGGAAATGCCCATCGAAACAAATGCAGTGAGTGTGATCTTGTACCTGCCTTCCTTCTTTGGGCCAGGCCTTACGCTAAGCACCCTAGAGGGTGCCATCTTCCTGATGGATGGAGCAGCGCTCCAGGCTCTGGCTTGACCATCCACAGACAAGTCGCCTTCCCTGACTGTTTCCTCATGTGCAGGTTGGAGGCTGGTGCCAAAATGAGAGGCTCCCTGGGCTCTTTGAACGTAGCTGGGGAAAAGCATATCTTCATTTCCTCAGAACTGGCTTCCTTTGTGTAACTGTGCATTTAGAAACATCATCTTGAGTCAGCAGTCTGCCAGAGGGTGAAGCCCATGCCTGATCTGTGGGGTCCTGAGCATAGACTTGGCCCTCAGCAGTCTCGGTCATGGACAACATGCAACAGTCCACGCTCAGCATGCACAAGTGGACCAAGCAGTCAGTGCTTGGGGTAGGGAGAAGATAGAGTGTCTGAGGCAGGGTTGAGAGACAAGGCTGTGGGGAGGCTGGGCACCAGGTCTTTCAGCACTTGGTCAAGGAAATGGGCATTATTCTGGAGGAAGTCAGGGATCCCTGGAAGATGAGGGAAGGAGAGAATGCTCTACGTGTCCGTACAGAGAACCTCTCTGTAAGGACATCATGCCTCCACCTACCGGAACTTGGTGTTGGTGAGTGGATAGACCTTTCTGTCCTTTGGGTTACTCTGGGAACTTGGTAGAATTGGGGTTTTTGGTTTGTGATTTCATCAGTGTAAAAAGTTCCCTCTACCTTTGTACCCAACCTGGGACACTGGCTCCCCCTGGGTCAGGTGTAGACCCCACTAAGGGCATCCTGGGCTTCTCTCTGTAAAATCCCAGGGTGTCTTTGGTGCTGGGAAGGAGCCTTAGCTATCACTAGCCCCACACCCCTTATTTGACATTTGAGAGCACAGAGGGCCGGAGAAGGGAAGGGAAGGATCACACAGACACTTCATGGCAGAGGGCGAGGCTGGGCCGTGGCCTTCCTCTTCCTTCCGTGATGTCCATCCTTCTTGCTGCTCTCCCCACAGAGCCTGTGCCAGCAGTGAGACGGAGAGTGAGGCAGGAGAGATCATGGACCAGCAGTTTGAGGAGATGCACAACAAGCTTGCCTCCGTCACAGACCCAACGGGCTTCCTGAGGATGGTTAGCCGGAATCACCTCTTTAATCGGTGAGTACTGGGCTCGTGCTGGGCCGGGGTCCTGGCCACCAGCTGCACAGGCCTCCAAAGCTGCTTCCCGAACCAAAGGGTGAAGCAGAGACAGCCGGGCTTGGTGATGATCCTTTGGATTAGAAGGAGTCCAGGGGGTATCAGCTGCTTCTCTGAACGGTTGCTTGGTGGAACAACAGTCTCACAGAAACAGGGCAAGATGCCTTGACACACCCATTAACCAAGTTCTGTGGGTAGCCCCTAGGCTAGCCTTCAGCACTGACCCCCTCAGCAGGGCCTGAAAGTGTCCATGGACAGTGGGGAGATGAGCCTTGTGGGACAGAAGAGTTAGAGACAGATGGACATGGGAGGGATTCCTATGCCTGTGCTCATTCTTCTGTCTAAAGTCTGGAGAGACCCTGGGATGTGTCTATTCCCCTTCTTCATTGTTTTAAGGAAGGCTTTGGTGCACAGCACCCACAAAGCTCCTGGAAAAGGCTTAGGGGGAGATTGTCCAAGTGACAGCCCATTGGCCTTCCACACAGTTTCTCCAGGTCTGGGGGCAGGTGGATTAGAACTCACACCGAGAATCTGTGTAAAGCCGCCAACCTCCTTTACTGGGAGACAACACACAAACAGTCTGTGGGGGAAGGCAGCTGTCACTCTGTTTCACTGGTTGTCTAGCAACCAACTGGAAGTCCCTTGGGGGGGGGGGCCTGCCACAGACGAAGGGGCTCCAGGTTGGACCAGGTGTGGAGGAAGAGGCGTTGTCCTCTCAGGGGCCCCCAGAAACTGGGAACAGAGACTTGGGAACAGAGACACCTGCAGGTGGGTGGAGGGGGCAGCTTCTCCCCTCTGCACTGCCAGCGTGACAGAATGTGAGTCTCCTCTCCTGTATGCTAGATGGGCCAGAAGGGAGCTGGGAGGTCAGTGGTCCCAATTGCACCTGGGAGCTCACTGGACAACGTGTGCAAAATACCCCCAAGGGGCTGGCTCCTGGGGCTTTTGTTCCTGCCCCTGCTTTGGCCAGTGTTCCAGTATCAATTGAGTGCCTACTGTGTGCCAGCCCTACTATGCAGGGCCCTAGGAATACAAACAGCAAAAATGAAACTATCTCTGTCTTCAAGAAGCAGACATTCTGCCGGGGCGCAACATACACACAGATAAGTAGATTCCAGATAATTTGGAGGGGGAGAGGGAGGGAGACAGAGAGAGAGAGACAGAGAGAATGTGAGAATGAACAACTGAGGAAAGGTTCTGCTCAGGAGGTGATGCCCGAGGGGAGCGTGAGAGGGAGCTGAGGATCTTGTCCAGATTCAGGCTCAGGGTGCTGCTTCCTGTGACTGGCGCTGACCTTTGTGAGTGGGGGCCTAGGGGTGGTGGGTATTCTTCAGCAGACACAGCTCTGCCGTGTCACTGGTTTTGAAAATGAGAATGCTTCCAAATGATTGATATATTGCGGAACAATCTGAGTATAATACAGATTTAACATTTGCTTCTGCACCATCCAAGAGAAATAGTGGGAATGGGGAAGACGGCCCCACTTCCCAGCACCTTGCAGGCTGCAGCCTCCACCAGCAAACGGAGCCCTGGGCGCAGGTTTGCCTCTGCCGTGGCCAGGTGGACGCTGCTGCTAATGCTTGGAGTGTTTATGCATTTCTTTATCATTTCCTTAATGTGGATGAAATGGCACCACCGTTCTTATTAGGTTCTCTTCTCTTATTAATGTGTCTTTGATGAAGAGATTGGCTTGACCATACCCCCTGGAAAAACAAAGTGAATGAAGAACATCTATCGCTCAGAATATGGCTGCAGTCGGATGGATGACCTATAGAGCTTGCCTCTGTGTGTACACATGTGTGCATGTGTGTGCCATGTGTTTGTGTGTACGCGTGTGTGTCTTGTCCACACAGTGCAAATGGACTGCAAATCGGGCACAGAATTAGACAGAGGGAAGGCTGGATCACCTTTAAGAAGTTACAAAGCTCCCGTGAAGGCCCAGCCTTCTGATACCAAAATTCTGCCAGTATAGTTCTGTCCAAAAAACTGGAAATGAAATTTTCAGGCCAGTTGAGGGTCCAGGGGGACCGTGACCTCCAATCAGTGAAGAACTCGAGAGACGCAGGCATACCAGATGTCCCTGGGGAGATGGCCAGAGAAGCAGAGGGGCTGGTCACATGGCAGGCCTCAGAAGGACAGGTGGACAGCTGGACATGGTGGGTGTACTACAGATCAAGGGAAGGAAAGCCTCCAGCATCAGATGTGAAATCAGCGGAGAAGGCAGCCAGAAGCCTTGGAGGATGGGCAGATGCTGCTGCCCGTGAGGTAGTGTCATTGAAAGGAAGTTTAAGCTGCTGAGATTTCAGAGCCATTTGAAGGGTCACCATCGAGAGCTGTTTCCTGGTTCTCCTGCTGCCCTCTGGCCAAACTCTCTCCCTCTTCTTTGCTGGGTCCATCATCACAGTAGCTGATTGGGAGGATCCAGGCCTCAGCCTTGGGCCATCATGTCCTTCCCTCCACTGACCTGGCCATGAAGATCATTCTAGGGGCCACATTCCCTCACTTCCCACTCTCCCCAGCTCTTGCCAGTCAGGCTTCTCCACCTGGATGTCCCACATGCCTCTGAAGCTAAACCTGTTTGAGACAGTCTTTCCTCAAACCGGCCTCTCTTTTTAGCTTTCCTGTTGGTGTTGAGGGCAGCACCACACACATCAGCAACTCTTCCTTAACTATTACAATGGAAGTAGCTGCTGTGTCTTGGCCCCTCGAGGTCCGGGCTTCTCCCCCATCTGTCTCCCCCTCTCCCCTCCCACGGCCTCCGCTCTAGTTCAGGCCCCCTTCCTCTTCCCTAGCCGATTGTACCCGCCTCCTCATTGGCCTCCTCTCTTCCAGCCTTTCTCCCTCTGCAGTCCACATCCGCTGTGAGGGGAACACTCCTAAGGCATGAGGGTGGCCGTGGCCCTTCCTTGCTCACAAAGCTTCAGTTACTCCCTCTATGCCCCAGGACAAAACACAAGCCCCTCCACCTGCCATTCAGCCCCTCAGCTCTCCTTCAGGCCTGAGCCAAGCTGACCTCTTTTCTGCCCCCACTGTTGACCTTCCAGCTCCCCTCAGGGCTTGGCTTGAGGGCAGCACCCTTGAGGGGGGCCTTTCCTGGTAGCACAGGCCACCCCTTCCCTGATGCGTTAGTGGAGAAAAGAGGGATGCCCAATTATTGTCATCCCCATTTTGGAGACGATGAAACAATCGTGAGTTGGTTAGTCCATAGTCATGTGACCATTAGTGGCAGACCCAGCCAACTCAAATCCTGACCCCAAGTCCTGGACCCATCAGGACACAGCCATGTCTCGTCACCGGCTGACCTCCGCCTCTGTGCCTCCCACTGAGCAGCACTGAGAAAGCCTCAACCTCCGTCTGCACCTCCCCACCTGCAGCCCAGTGGCTTGTGCTTCAGGCACAGCACCTGCCTCATCACAGAGCTTTACCCGGTGTCCAAGGCTACAAGATGGAGAAAGCGGACCAGCCATTATGCCTGTGCAGCTCCCAAGTTCCCAGCAGCCCCCACAGGCCTTCAAACTCTTCAAGGGATCCCAGATCTGGGCACACGGCATCTGGTCCCCCTCATTTTACAGGTGAAGACACTGAGGCCAGAGAGCTTGAGCCCGAGGCCCTGCAGCTGGTGTCCAGGCAGGATCGGAACCCAGATCTTTCTGAATCCAAGCCTAGCCTCCACCACAAGTTCTGTTTCAAAATATCAGTGGTGCAGCCAGGACGACAAAGGACCCTAAATCTGGGCTGTGGGAGGATAGTTTGATGAAACGGGGGAAGTTTCGCCCAGAACAGAGGATTGGGAGTAACGTGAGAGTCACCTTTGTGGATGTGTGGGGCTGTCGCACTGAAGAAGGATTAGCCTCCCTATGGTCGGACCCAAGGTCAGAGCTGGAAGCCACAGAGGGAACACATTTGGTTTTGTGTTCAGCAGTAGAATGGAGCGAGCAGAGACCTGTGAGGGTGGAGGTGAGATGCCCATTGTCTCTGTGGTGCAGGCTCCCTGATCTGGCTGGCTCTTTGGCTACATGGCCTTTGTGAGCCCAGGGGCCCATTGCTCTCAGGGGCTCTGCAGCAGCTGGTCTGACCTGGAAGTTAATCATTAATGTCTTTGAGCCATGGTTTCCTCAGCTGTAAAATGGGGTAACACTCTCCTCATGGGGCTGTTGGGATCAAGTGAAATGCTGCTCATGAAAATGCAAGGTAGCTATAAAGTGATATTGAAATGTGAGACCACCTCAGGGTGGGGAGGACATGCAGCTGCCTTTCAAGGGTACCAGTGATGGCTATGACGGGGCTGATGGAGCCTTGGCACAGGGGCTAAAGCTGTTTGATCAGACCAATGGCAGACAGGAGTCAGCTCTCCTGCCCCCAAACTGGGTCAGCTGGGCTTTTTTGGAGCTAGAGGGGCCCTCCCAATTGAGCAGGATTTCCCAGCTTCTGACCAAGCCCAGGATGGGTCCTGTGGAGGCCAAGTGGTTGCACCTGCAGGGAGACATCTCACCAGATGCCCGGTGCCCCTGCCTGGCTTCTGGGGCTCCTCCATTTTGGTCATTCCATGGGGGCATTGAATGCTTGCTTTAGTAGGCTTGAAGATGAGGCTCCTGCCAGTAATTCCAATCAAGGGAAACAGCCTCGTGGCTTTTATATTGCATGGGTTGGAGAATTGGTTTTCGTTTCTGCTTTGTTTTCTGAAGCTTTGCAATGGCTTCTGTGTCTCCTGTACCCAGGCAGAAGATAAATCAGTATTTAGAGCCTGGGGCAGAGTGCTGCTCATTAACACAAACCCAGGATGCCTCTGTTTTCTGAGTGCCTTTTCAGCAACCGTGACCCCCAGAGCACCATGAAGTGTTGTCTCTCTCTTTCCCACAAAGCTGGGTTGCAGTTGTCAGAAGCCGCCTGGGGATTCACTGTCCCACTAACTCCCGAGAGCTGAGAGCCGAGAGCCACTGCAAATGGGAGGTACGGCCTCATACTTGGGCACCTGAAGCTGTTTAGTCAGATGTGAGACTGATCCTAGCTAGGTGAGGTAGGATTCACTAATCTATAGAAGAGGGAAGAAGGAACAGGCAGAAAGTCTATCACCTTCAACAGAACGGAAAGGAGAGAGACCTGGTCATCCAGGACGTGTAGAAACACGTCCGCACTGGTGTCATTCCCTCCCTACCTCGCTCAGAGACCTAGAGCAGCAGAGGGATGTGAGGACGCATGTGTGTGACCCCAGGCAGGCTAGGTGTGCATATGTGCGACACCACCCATTGCCTTGCCTGCAGGTTCCTCGAGTCATGGAGTCGGGCTGGTATCTGGCCACCTCTGACATGGGCCCACCTTCCTGCCAGAGGCTCTCATACCCATGATGCTGTCTCAAGCATTGCTGATGCCTTGTCCCAGCCCATGGCCATCTTGTACCCCTTGGAAAAAGGGGTCCATCCCCACAAGGACATGCCCCAGTCCTCTAAGACTTGAGTGTGTTCCTTGATTCACTCTCCTGAGTTAATGGAGAGTGGCCTCCACAAACAAATCACCACACACACAGACAGTTCATCAAACAAGAGATCGTAAAGATGTACATGCAAGCATGTGTGTGTGTGTGTGTGTGTGTGTGTGTGTGTGTGTGTGTGTGTGTGTGTGAATGTGGGCATGTTCATATGGGGTCCTGGCAGATTGCCACGTCGGGGGCACTTCTCACTGGACTACACTGCCAGGAAAATCATTTTTGCATGACCATAGAGGGAAGGCCCAGTGCTAGCCTCAGTTCTTATGAACATCATTTGACCCACGGTGTGACTGGATCAAGTTAAGAATTGATGGGGAGTCATTCCTGGCATAGAGGCCCTGTGAATCTTTGGTGCCTTCTCTTCCCTCACAGTTGCTATAAACCCTTGATTTTCAATTGACCACAATCCCCACAGGCTGATGGACTTGGGCCATCTAGCCTTTGGGGCCCTCCTGTCCCCACTGAGTGCATCCTCCTGGCTGGGTACACACACATGTGGTCTTGCTCGGCCCTCCTGGGAGCCTCAAGGGAGCTGGGGCCCATGCTGAGATTCCACTGGATTTTGAATCCAGGTTTGACCTTCAGGCTGCTTACAGGGCCCTACGATCTTCTGCTGGTTTGCACCATCTTTAGCTTTCATGGTGAAGCAAAGAGCTGATGATAATGAGCAGGGTGATCCAAGTGCCAGCAGATAATGGTGCACTGGAAGTTCCCATGGAGGGCACTGCCACTGCACCTCCGTGTGGTGTCCGGTGCCGACTGATGCACCAGGACATGGAAAGTATAAGACAAAGGGAAGGAGAGGCCGGCTCCAGGCCGGCACCAGGTCCATTCTGTCCTGGAAGAGCTGGAGGCCAGCCCAGCCGGGAAGGGAGCAGAGTCATCATGTAACCCTTCCCATGCAGGGAGTCTCAGGCCACCAGACCCAGAGCCACCCTGCAATCAAGGAGCAGAGCGGGCTGGAACCAGCTGTAATTTACTGGGGGAAAGTCATTAACGTGTGGCATCTGACAGCATCATTCCCAGGGGCTCAAACCCACTGTCTGAGGCTTCAGGGGAAGGAAGATTCTTTCCTTATGCCAACATCTGTAAGAAAAATCCAACAGAAAAGCTCCTCTGACTATGTGAATATGATAGATTTTGCCAATTTATTTTTCTGTTGATGTCTTAAAACCTGGCAGGAGCTGACACCTGTTTAAATCAGGAAGTCAGCCAGCCCCTTGGCAGGTGCAGAATATATTTTCAAGCCACCACTTAGAGCATCCCCAGCACTGGAAGGATTCAAAGAGAAAGAGTTGGAAAAATGTGGGAAGAAAAAACAACAGAACCCCCAAACCTGGCCCTTTCTGGGCTGCTTGGCCATAGGAAGGAGCCAGCAGGTCACTGACTCACAGGAGTATGGGGTCAAGAATTCAGCTTGGCCCTTGAGGCCATTGCATCCTGTTCCCTTGTCTTCCAGATGAGGAAACAGGCCCTGAGAGGGGCCAGGACAGATGGAGGCTGCACAAGCCGGCCATAGCAGGTCTCTGACCCTGAATCTACTGCTCCCCTTGCTCATCTGGGCTCAGATGAGGGAGCTGAGGAGCCAGGAGGGAAGGGGGCTCACCCAGGGATTGCCTGGAAAGTTACGGGGAACAAGACGCCGACAGCAGGACTGTTAGCTGCATTCTATTCACTGGCTGGAAAATGGAGATTGATTTTTTCCCCTCCCTTAGAGGTCACTGAGTTATGCCTTCATTGAGTGTGCATAGGCGAGGAGCTGTCACTGTGATGGGAGGGGGGCTGCCTTGCTTTCTGGACCTTCTGGGTAGGAATTCAGCACAGGTGAATGGAAACTTTCAGCGTGGGGCCCTCTAGTGGTAACCACCTCTAGTGGTCATCTGGTCCTGGAGAACAGCCCCATGACTTGAGGATCCCCACACCACGGACAGGAAAGAGAAGAGGCATCAGAAGTCATTCAGTCCAACCCCTTAGTTTTACAAATAGAGAGACTGAGGCCCCCGGCAGCAAAGGGACCTGCCCCAGGGTCCCAGAGGTTGTGAGGTGCAGAGCTGAGTGCATCTCCCTCTCCGTTCCACCATGCCCTTCTCATCCTGACCTGGAAGTCAGAGATCTGTGGAAGGTCAGCACAGTACATGTCCTTAGAGACTAGTTAGCCAAGCTCCTTTGGCTTAGAATTGAGGAAGCTAAGGCTCGGTGTGTCCAAATAATGGCAAACAGGCCTAAAAACCGGGTGTCTTGTCTCCACCAACGCACTGTCCATCTGTCTGTCTGTGTGTCCTGGAAAAGTGGCCACCACACGTGGGGGGGATGGGAGGCCCCGAGTGCCTCTGTGACCAGGGGCTTGGAGCTGATAAGAGGCTGGCAAGGCTGGTGCCCTGGAAAGTGAGATCCCAGGAAGGCGAGAAAACAGGCTTCCCAGAAGGCTGAGGGAGCTGATTAGCATGTGAAGAGGGGGAAGTGACAGACACCAGAGAAAAGCCAGTCACACCTTTAATGGAGCTGCTGTACTCCGGACTGTGGGATTTTTCTCCTTTTTAAAGAAATAAATAATGATTCAGGTGTCTATCATTTCCACAGCAGGCTCCTAAATGAGAACGGAGGCCTTCCCTTTGCACCTGTACCCCCTATACACACACACACACACACACACACACACACACACACACACACACACACACGCACGCACACGCACACACACACACGCACGCACACGCACACGCACACATTTGCATCCTTTCCTGGTGGGGTGGGGATTGTGCAGTCAGAGGGGGATTGTGCAGTCAGAGGGGTCTTGTGGCAAGTCCCATTCAGTGTGAAACCATGTTAATGAGGCTTGAGCTGGAAGCAGGCTCCTCAGTGAGACAGTAACAGTCAGAACTCCCGATACAGAACCTTGTCAGACTTGTTGCTGTAATTTAAAAGAAAATGTAAGTCTGGCTGAATTGCTGCTCCTATTCTGTTCCTCATGGGCCCCCATCTTCCCGGTGCCTTCCTATGCTGCTAGGCATAGGTGGGGCCTGTCTCTCCCATGCATTTGCAGACACCTGACTATGCAGCAGCCTGAGATCAGCCCTCAGCAGTGGCTGTTGACTCATCCAGGAGCCATCTACCAAGGCCTCTGGCCTCAGGGAGGGGGAAACAATCAGAGACCTGCTCTGCTTTCCTGAAGATATGAAAGCTTCCCAGAGCTTTACCCCTCAGAGACAGTCACAGCTCTACAGACATTGGGCCAGTGCCCCAGAAGGCAGCCAGGTTCTAGGGTCAGCATCTTGTATTGGCCTTATGACTGGCTCTTGCCCTTATGACTGGCTCTTGCCCACCCCTTCCAGGGGGGGAGAAGCAGCTTCCTCTCCTGGAGCAGCTGTTGTGGGCTAAAGTGGCGGCCCCCTTAGCCCTACAGCCAGTCCCAGGCATGGGAGACTCTGGAGTGTAGGAGTCTAGTGCTAAGATACTTCCACACAGTAGCTTGTTGGGCCAAGCTGGGGCTCCAGAAAGGTGCCACACATCCTGGAGTCTGTACAGATGAATGATGGTGCCATGAAAGGCCTGGGACGGGCAGTCTGTAGGGCTCTTCTAGCATGAAAGTCGGGACATGCTAACAGAAATATTTTATCATGCTGCGATTAGGGGGATGTGCCTGTGGGAAAATGGGAGAGAATAGTGCTTTTTTCAGAGCTAGATAAGAGCTTGGAGGCAGCTAGTCTGACCAAAGGAGGAACTTGACCTGAGCACATGCCCAAGGTCCCATAGCAAGTCAGCAGTGGAAAGAGTTTCGTAGGATGGGAAGTGCCCACATGCCACCAAGAAGGGCTCCATCCATTGCAACCCACGTTCCTTAAGGCTTAGTATATGGTGGGCACCGTGCTGGGTGCAAGAGATGCAGAGACCCAGCAATGACAGCATCCCTGCCCTGGCAGAGCCTACATTTTACCAGGGGAGGTGACATTGACAAAGCTTCCCAGAGAATGCCAGTACCTCGAAGATCAGGCCTCATGTAGGACAAGGCTCTGGAGCTGAGCCTTGGGAGTGCTGGGGGCTCCAGGACCCAAGGGGAGGCATGGGGGGGGCACTGAAGTGAGAGCGTACATCCCACACTGGGAATTGCACAGGGGCCATTCTGGCTGGAACCCACCAAGTTCCATGAGGGTATAATGGGAAATAAAAACATGGGCTGTAGCCAGATTGTAAGGGCTTGGATGGTCAAGCAGAGGAGGCTGTGCTTTAGCCTTGGGATAGTAGGGAATGCTGGTGCTCTTCCTGACTCCAGGCCCAGCCTCATAGCTGCCCTATGGGTGGCAGTCAGTTGGCATCTTGTGGGTGGGGCTGGCCGCTTCCCATGGCAGCTGCTTGCCCAGATCATGGCCATGAGGACAGCAGGAAGCCACCTCTCCCAGGGCTCCTGTGCCCATCTTCCTCTGGGTGGAAGCTGGTCAGCAAGTAGAGCTTCTGGTGGTGATGAGGAAGGTAGGCCCTGTAGCCACCGTGCTTTCTTTCCTCTGTGAGGCAAGGTATTAAATAAGAAGTCATTTATGAATTGAGGCATGGTTACAAGAGTACACGTAGAGGTCTGCTCATCTTCACAGCGATGGCTTTACCAAGTACTTACACTTGGGACTTGGACCTGGGGTAGAGATTGCCGGCTCACAGGTCCACAGGTAGAGATTTGCCAACTGCTCGGGCTACAGATGAGGCACCTGTGCCCCCAAGCAGCCCCGGGGAAGCCCAGGAAGCCTCACTCCCCTCTGTTTGGTGCCTTCTCCTCCTGAGGCTGACTTGGGGGTTTATTCCTGCCTTCCCAGAGAAGGAGGAATCCTGGGGCTTTCTGGTCAAACTGGGAGTCCCCGTGCAGGAGGCTCACCCCGGAGCCTCCTGTCCTGTGGGAAGGAAAAGGGAAGAGGCAACCTCTCCCCTCAAGCGCTTGCTCCCGACAGGTTTCCTCCCGTCTCTCCCGCCGTCACCACCCGCGTTTGTTTTGAAAAGAAGAAAATGTGGAGTGTGCCTGTTGTGAACTGATAGACTTCATGTGAGCGATGAGGTACTGGGTGGAGGCTGCTTGATCAAGAGAGGAGGGTAGAAGAGGCTACCTGATCAGGAGAGGAGGGGAGAGAGGACTGTCTGCCCAGGAGAGGGGGAGCGGGGGCTGCCTGCTCAGGAGAGGAGCCGGCACTGTGCCGTCAAGTTCCCAGCGAGAAATTGTCGGGCGAGTGCAGAGGTAGCTCTCTGGCGCCACCTGCTGGGCTCAGTCAGGGAAACAACTCTGCTGCACTGGGGACAGTCGAGTGGCAGAAATGGGTTCCGTGGCGGTGCCGGCAGTCACCCAAGAAAGAGCCTTGGTTTAGGAGCTCCGTCGTGTCCGCTGCTGGTGCTGGGTACCCCCAGGCTCCTCTGGGAGACTTCTAAACAACAGAATAACGGCAGCAATGAAAGCTCCTGGCGTCTGTAGGGTGCTTTAGGGATGCAGACATACAACAAGGGTATGAAGCCAAAGTGCCTGGGTGGCACAGACCACGGGGGCAGGTGGCCAGCCCTGTCAGCCACTCCATCCACGGCGCCCTCATTCATGGCCCCACTGCCAAGGTGAAGGGAGGAGGACCCCCTCCACACCATGGCCCCATAGCGTGTCCTTAAGCCCTGGGGCAGAGAGTGGGAGACCTGAGGTTGGGCAGCAGGGGTCCAGCGGGGAGCTCTGTAAATGCTGCCATCCATCCGACTGACAGATGGAGAGAGAGCAGAAGCTGGAGCCGACCCACACAGCTTCCTCATCTCCTCCTCTTTCCTTGCCTGTCACCCTGGCAATCAGCGGTTCCCTTTTTCTTTGCCACGGAGCCCCAGGCATCATTTTCACCCTTTATTTTCAAGGATGTCAGGATGAAGTAAGTGAAAGAGGAAGGATTCTGTTCCCATTGTACAGTCAGGAGAACTGAGGCATAGACAAGTACTTGACCTACAACAAAAGACACCATTGCAATCTAAGAAATAAAAGACAAGGCTGTACATTTGAAATTCTGCCCTTCCCCACAGTTCTTTTGTTGTGGTTTGGATGGGCTCCGACCCTCTAACAAAGTAGCAAAAACAACCATCTGTGCCCAAAAGACTCCAGTAGGAAGTGGGTCCAGCCTTCCCAAATCCCAATTCTCACCTGGCGGCTCCTGAGCTTCTGACCCACTGGCCCCTCCATAATCGCTATCTCCCCAGGGCTGGAGCCCCCGAGATGTAATGCCCTGAGCCTGTCCCAGAAAGGATGCCTGTTATTCCAGGCATCAGCCACAGATTTTAAAATCATAGAATGTGTTCATGCTCAAACAGCTCTTTCTAGTTAATAATGGTCTAAGAACATGCACTTTTCAATGTTCCATACCAGCTGAAGCAAATGAGATGATTTCTCTAGCATTCCATTTTCTAGAGAAGGAAATGACCTTATGGGTCATCTGACCTAATCTTCCCCACTTTACAGATGGGGACCTAAGTCCAGAGGTGGGAAGGAAAGTGCCAAGCTAGAGACAACACCAGAACCTAAATCTTGCACATCCCAGCCCAGGGGTTTGTCTCTGAAGCTTCTCAGTAGCCCAGGACACAGGGCTCTCTCACCTGCTATCTCCCAGTGAGCCGCAAGTTCTTATTCCAGTTTGGATTTCTTCATCTCTGCTTCATTTCTGACTTATTTTCCTTTCAGTCCATATTAAGAAGTCATGCTCCCTTCATTTAAGCAAGACGAGAGGCTCTGGCCAATACTGAGACACAAGAGCAGATCGTTCCTTTAATAGGCACCAAAGGAATCACATGTTCTGTGCAAAGTCATGGATGCAAAGAATGAAGCCATCGATAGGAACCAAACTACAGAGAGGATCTAGCTCTGCTCCCACACTTGACAGACCAAGAACCTGTGATAAAAGGATCTTAGAACAGAGTAGCAGAGGGGCCTTAGAACAGAGACAATGAATACTAGGAAGGGCCTTAGAATGGAGAATAATTATTCACAGTAGGGAGGACCTTAGAACAGAGAATTATTAGTGCTAGGGAAGGCCTTGGAACAGAGAGTGGCAGAAGGACCTCAGAACAAATCTCTTAGAACAGGGATTTTCTACCTTTTGTCGTGCCCTGGGCCGCTTGGACAATCAGTCTGGTGAAGCCTATGGATCTCTGCTCAGAATAATGTTTTAAAATATGTCAGATAAAATATGGGAAGTAACAAAGGAAACCCACTATAGCAAAATATAATTATCCAAATATCTTTAAACTTAGGTTCACAGACCCAGGTCCAGAACCCTTATTTAGAGCACAGAATGTAGAACCAGGAGACAAGTGAGAGCCCAGAGCACCGCCCTGAGAACCAGTGTGTCCATGCCCATCCGTGGTTCTCAAAGCATTTTCCTCAAGACAAGCCTGTGAGGTCAGCAGCACGGGTGTTCTTGTCTCTCTTTTGTACATGAGGAAATCAACTCAGAGGCAAAATGACTTGTTCAAGGTCACCCAGCTGGTAAGTGATAGAACCAACTTTTCTGGTCAGGCATCTTGCTGCTGTAACTGCTGTTAGAACTGGAACAGACCTTAGGACTTAGAACATAGTATCTGCAAGGGACCTTAGAATTGTAGAGTATAGGGCTCCAGAGCTAGAAGAGGCCCAAGAGCTCATCAGCCCAACTCCCCATTCTGAAAGGACAAACCAGGGCCCAGAGGGGACTTGCCAGGGCCACACAGCTACCGAGAGGATGGAAACAAAATTCTATTCAAACTTCTTTTCATTGTTCAGTGGTATCCAACTCTTGGCGGCCCATTGGGGTTTGCTGTTTCCTTCTCCAGCTCACTTTACAGATGAGGTAACTGAGGTAAACAGGGCGAAGTGACTCGCCCAGGGTCCCACAGCTAGGAAGTGTCTGAGGTTGGATTTTTTTTTCCCAAGGCAATTGGGGGTAAGTGCCTTGCCCAGGTTGCACAACTATCAAGTGTCAAGTGTCTGAGGCCACATTTGAAGTCAGGTCCTCCTGACTCCAGCGCCAGTGCTGTATCCATTACACCACCTAGCTACCCCTGAGGTTGGATTTGAACTCAGATCTTCCTGATTCTAAGCCCAGTGTTCCATCTACTGTACCACCTAGCTGCCTAAACTTCATTTAAAGACACATGTAACGAAATACTTGGTGTTAAAAGCATATCACATAGTCTGGCTTTGGGCTTAAAACAGTGGTTCTCAATCTTCCTAATGCCACTGTCCTTTAATAGTCGTATGTGGGTGTGTCTGCATGTGGGCAGACCCACCTGGAGACGTTTAGAGAAGGTTCCTAAGACCATCAAAAATATGTGTTTTCTGATGGTCTTAGGCGACCCCTGTGACCCCAGTGAAAGGGTCGTTTGACCCCAAAGGGGTCGTGACCCACAGGTTGAGAACCACTGGCTTAAAATGAAGGCTCTGGATTTCTCTTCTCTTAGCTGATCCTGCAGGCCTGTGGTCCAGCACAGTCTTTCCCTAGGTACCATCAGCACCTCCCTGAATGAACTTCAGAGACTTTGGGGAAAACAGATCAGTTTTTAAAGGAACAGGAGTTGTCTCCCAGGCCCAGAAGTCACTACATCAGTTTTTCTAGAAAACTGCCATGACAACAGATTAAACACACCTGACCTGACCTCCTCTTATGAGGAAGAAGAGGAACACCTTTCACAGGAACAATCACAGCCGGAGCTTGAGCTGCTGCCTCCAGCCTCATGACACTGTACTGCGTCCCTACAGCTGCCCTCCATGGGGAAGACCAGGCCTTGCTTGCTTCCTCAGGACCTGCTTCAGAAGGCCAGCAAAATCCCAGGAGAATTCCGTCTCCCTCAAACCTCTTTATGCCTCTTCCTGTGAAAAACTTCCTGGAATGAACAAGGGGAGCCAGAGTCCCCAGAAAGGACCCTTGTAGGAAGGATTCCAGCATCATTTACAGTGTGCTAAGGGCAAGAGCCTGGACACAGCTTGTAGGAGTCAGTCGTAGCGTTAAGACCAGCTTCCTATGATGGGAACACCCATGTTTGGTCTCCTTATTTGCCTGCAGAAAACAACTGTGGTTTGGGTTTGCCAAGTGTTAAGGCCTCCTAGGGTAGTGAGCTTCCCATTTTTAAAGGTGCTCAAGTAGAGACTGCATGTTGGAAACGTTGAGGATTGGATTCAGAACTGCATAGGGGAGTGTCCTTGCTGACTCCTGAGGACCGACAAGTTCACAGCCTGGATGTCACAGGCTCACGAGGGTTGTCTACACTCCCTAGCACTGCCTCCCATGTAGAGTGATGGTCTCAGGTGAGCAGACCCTTATTGTATCCTTCCAACCCGTTACCCTCCCGCTGGTTCCTACCCTTCAGTCTTGGTTTTTCCAGGGAACTGCCCACAATGATAGAAGGTTTTCTCTTGGGTTTCACTCAAGTTAATGAGGTGCATACATGTCTGCCTAGAATTACAGACCTGGAAGGGCCCTCAGAAGTCACAGGCAGCCAAGGATCCCTGCCTGTGCATCAATGGGTTTCTACTCACGGAGCTCACTCTTCCACGAGGCATTTTGAGGCAGCTCTGTGTAGAATCCGTGATGGGGAAGAACAAAGAAGATCAGCTGTGTTCCCTCCATTCCCTCTAGGACTGGTAATAATTATTGGGGAATTTTGTCCTTCCCCTGCCTCCCTGTACCTTCTTCCCATTGTCCCTCCTTTTGATCACTCAGGCCAAGCAGAAAAAATGTAATCACCTTGCATTCGGCCATAGTATGAGAATTGGGGATGTGAAATTAAGATGTTAACAATATGATGGGCTTGTCACCTCCCAGAAATTCCAGGAGACCTGAGGAGAGATGCATACAAGGGCTCTGAATACACCAAACCCAGGCCTACAGTAGGCCAAGTTAAAATGTAGGCTACAGACACCGGCACTCCTGTGCCTTTGACCAGGCCAGGTTCCCTGGTAGCTAAGCATTCTCTGTGGCTGTGGGTACCTGCCACAAGGCACCAACCCTCATAAGCTAACATGTCAAGAGAGGTGTATGGGTAGTGACCTACGTCTGTATTGTCAAGTGTTTCTCCAACAGGAACTTTCTAGTGCAATGAGATCGGACAGCCCCCTGGGCTTTGTTTGTGCAGAGCCTTTCATGGAGTGACCATGCCATCCCTTGGTGAGTCCTGTCGCCTGGGGACAGACTGCTCCTATTGTGAGCGTTCATTTGATTGAATGAGGTTGACTCAAGATACCCTGGGAAAATGACTTCAAGCCAGAGTTTCATTGCCCCACATTCTCTATGACATCCTTGCCTTGTGTCTGAAATGAGTGGCTCATGAAGCAAGAGAACTGGGGCACCATTCCTGCCTCCACAGCATCTCCCTGGAAGGGCACCAGTTACCCGCGTTTAATGCAGAGAGCCACGTCCGTGAGGCACACCAGAGCGGCCCCTCCCAGAGGGCCGTCAGGCCATGTCTCCTACAGACAGAGTTAAGTTCTCTTTGCCATGTACTTGGAGAGATGAACTAAATGGGCCTGGGAACGTTCCCCGAGGGCTGTGTCTGCCTGACTGACCCTGATGTGATTGGGGTCTCTAGGAATTACATGTGGCCAGAGCGAATGATTCTGACTTGATCATCCTCATCTCCAGCTGCTGGGCCTGCAGACACTGCCTGTCCCTGGCATGGAGAAAACCTCTGAGCTGTATGTCTGGCTCTTGGGGATTGAGCCAGTCATACGTAAACACACACACAGATGGAGAGAAACACCTCAGAAAATACAAATGCATTTAGTATGTGTGTGGATTTTGAAGGTCCCCATGTCATGAGCCAGCCTAGGAGGGAAACCAGTCAACCATTTATCTGTCATGGCCAGCACTGAAGTGTTATGAGTCAGGCAGTTAGCCCATGGATTCAGCTCCTTCTCCATGCTAGGGATGCCATCCAGAGCCGTGCTAAAGGTTCTGTGGAGCCAGGACAATGACAGGTACACCTTGCTTTGCATAGCAGAGGAGGGGTGGTGGTTTTGCCATGTGTGTCACTGCAAAATGCAGAGGTGCTGGATGGCAAGGAGACCAATAGACCTGGACAAGATCATCAGTGAAAGAATGAATGAACGATGAATTGTTGGTGATGCATTTCTTGTGGGTCTGTGGGCCTCTGGATGTTCTGAGCACTGAGAAGAGAGCAAAGAGTCAGGAATTCCTGAGAGCTCCTGGCAGTATGCACTCTGGAACTGAGCCCTGGGGGAAACTGAGGATGTGCTCTCTCCTCTCTCCCTGGAGGACCAGGCCTTGGGTTACTATTCTGGATCTTTATTGAGATCATGCTGTGTCTCTTGCCCTGGTCCTCTTCCCTTCTCCCTCTAGACCCACAGCGGTTCTCAACCTGTGGGTTATGTTCAATTTGTAACAATGAAAATACATCCTGCATATCAGATATTTACATTATGATTCATAACAGTAGCAAAATTACAGTTATGAAGTAGCAACAAAAATAATTTTATGGTTGGGGGTCATGAGGAACTGTATTAAAGGGTCACAGCATTAAGAAGGTTGAGAATCACTGCTCTGGACTATCTCATTTAGTGATCTCATTGGGTCCCATCAGTTCAGTCATCTCTATACAAACGGTTCCCAGATCCCAGCTCTCCCTGAGCTCCAGGCTCCCCTCACTCACTTATCTTTTAGGCATCTCAAATTCAACATGTCTAGAACAGAATTCATTGTCGACATTTTCTCTAAAACCTGCCCCTCTTCCCAAGTTCTCCATTGCTGACAAAGGCAACACTGTCCTCCTCCAATGATATTGTCCTCAGCTCCCATGCCTTCCAGCACCTCTCTCCTCTGACTCTGCCCCCACCCTGGTACAGACCCTCATCCACTCACCCCTGGACAATTGCTGCTGGGTAGGGATCTGCTGCCTCAGTCTCTCCCCACCCCAGTCCATCCTCCATCCAGCCACCAAAGTGATTTTCCTAAAGCTCAGGTCTGACCATGACATCCCCCAGCCCAGTAAACTCTAGTGGCCCCCTGTGGCCTCCTGGATAGAACACAAAGTCCTCTACTTGGCATTCAAAGCCCCTCCTACCTTTCTAATTTCCTTCCACTTGGCTCCCCTGATCCAGCAGCAGTGGCCTCCTGGCCATTCTTGACTCTGTGCCTTCTCACTAATGATTGTCCCTCCACTCACTACTGTGTCCTATCTTCTCTGGCCTCCTCCAAGACTCAGGCCTTCCCTCTGAGATCCCCTCCCATAGACCCCGTATGTGTCTTGCATAAATCCAGTTGTGTTTGCATCATCTTCCCCATTAGAATGGAGCCCTCCGGGGTGGGGACTGTGTTTTTGCCTTCTTTGTATCCTAGTGCTTAGTGCCGTGCCTGGCCTGTTGTAACCACCTAATAAATCAGTGCTCATTTACCGGCTGTTGACCATGCATTCCAGGCACCATGGACAGCCTTTGGCAAGGCGCTAGGATGGCAGACAGAGTGCCATGCTTGGGGAGGAGGGGATGAATGTGAATGCATGAATGTGAGAAGGGGAGCAATGCTTGGCTGTCTCTCTAAAGCCCCCAGAATTTCTCCCAAGGCGTGGTCTGAAGTGGGGGAGGGAGGTCTGTGTTGCCTGCCTCCTGGCTGGCTCTTCAGGTGAATGCTCTCTCTCCCACCGCACAGAGCCAACATGCTTCTCATCGCCATGTTTGTCTTTTGATGCCATTGCCAATTAATTGGCCTTCTTCCCCTTGCAGCACCCAGCGACAATGCTGGTTCTGAATGGCCCTCACGTATGCCTGTGCACCATCCCACCACACAAGGATGTAATTAAATCCTTTGAACAGCACTTCGGGATGGTTGATTATGTAGAAAAACTCCAAAGAAATGTAAGCTGTTGTCTGCAGCTGGCTTAGCCCATGGTTTCTGTCAGTGTTCACTGTACTGTGAAAATTACCTTCCAGGAAAGCAAATGGGAAATTGGCCCCAGGCAACCCCATGTTCCCTCAGGGTAGGCTGCCCACCCCCTGCTTTCACCAGGTCAGTTACTTCCTGCCACCTTCCCAGGATGCGCATCCAGGCCCCCAGTAATCCTTCATTCTTTCTCTCTGCAGGAGTTGCCACAGCATGACTAGTCTGTTCAGTAACACCGTGTCACCTGTTAAGGATGGAACATCCTCTCTTCCCAGAAGGCCCAGCTCCCTTACCAAGCCTCCACTCCGTGCTCTGTACGACCTACTCATAGCACCCATGGAAGGGGTAAGTGGCTGCATCACTGACCACTAAGGCAGGGAGGGAGACAGCAGCGTCCTGCCTGGTCACGTAGACAAGAAATATTGACTCCCTGAGAAAACCAAATTTTTCCACCGAACATCAGTCTCTATCTCTGTCTCTGTCTCTCTCCCCCTCCTTCCCTCCCTCTTTGTCCTTTTCCCTCCATCCTCTCTTCCTGTCTTGCTCCCCCTATCCTCTCCACACTGACCTTCCCACTAATATCAATGTTTGAAAGCCCAAGCACAGGATAGAGAAGATATTGACTGAGTATGTGACCATTCAAATACCAGTTATTCAGTGGTCACTGGAAGAACCTAAGGAAAAGAAGTATAACGTTTTCTTTGGGGCATCTTTGTGAGCCATGGGCCTCAGAAATGATTGTTCCCTTATAGCATTGTCCTCAAACTCTGCTGTGAAAAGGATCACAGGAGAAACCAGAGCCTGTGTGTGTGACTGTGTGTGTGTGTGTGTGTGTGAGTGTGAGTGCATGTATGTATGTATGTGTATATGTGTGTGACTGTGTGTGCATGTGTGTGCATGTGTGTGTGTATGAGTGTGTGTCCCTCCAGAATTTCCCCTAACCCATCTGTCTTCTGCCAGGGCTGTTGCTCTCTGGTGCCTGTGAGTCTCAGGGAAGAGGGCCAGTATTTCCATTTCCCTCTCTCTCTGACACTTTCTGCAAATCCTGACTCCCATCTTTGGTAAGTGCCCTCCTGGAGGGGCCTTGCACCTGGGACTCCGCCTCAGAGAGTCCTTCCTCCTAAGCTGTATGTGCTACTGGGGGCCTTGACAATGACTCTTCACCACAGCCACCACTGCCTTCATAGGTGGGGTGACACCTAAGGGTCCCTGGGTCTTTATAAATCAAGATTTTGTGGTTATCAAAAGCCTTTTTGTAGCTGGGGCTCTGAAGGTGGCTCTTCTAGCAGCAGATGCATGTTAAGCTCTCCAGAGGGGAATGGGTTCCTGTCTGCCTGAATGCCATGTTTGATGTGCTGACATGAGCAGACAGTGTGCCGTCCCCCAGGTAAGAGCTTCCCCATGGCAGATCTCAGATTTGTCCTGCCAAGGCTGTGATCAGTCCCCCAGGAGGTCCGTCCCCAGTCAGGAAAGTGGGGGGGGGGAGCATCCTCCAGTTTTCCCAAGGTCTCTTCAGGACTTCACTGCTTTTGTTCTCCCTACACTCAACAAAATAGTTCATGGTCTCTGCTTTTTCTGAATTACAAAACACACAGTATTGGAGCTGGAATGGACTTTAAGTATCCAGATGAGGTAGCTCGGGCTAATGGAAGGCCTGAGTTTGAATCCTGCCTCCACACTTCTCTCAGCAACAATCCCTTCCTCTACAAAATGAAGGCCTCCTCAGGACTGATTCTATGGAAACGAGACCTAGAGAGGTGAGGGGATTTGCCCAAAGTCACTCAATGAGTTCATAGAAAAGCCCAGAAGCCCAGTATGCTGACCCCTCATCCATTCTCTCATTCCGTCTTCTACCTCACAAGTTCTTTCTAACTCCCAGCAATGGATCCCCCAGTTTAGCCCCTCTCCTTAATAGAGGACAGAAGTGATTCCCCAGTGGTCAGTAGGATTCTCTAAAGTGACTGTCCCCCTTTTCATTGGTCTTCCCTTGTGTGTCCTCCCAGGGTAAGGTGGCAGAAAGCTCTCCAAGTAAAGGCCTCCCTGATGCCCTCATAACCTATCTTGATTTATGTTTGAGAGAAATAGAAATTGGAATTGTTGAGAGGATTTCTCAAGTTTTCTTTATTGCCATCCCACCATGGAGAATGAGTCCAGTGAATTACTGCTCACACTGTCCACCTCCACCTCCCCAAAGGGCTCTGCCCCCAGATGGCAGCCCCGAGGGCCCCCCGGTGCCCTGAGCCTGGATTCCTGCTTTCTCACCTCCCCAGCCCAGGCCATTTACCCGGGCTGCCCCACAGTGATTTCCCCAGATGGCTTCCTTTGTTGTTGCTAAGTGGGCACCAGGAGAGGGAGAAGCAACAGCTCTGTCTCTACTGCTTGGCAGCTGAGGAGGGACCTGTTGGGTCAGTGTGGTCCTTGTTGATCTGCCACTCACTAGAATGAAATGCTATTGAGAGCTTGGCATGATTGGCTCAGAAGGGCACTCTGGTGACCCAGATCGTGGGGTGGTGAAAACTGCCAAACAGGAGAGGGCCTTCTGGCATCATAAAGGAGAGGCTCTGAGGAGGAAATCAGAGAATTAACATTTTAAAACTGGAAGGGGCCCCCACACTTTACAGATGAGGAAAGTGAGGCCCTGAGGGGTAGAGAGGCTTATCTTCAGTCCAGCAGCTCCCTTTTGGTAGAGCCCACACTTTCAGGGGAGTTCAGAAAATCCATGAAAGACCCCGAGCCAGTGGCATCTGAGTGGACACAGCAAAGCTGCCTCAGACTGGGGCTGTGGTCACAGAGCTGGGGAAAGGTGGGTAAATGCGAGAGCGAGTCTGGACTCAGAACAGGCTGCTCTGCCAAGGCCCAGCTGCTGGTGGGGAGCATTTCTGGTCCTGCAGAGACATGGTGGGTCTCAGCTGCTATTTAAGGCAGTGAAGAGAGCTTTCCTCCCTCCCGACCTTCCCCGATGACTTAAAGAATAGCATGTACTGTGGAGAAGTGGCAACTCTATCTCAAAATCTAGCTGTTCCTGCATGGGGTTAGGAGGATGCAGAATCATGGAACCACAGAGACTTAAACAAGTTAGGACAGTGTTTGAAATGCCATCCTCTGAGTTTGGCTGATGAAAGAGGTGTCTGGCCTGGTCTGATGGAGTCTCTCAGGAGCTGCCACCAGAAAGTCTTGGGCAATTCAGCACAATCCAAGGACCTTCCTATCAGGCAAAATGAGGGTATCATTGAAGGGATATAGATATGGGGGATTTCTAATGAAATCCTTTGAGGGTTCGTCGTCCAAAAAGAATTACTGGACTCAGCTGTCTTTTGGCAGAGTTATAAAAGTTTATTGTTACACTAAGGCAAGGGCGGGGTAAGGGGACCTGCAAGCTGACAGGGATCTAAGGCAGAGTTATAAAGTTCTATGTTACACTTTGCAGTGGGCAGGAGAAAGTTAAGAATAGCCTGCAAAGTGCAGGGGTAGAGATGTAGTTTTTAAAGACATAAAACTGTCAGTCATAGGTTCATTATGCTAACTAGGTGGGCAAAGGTGGAGTTTGGGAGGAGTTTGGTGCTTAAAGGGACATGCACTTTTTACATCAACTGTGCAGTCAAATTGCCCATAATTCACTGGGAGAAATCAGAGGGGAGGGGAGGGAGAGGTGTGGTTTTTGCCTTGACACATCACTAGGTAACTTTTTGGTCAAGGATGAATAACATAGGTCCAATATAACTGCTGGGAGGATAGACTTGGTTGTGCCAAGTTTGGAAGCTAGACTGACTAGGGACCATCTTGGGAGGGAGTTATTTCTCTGAAAATGTTGTTCAAGGTTTCTAGGTGCAGCTGGCCACTAAGGACAAAAGAGTTATGTATTTCTCTAAAAATACTTAGGTGATGGGTTCATGGGAAACTGTCTCTAGCTCAGGGAAAAGACTTTTAGGCTGGGGGCAGGGGAGAGGCAGAATTAATGCCTTTATGGCTGAAGAAAAGTGTGACTTTTACAGCTTAATTGCACAGGCTTGTTACAAACTGATGTTACGTACATAGGTGCCCAAACCAGACCTCATCATCGTGGCCCTCTTGAATATCCTCATTCACACTTTGCTTGTGCCACAAGGGGCTTGGTGGACTGTGTATTTTTAGTGCTTGTTTGGGAGATGTCTGTGCATCTTGGTACTTTTTAATTCATTCATTCACTGCGCCTTTCTCAAGCACCACTTCATGTGCACCCTTGGGGTTTATGTTTACGTTTATGTCCTTAGGGGACATAAAAGGGGGAAGCAGGTGTGTTCCCTGCCCTCAGAGAGTTTACAGAGAGTCGGATCAGAGCCCTGACCAACAAGAGAGCCACTGCCTGTGTAATGGAGAGATGTGGGAAAGTGGCCTTCAGATCAGGGAATTCCTAATGTGGCTGGCTGCTAAGCATGCCTGCAAACCTGGGAGGCCCCTCCTTCTTGAATAAAACCTCTTGGAGATGAGCCTTGGTTCATTAAAGCCTCTCCTCCTCAGCTCCCTCTCACTTAGAATAAAGGAAACCTCTGGTCCTGTTATTTCTTGTCTGAGTATCAGTCAGGTTTGGGTGCTGCCCACTGGAAGGTCTGAGCCCAGTGGGGAGGAGAGCTGCAGGCATCCCATCCGGGAAGCCCCTCACCCCTGGTTCAGCCTCTGAGGGCTGAGGCAGCCACTGGCCATCTTCTTCTCATCCCAGTAAAAACACGTCAGGATGGAGCATGAAGCCACTACTGCCGACTTGTCAGAGATCCCAAGGACAACCCTTGGCCTTTTGGGGCCTCCCTGCCCCGGCCCGGGCTGTAAAACAAAGGGGATGAAGGCTCCCAGGATTCGAAATTCCTTGAGGCAGCGGCCGGTGAGCCTGTGGCCGCCAGAGGGCAGCATGGCCCTGCCTCACTGCCAGCTTCACCCCTTTCCAAGGGGCTTAGAATGATGTGAAGGAGAGTTGCTTCCTGGCCCTGCCTTGGCTACTAAGGGAGGGTGGGAGGAGGCCAGATGGTCTGACCGTGGGCACCATTTCTGACCCTGGACGACTTTCTGCTGTGGCTTCAGTCCTGAACACTCCAGTGTCCTTTGCTGTCAGGCCAACAGATACTCGGGGGAGCTATTGACTGTCCCCCTTGGCTGGAAATCCCATCAGGGGCTGCCCACACCCCAAGGCTCACGTCCCAGATGGGAGCTGCAATACAGGAGATTCTCCACTGTTACAAGGACATCTTTGGGGTCACATCCTGATGACCACGCCAGAGCTGGGAGGGAGCTTCCTGGCCACAAAGCAGTGTCTTTTTCATCCCGAGGGTGACTTCTCCATGGTCATGCCAGAGACAGGCTCCGAGTCCCTGGCTCCAGGGCCAGCCCCTTTCCCCTGCACATTGGGGTTTGTCCTCGCCACAGATGAAGAGTAAGAGACTGAAGTCGTCGTCCTGGCGTTCTGTGGTGCCCACGTTTCCCCTGCATCAGAGATGTCAGGACACCTGCCGAGAGGAAACACCCTTTCCACCATCCCCAGCAAGCAGTGCCTCGAGTGATGGCCCTATGCACAGAGCACCAGGCATAGAGCACATTTGAACTCAGAAACTTCCTAGCCGGGTGACCTTCGGCAAGTCACTGAACCCAGTTTGCCTCAGTTTCCTTATCTGTCAAATGAGCTGGAGAAGGAAACAGCAAACCCCTCCAGGATCTCTGCCCAGAAAACCCCAAATGGGGTCCCGAAAAGAAGGACACACATAAAGTGTAGCTGACCAGCCAGAGGGGGTGCCCTTCCCCCGAGCCCACTGCGTCTGGCCGCCCTGGGGGTTTCAGATGGGCCTTCCCTCCATTGCGCCTGAGCTTGCCTCGGTGGCTGCCTCCCTGGGGTTCCCGGCTCTGCCCGCTGTGCCAGGCAGAGCAGGTCTCATGCCTGGGCTTTGTGCAGCTTCACTACAATCCCAGTTCCAGAATAAGTGACATGTAGAGGTCTCCACCAGACGCCTGCCCTCCCCCATGAAGCATGTGCACTGAGTTTCCAGCCCGGGACTTTGTCCTGGCCAGGAGTTTTTCTAATTAGGAAACCAGAGTAGGCAACATGTTCACTTAGATTGTGAGGCTAGAATCCATTTCTTTTAGGAAGATCCGGATACTTCCAATATCATTCTGATGCTCACATTTCCCATTTATTCAGCCTTCCTTGCCCTGGCCTTGGTTTCAAGATTATAGACCATGCCAGTGGGGTTCTCCCCCAGAGCTGACAGGGTGATCAGAAACACCAGCTGCCCCATCTTAGCCTGAGGTTTCCAGCGGCAAAACTCCAGAGGTTCTGAAGACCTCGTTGACTTCCTTGGATCCTGATGCCAACATGTCAGTGAGGCTGGGGGAATGACTTCCAGGTTGTCTCCAATCCAGAGACCCTTGGTGCTTCCTCTCTGTCTAATCTGGACCAGAGCCTCGGCTTAGGCAGGGACTCCTCTCTGCCGGATGATGCACTGTTAGGGCTCCAAGGGAGGACACACAGACTACCTCACTGTGTTTGGGAAGTGTCGTTCTGATCTATCCTTAGCGAGGGAAGGTAAAGCCAGTCTCTTCCGAAATGGAATTTAAAAGAGAGGTAATGATGAAAATAGCAATTCTGTGTGTTTTTGAAAGAGATTAAAGCATTTGGAGAGAGACAGGCAGTTTTAGTCCAGGAAGATATAAACTCTGGATCCCAGAGTGCAATGGACAGTGCGGACTATGGTGTAGAGGGCTGCAAGGGTAAGGACTGGGTCACCAATGGGTCATCTAATCTGGTTTGGTTTTTGTTTGTTTTTTTGGAGGGAGAAAGGCAGGGTGATTGGGGTTAAGTGATTTGTGCAAGGTCACACAGCTTGCAGGTGTCAGGTGTCAGAGGTTGGATTTGAACTCAGGTCCTCCTGACTCCAGGGCTGATGCTCTGTTCATTGCACCACCTAGCTACCTCCTAATCTGTTTTTAATTGAGACGCCTTTAGTAATATTCAGACGAGGGCAGACACCCTCCAAGAGCTGCCAGCATTTCAAGAACTGATTAGGAAGAGAAAAACGCAAGCAGTCCCACGCAGGCTGTCTCTGTAGCACCAGGAGGAATGTCGAACCCTAGCAAACGGCCCCTTGCCTGGGCCAGCCCCAGCAGGCGCTCTTCCTTGCCCACCTTGGGTGAGTGGTTAACAAGGCCATTTCCAGCCTTAGCCTTGGAAGGACTCCATGTCCACACAAATGCAGAGATGTCTCCTTTTCCCTCCCCTGTGGCCTCTTTGTTGAGAGAGGAAGCATTTCACTTCTCAGACTCATCAGAGAGAAGCCAGTGACAGAAGGGAAGAGAGAGCCCCAGCTCAGAGGGCAGCTCCTTCTCTGTGAGGCCCAACTACTCATCACTGCGCCATTGCATAGGAAAATAAGGGAGAACCTTGGTTAGTGTTATGTAGCCCAAATGGCCGGAAGGACTGAGTTGTCACCCTGACTCGGGCACTGTAGTAATGCAGCCCTGCTTGGGCCAGTTCCAATTGGTGCTTTGTTTTTGACTGTTGTTAAGAAATGTAGGTTCTGTGAAATCTTACTTTCTGAGAAACTTTGCTTTTTTTAAATGATTTTTTATTTTTTCCAATTATATGTATAAACAATTTTTAACATTCATTTTTTTTTAATTTTTAATTCTAAATCTCTTCCTCCCTCTCTCACTTCCCCTTTTCCTGAGATGGGAAGCAATCTGGTACAGATTCTACATGTGCAGTCATGCAAAACCTATTTCCATATCAGTCATGTTGTGAAAGAAAACACGGACCAAAGAGGAACCTTACTATTAAGGCTCACCTGCCTTGGAATCGTAGAACATTGCAGTGAGAAGGGACCTTGGAGATCATCTAATCCAATTTGCTTGTGTTCTAAGAGGACTAAGTGAGACTTTCAGTAACATGACCAGGGCCGCTTGGCTCGCCAGAGGCAGTGACGAGGCGTGACCTGCGTTCTTTTTCCACTGTCCTGTACCATCTTCAACCATCCTAGTAAAAGTCATGCCGGGCAGGGCAATCCTTCACCTGTTAAAATAGGTCACCTGAGGCAAAGACCTGTTTACCCCAGACCCAAACAACCAGAGAGCCCAAACAGCGGCATGGTTTGGTTCTTTGCCCATGTCTTTTGTATCATTCAAGAAAAATTCAGTTGTGTTTGGTATAGCCACGGTGTTAAACTAACCTAGAAGCGATGGTCACTAATTCATACCTAGGGTCTCTGCAAGCCACAGAGTGACTTAGTTTTGAAATGTAATGTTACCTGTGTTTTCTTGAATTCTTATTTCTTTTGTTAAATATTACACTTTAATCTGGTTTGGGCTGCACGTGACTGTGTCACTGGCAGGCTGTTTGGCACCTCTGCAGCATAGCAGTGGCAATAATAAGATTGTGTTCTATTAGAATTGTTTGCAGTTTGATGCTTGAGATACGTGGTTTATATGACATTTCCCAGTTTATCAGAAGATTCAGTAATTTATCTCCCTCCCCCTACACACCCCCCACCAACCATTTAGACAAATGGGAATTTACTGGGAACAGTTTTGAACTCCACTGGGAGAGTCAGGAGTTATTAAGAGAAATTTAACACAGAGTATTGTATATGAAAACTGGGACAAGAGAGAATGCCAGAGCAGGACCATAGAATAAAGAGTGCTGCACCCAGGGGGACCTGGAATCCACAGAATGAGGGATGGGAGAGACCCCAGAATGTGGGATATAGAGTGCCAGAGATCGAAGGGCCCTTTGAGACCATCTAGTCCAGCCTCCTTTCTACATTTGAGTAAACTGAGGCCCAGAGAGGAAAGGTGATTGCAATGTCTCTCTAACTTTTACTGTCATCACCGTGGGTGGTGATGTTGCTAACGCTGTCCATCATCTCACTTTGCCCAGGGGACCAGCTGCCCAGAACAGTCTGGGGGGCAGACATGGGTCCACAGTAATAAAAATGCAGGGGGCGGGGTGTTCTTCCTCCAAGATGTTTATACATATGCCAGGAAGAAAAAAGTTCCCAAGCCCTCATGGGGCTAAATCACAGAGGCTGGCAGTGGAGAGAGCACTGGGCAGGGAACCAGGAAGCCTGGGCACCAAAACCAGCAGCGCGACCTTGGGCAAGTCACGTGGCCTACTGAGACCTGGAGCTAAACTAACTGTCTCTGGCCTCCCTTCTTGCTCGTATGGTCTGTGGATACTCTACCCCAGGACTCCTGAATAGGGTTGAAAGTCCTGCCCTCTCTGTGTGCAGTGAACTTATTCCCCTCCTGGTGTCCTACTTCAAAAGAGCCACTTTATGGGCCCTTTATGGGTCACATCTCTTGGGTCATCAAAGAAACCTCTAATCTAGATACATCCCTAGGACTCCACAGAGGAGCCAGGCCTTCTCTGTAGCCTCTTTCCAAGCCCAGGCTTCAGGGAGCAGGGAGTGGCCTCCTTGGGGCTGAGTCTCCTTGAAATGACTCTTGGAATAATAGCATCTTCCAGGGGATATGTTACTGGGATAGAGACCTCACTTTCTTTTCCATTTTCCATTTCATATTGGATTAGAGCAGATCTCCCTTCTTTCAGCAGACAATTGATAAGGGGTCAGTCTAGTCCAGCCAAGTCAATCACTTTTCTCCCTGCCTTTGACTGTGAGCTGTCAGCCTCATGGTTGGCCCCCATTTCCTCATATCTGTATGCATCAAAGAGCCACCTTTTTGCTAATCGCTATTTCATAAACATCTTCATAGTGCCGTTGTTGGAGGACTTGGCCTGTGCTAGACTTCTGAACGGGGCCTTCAGCTGGCCCCTCCCGGTGTGGTGCACACACTTTCACTGAAAAAAGCTTAGGACAAAGGGGGACCAGAGCCTTGGCATCCTTCAGAGCCCGCCTTCTTCTTACCCTTCTCACTGAACGTTCACCAGATCCTGTCACTTCTGCCTTTGCCTTCTCTCTGTTTTGTCTGTCTCCATCTCCACTCCTATGACCCACTTCGAGGGGATGTGGATTATTGTAGTCACCTCCTCGTTTCTGTTTCCTACCTTTGGTTTGGCTCCCCATTAGCTTTCCACCCTGCATTCCTCTTCCAACGCAGTCCTTCCTGCTCAAGGCCCTACAAAGGCCTTGCATTACCTGCAGCACGAAGGTGGCCTTCCTCTGCCTGGCTTTCAAGACCCTCCTTCTGGGCATAAGCCTCCTGATCCATTTACTGTCCACACACGTGCACACACACACACACACACACACACACACACACTGCTCACTCTGGCCTCTTTACACACCCATACACACACACGCACACATACACACACGCACACACTGCTCACTCTGGCCTCTTTACTGTACACACACATACACACACACACACACACTGCTCACTCTGGCCTCTTTACACACCCATACACACACATGCACACATACACACACGCGCACACACGCATACACTGCTCACTCTGGTCTCTTTACTGTACACACACATACACACATGCACACACTGCTCCCTCTGGCCCCTTTACACACACAAACACACGCACACACACACGCACACACTGCTTACTCTGGCCTCTCTGGTCATGCTCTTTCCCCCCCCTGAAATGTTCCCACCTCTCTTCTTTGTAGCACAAGAGCTTGGGCAGAGGTCCGAGGGCTGCCCACATTTCATTCTCTTGCTGTATTTGTTCTCTGGCTCAGCCCTTGGTCAGCCCTGCCCTGTGACATGACACCCTCCTGCTTATTAACACTTCCTCACATGGGGCCATCTTGTTTTCCCATCTGGATTGTAAGCTTCTTGTGAGCAAAGGTCATCCTTATTGCCCCTTCCATCCTGCCTCCCCCCGGCACATCGGAAGTGCCTAATAAATACTATCGGTTGATGGTTTTCAAAAGACATGAATATGCTCATGAGGGAAGATGGTGGCCGTGTGTTTGGGGAGCCAGGAAGAGCCAGTCCAGTCGAAGGGTGTTGGGCTCAATGCCAGGCGGCTCAGCGTGACCCAGGAGCTCAGCATGACCTCAGACAAGACTCACAAACTGCCCTCAAACAGGAATACATCTGGTCGTAAGGTTTTGTGGAGAAAGTCTTAGCTCAGCACTACCCAACAACACTTTGACTGGGGGCGTTTTTTCTCAAATAGATCTCGACCTCAGGACATTGTGGATGGGACTTTACGCACTCCTAAGTATGACCTTATGTGTAGCTTTATCTCTGAGCAGAATAAACCCATATGAAGCTAACAGGTTCCAGGATGATCTTGGCTTTGGGGGTGGGGCAGAACCGGCAGGAAAGCAGGGCCCTCTTGTCAAGACCGGGAGCCGGCATCTGGTCCAGGGGCTGCTTGTGCCTTGGCATTGCTTTGGTGCAGGGAAGGTAGCCCCGAGCTCCCATTCAGAGGTGGGCAGCTCCTTGCAGGCTCTAGAGGGGCCCAGACTGTCAGCAAGAAGGCCTGGACCAGACAGCATTTTCTCCACGTTGCAGCTGCCTGACCCTGTTCCTGAGGCCTGGCGCTGACCCTCCCATTCACCCTTCTTGTACGGGGCTCTTGGCCTATGTTTGGGTCTTTCCAAAACGTTCTCTTACCCATCGTCTCATTGGATCCCTATGAGGAAGGCAGAGTGAGTGATGCTAAGACCACTAGGATTGGAATCACCTAACCCAAGCCCGTCTTTTTATAGAAGGTGCTGAGTTCTGGAGATAGCACAGTGGGGTGGAGAGACGGATCTACGTCCTCTTCTCCCTATGCAGTGTTACTGCCTATTCACAGATCTTGGGATCACAGAGACGTGAATGACTTATTTGGGGTTGCATGGTGGCTGTACCTAGAACCCAAGTTCCCTGACCCTCGCTGCATGGATGTTTTCTGGATAATGCTGTCTCTGTAGCATCCCGAAGCCCAGAATTCCATCCCCGCAGATGGCGCTGGGGAGCCATGGCACACATGAGCTACCACCAAAGTCTTTGCCTCCTGGTTTTCTTAGAACAGATTCATTTGTTCTAAACTCATCCTCAAAAATAGCTCTTGAAGGCATGCAAGATGCAAATTAGCCTAATAATTTTATTCATGTCCCCCTCACATGCAGAAAGAATAGGAAAAAAAAATCAATCTGTAGGGGGTTCCACAGAACCTGCAAATTCTGCCAGGTACATGTCACTCTGGCTTAGCTAAGATCACATCACCCTCAGCCAAATTCCCAGAGCAGGAAGTCAAATGGAATAGAGAGACAGATTTTCCCCCCTCTGGAAAGCAGCAGTTCCCTGATGGGACCTTGGGCTCTGCAGAGGGAGGAGAGAGGGAGCAGCCAGCAGCGGGGGGCCAGCAAGCACTTGTAACCAATCTGTCAGGATGGAGCGGCCACCTTCACGGACAGAGGGGCAGGCTGGTGCCCAAAGCAGCCGCATGGTGGAGTGACAGGTGGGCAGGCGGGCACCCACTGGAGGTGCTGCGGGGTCTAGAGATCCACAGGGAGATGGAGAATTGCAAAGGGTCACCAGCTCTGCTTCCTCTCAGACTAAAGCATTCCTTCTCCTTGATCTGCCTCTGGCCCAACTGTATTTCAGGAAGCGAACTGATGTCTTGGTCTCCTTGCGGCCAAGAGGCCCGAGTGACAGCTGGCTCAGCCATCGGTCCGCTGTCCCCCATGGGGGCTGCTTCCCAAGATGCGCAGCACCTCCTGGAATTGTGGCCACATCCATGTTCCCATTCTTCTTTTGTCCCGAGACTTCCTTTGGAGCGAATGCTGTTTTTACAAATATTGCTCTCCTTTCTTCCATCAATACTCTCGTGGCCTGGGTGAGCAGGTCTTTGTGAAAGAAATCTCCCCTTCTTTAGAAAACTAAAGGTAGTGAGTGTCCCAGGCAGGGTGAGAATGGTGCGAGCTTTCTCTTCACTTTTATCTCAGAGCCACCTTTCTCTGAGGAGCTGAGAGTGCTTTACATAACATTAATAAATTAAGTCCCATAATACCCTTGGGAGCCACCTAAAAACATATCACCAAAGCAGAGGAGATGCACATTCCTCAGAGCATTAGAGGGGACCAGGGAAGGTCCCTGTGCCCTTCACTCCTCCCTCCACACTCCTGCCTCCTTCCCCACAAGGCAGCCTTCTCTTCTTGAGAAGAGTTCCTCACTGCCGTACCCACCATCTTTTCTCGTAATTCTTCCTTCCTCTTCTCTCCATGTCCCTCTTGAGTTGGGGAGCACTAAGCCAGGCTTCATTTCCCAGCACAGATTGGGCCTCGCTTAGGAAGAGGATTGCCTCATGGCCGCCCAAGTCTAAATGCTGCACAGAGTGGAGGGGGAATGAAAACTGTGTGCCCCCGATAACCTTCTTCTCTTTTTCAGTCCCTGTGTCATAAAAGTACAATCTCTTTGTCTGCCCCAAGACTGCTCTGCCCTGTGCCCCGTGCCCCATGCCCCGTGCCCCATGCCCCGTGCCCTGTGCCCCATACCATGTCAGGATTTTTGTGGCACTGCTTTGGCCCCAGCTCAGTTTCAGGCTCTCATCCACTCACAGACGCCTTTTTGCAAGTGTGTGCCTGGGCCAGCGCCGGTCCACGAATCGCTCTCTGGGGCTAGCATTTAGGTTCTGGTCATTCACTAATAGATTTGTTTCAGTGCAGATGCATGTGGCCATTTGAAAGCTTCCAGGGAGAGGCGTGACGCGCATCTGTTGGAGCACCTGATTCAGCCTGTGCCTATCTTCTCCTCCCTAGGGCCTGATGCACTCCAGCGGGCCCGTGGGGCGCCATCGACAGCTGGTCCTGGTGCTGGAAGGGGAGCTGTACCTCATTCCGTTTGCCCTCCTGAAAGGAAGCGCCTCCAACGAGTATCTGTATGAGCGCTTCACCCTCATCGCAGTGCCCTCCATCCGGGCCCTGAGCCCCACCTCCAAGGTAGGCCTCAGCACTCAGGCAGCCTTGCCCACTCCCCTGTGCCCCTAAGAACCAGAGAGAGCTGAGTTATCAACATATAAGATGCCTCCACTTCCCACAGTGGGGAAAAGCTCTCATTTTCCAGGTCTGACATAAGTGTGGACCTGCCTGGAGGCAGGGGACTGGACCCCAGGACTCATAGCTTCTTCAGTTCAAGCCTCCCTAGTTCCTCTTTTTCTGACCTTTGAGGGCCCCATGGTGGCCATCTCCAGGGAATGCTGGGCTCTGGCTGGAATCACCCCACAGGACGCAGAGGTTTCAGCCTGGACTGAAAACCCAGGGAAGCAGTTGCTCCATTTTTATCCACAGAGATCCAGTTGGCCTTTAGATGCCACAAATAATGTGCGCAGGACCTTCCTGGGAGTCTGTCCGTGTCTGTGGGATGCCTCTTGTACATAGTCGTCACACTTATTTTGTGGCAACAAATGTGATTACAGAGAACACGCCAGGGCCTAAAATGGAAAGAGAAGAAATCCATCAGCTTCCAAGGAGGAGCCCCTTACATCTCAATCTGTGTCCCAGATCAAAGTGGGGGGAAAGATTGAGCCTTGGGAGAGTAGGCAGGCAAAAATGGCCCTCACTCACCCCTAGCACTGGCTGCCCGTCTGTTCTAATAGCACATTTGACTCCACCCTGGTCTTTCCACTTAGAACTGAATCCCCTCTATCATTGCCCAAGACCCACCCACCTTTATAATTGACCAAAGGCCTGCCTGCGCAGCCCTTTCCCCTTGGCCCTACCCATCCCTATGAAAACTGCTTGTAGAGCGACCCAACGTCGCTGTTCTCACCAATGATTCGGCGGCCTCCCATCCCGTGGACAGGCGGGGCCAGCCAAGGAAGCTGCTGAGGCCTGGCTGGACTACTCACCACGGGTGCATGTTTTTAAGAGCACAGTCTTTAGATCTGTGTAAATGTGGCCCATTTTTTGGTCACTGGTTTTTGGAGGGAACGTCATTTTTACATAACTGAGCCACATCTGCACAATAATAAAGATGACTGCCATGGCTGTGGCACCTTCAGGCTTACAGAGGACTTTCTATGCCTCATCTCATTTAAGCCTGAAAACAGCCCAGAAGGAGGAGGGGCTTTGGAGGCCAAAGGTGGCCCCTCACTTGACAGTTGGGAAAGGCGATGCCCAGGGAGGGCATCGTACGATTGCTCAGTGTCTGAGGCGGGCTCGGGAGCGCGTCTTCCTGACCCCATGTTCACTCGGTTTCCTTTTCTGTGGGTCTGTCTCAGATGACAGGGGGCCTCCTTTTTCATGAGCTGCTCATGCTCGTGCTTTCTTCCTCCTGTCTTAGTGATAAAATGTAGTAAGTAGCAATGTCACCACTCACGTCATGGAAAGCAGGTCATCAGTTTGGAAAAGATGCCTGAGTCGGGTGTCTTGTGCTGGACGTTACTGAGGTCAACTTGTGTCTTATTCTCTGCGTTGGAAGGAAGGGAAGGGAAGGGAAGGGAAGGGAAGGGAAGG
>CM053587.1:343895073-343921188 GCA_028646515.1 Pseudochirops corinnae | reverse complement strand
AATAATTGCATATATATATAGATATATATTTATAACATTTGATTATGGAACTTTAGATTCTAGATTCTTTCTCTTCCTCCCTCGTCACCCACCCCCACTGGAAGGACAAGCAATCAAATACAGGCTGAACATGTGTAATTACGCAGAACCTCTCCACAGTGGGCATGTTGTGAGAGACTGATTACATGTTCCATCTTCCTATCCTGCCCTCCCCAGCCACTCTCCACCCTGTCCCTGTCCCTCTACAGAAATGTGAACATTCATCAGCCCTTCCCCCCACTCTGCCCTCCCCTCCATCACCCCACCTCTCATCCCCCTTCCCCCTACTCTTCTATGTGGCAAGATGCCCAGTTTAGAGTTTATGTGATTCCTTCCTTAAGCCAAATTCCGTGAGAGTAACGTTGACTCTTTCCCTTTTGCCTTCCTCTTTTGATCATGTCTTTCTGTAAACTCTGAGTCATGAAATCCCCCACTAGGTGATACCAGTATCAATTCAGTCCCAGACAATCAGAGTTTGTCCTTATGTTTCTTTGGGTGTCTGCCCGCTTTGAGGTTTAGACCCTGCAAGCTGGTGGTCCAGCCATTACCCGACTGTGCTGCCTTTACCCTTGATTCTGTACTTAGTGAACAGAGAAGGGGAGCCCAGGACGGGAAAGCCACGTCATCTTCTTTGGACAGGAGAGCCTTCTACAGAGCCGGAGGTGTTTGTTTACCAAGAACTGTTCTGTGGCAAAAGACTCTGGATCCTTCCATCACTGTCCACCTGTGGGCTTTAGGGCAGGGCTTAGGGCTTTTCTTTTTCACCAGCTCTGATGCCTGGGCTTATCACATGCGCATTTGTTCCCTCTCCCTCTCCCTCTTCCTCTCCCTCTCCCTCTCTCTCTCTCTCTCTGGCTCTCTGTCTTTCTCTCCGTCTCTCTCTTTCCCTCCCTCCCTATTTCTCTCTCTCTCTCTCTCTCTCTCTCTCTCTCTCTCTGTCTCTCCATCTCTGTCTCTCTCTGTCTCTCCCTGTCTCTCTGTCTCTCTCTCTGTCTCTCTTTGTCTGTCTCTGTCTCTCTCTCTCTGTCTCTGTCTCTCTCTCCCTCTCACTCTCTTGTTCTTGCTCTCCCTTTCCCATCCCCCTCCATCCCTTCCCCTTTCCTGACTCAGCATGTTCTCTGGCTGTCTCCCATGGAAAGCTCATCTTCCTCTTCTCTGCCTCTCGGATTCTCTGGCTTCCTTCAAGTCCCAGCTAAAACCCCACCTTCTGTGGGAAGCCTTTCCCAACGCCTCTCGGTTCTAGTGCCTCCCCTGTGTTGATTATTTCCTATGTAGTCTGTATACAGTTTGCTTTGTACATGTTCACTTGCATGTTGTCTCTGCATTTTGATTGTAAGTTCTCTGAGGGCAGGTATCATCTTTTGCTTTTTTGTATCCTCAGAGCTTAGCACAGGGCCTGGCACAGCAGGTGCTTAATAAATGTTTATCAGCTCACTCACACACACATGTATACATACACACACACACACACACACACATATACATCTTGCTTCGTGTCTCTTTGTTTGGTTTGTCTCCCTCCCTTGGGAAGTCAGGACGCTGAGGTCAGCACAGGAGCCAGCATCCTGCTCAGGGACTGCACCGTCCCCTATTGTATCTTTTGGAAGCCTCCTTAGTTGCTGTGAGCTACACCTGAGCTTTGACGGGAGGCACCAGCCGGACCTTGGCATTAGTTCCCATTCTTTAGATTATTTCAGCCAAGGTGACTAAAGAACTGAGGTTCCCCAGCCGCTACGGATCCTTTAGGGCCCCATCTGGTAGCGCCTGCGCCCATTAAGATTTGTAGAGACATATTCCCTGCCTTCAATCACTTACCACCTGAAACAGACAAGGCATGTACTTGTCCACTCACAGGCAGTTAAAATATATATAGTACCAAGTACTAAGTGAATTAGCCACTTTTTCTCTGAACACATCTCTCTGTATCTTATATGAACTGCCCTACATATTGGCTCTTCTCTAAAAGAACAAATTGACATTCTTCTAAATATGTTTTGTGGTAGAAAGAACCATATCTTCTTGGTTTGCCTCTTACTACCTTGTATCTTGGGCAACTCACTTCTTGAAGTTTCTCCTCTGTAAAAGAAAGGGGCTGAGCCAAGCTCAAAAGCCCCTTCCAGCCTTCAGTGCTATTATTTTAAAAGGTTTTTAATATTTACAGCTGTGTGAAGACACATACTAGGAAATCTGTGCTTAGTCCAAGAGAAGGACAGAAATAGAACTGACCAGTGGCCTCAGTGAAGGTAGCCAGTGAGGATAGCATCCCCAGGGACAAGACCAGAGTCCATCGTGTGTGCTGTAGGTGAAGTGGATGGCTCCTTGTTAACATTTGGGGTCAGACTTTCCCTATGATCTAAAGAAAATAAAATCTCCAGCCAAGGGGTCAGCCTTCAGCAAAGGCCCGCAAAAGTGGGTTTGGAGAAGGTGATGAACAATGTTGGTGAGGAGGCAGGCACCTAAGTAAGCTCTAAGAAAACTGAACCTTCCCGCTAGACATGGATTTCTTTGCTGTCTCTTCCTCTAGGTTTTGATCTCTGTGAAGTTGGCCAGGAAGAGGTGATTCTAAAAACTGGAAAACAAGCAAATCGACGAACCATCCATTTTGCTCTCCAGTCCCTGCTGTCTCTCTTTGGTAAGATGGGACCTACTTGTCACACGGGCTGTCGTAGGTGCTGGGAAGGCAGTCCCTTCCGACCACCCAGACACGTTCTGGGTCCCGAGCATCGAACATTAGGGACCATTTCTGGCCACCAGAGAGGCTTCTTAATGTATCCTGATTTGTTCTTTAGTGTATATCCTGTAATACTTGAATGCATTTTCATTAAGTGGTCATATTTTTCAAAACACCACAGAAAGCACTGCTTTTATTTCTCATCACTGTCTTCCTCACATATCATTCCTTACACAGATACATTTCTGTCCATGCAGGCACATGCCCCTTCTTCCCCCCCCCCCCCCCACTGGTGCTTATTAGTATGAAAGAAAACCCTAAGAACTCCCAGTGTTAGTCCTAAGTTGTGGCTTCTGGTACTAATGGATGGCTGGTTCTATTTAGATTCCACAGAACTCCCCAAACGCCTCAGCCTCGACAGCTCTTCATCGCTGGAGTCTCTGGCATCTGCTCAGTCCATCTCCAACCAGGCCCCCTTGGGGTATCCAAATCCCCCCTTTTCCCCAACTTGCCCTGAAAGTGTGGCATCCGATGCCATCTCTGTGTACAGCCTGAGCTCCATTGCCTCTTCCATGAGTTTTGTTTCCAAGCCTGAGGGCACCCTAGAAGGTATGGGGTCCAGAGGACGGCAGGATGGGGAAAAGGCTAAGAACTCCTACCCTCAGCGGCCTTCAGCCCCGAGAAGCCAGCCGTCTGCACAGACCAGTGCTCCAAGCAGCAAAGAGGAAGAAGAATATGAAGGATTTTCCATCATTAGCAACGAGCCTTTGGCAACTTACCAAGAAAATATAAAAATGAGATTTTCACCAGATCCCAAACAGTCCAAAGTTGGAACTCCTGGGGGCGTTAAAATATCTGTCAGCTCCAAAGGGAGCATGAGTACTCCCAATTCTCCTGTTAAAATGACTCTTATTCCCAGTCCAAACTCACCTTTCCAAAAAGTTGGAAAACTTGCAAGTTCTGATACTGGAGAGTCTGACCAGTCTAGCACTGAAACTGATAGTACTGTTAAATCCCAAGAAGAAAACCACCCAAACCTTGATCCGCAAGAATTGGCCCAGAAGATTCTGGAAGAGACCCAGAGTCACCTTCTTGCTGTGGAGCGTCTTCAGCGCAGCGGCAGCCACCATGCGGAAGATGGAGCTTCCACTCCAAGCAGCGCCCCATGCGCCTTCAGAGCTTCAGAGACCAGTGCGTTCAGCCGGCCCCTCATCTCCAGCCAGAAGAGCCAGCGATCATCCCCAGTGACGGGGCGACCAAAGCCACCCACGAGGAGCTCGTCCCTCCAGAAGGTGAGCTCGGGCTACAACAGCCCAACCACCTCGGAGGTGTCCACGAAGGAAGGCGCGAGCCAACACAGCGGCCGGCCCTCCCCGAGCACGGACTCTCCCAGCTCTTTAACGGACCAGCCGCACTTTAAGTTAAAGTACCCCAGCTCTCCCTACAGCTCCCACATCTCCAAGTCACCAAGGAACATCTCTCCAAGCTCAGGGCATCAGTCGCCGGCTGGCAGCGCCCCTTCGCCTGCTCTGTCTTACTCTTCTGCGGGCTCGGCCCGCTCCAGCCCAGCCGACGCCCCCGATCTAGACAAGCTGAAGATGTCAGCCATTGACGAGAAGGTGCAAGCCATCCACAACCTGAAGATGTTCTGGCAGAGCGCCCCACAGCCTCCCCCGGGCCCCGTGAAGATATTTCGCGGGGCTCCAGGCACGATGACTTCTCAAAGGGATGTGCTGAATCTGCTCAATTTATCCCCCCGCCACAGCAAGAAGGAGCAAGACGTGGACAAGCTGGAGCTCAAGGAGCTGTCCCTGCAGCAGCACTCAGCGTCGCCACCCGCCAATCCTCCCAATGGCCACAGACGCTCAGACACGGCTGCCCTGACCCCCTCTCCAGTGCCAGCCGGCGGCCCCCCGGGGGCCATACGCCCCTTGAGACTGCCCTCGGGCAATGGCTACAAGTTCCTCTCTCCTGGGAGGTTCTTCCCTTCCTCCAAATGTTAAAGTATCTGTCATACCAGTCAACTCTAGTCACAGCCCCGTGGAGGGCCGTGGGATCGCTTCTGCCTACTTGCCTTGTTTTGCTAAGGACGTGATGAGCTCTGTGATGGGTGCGAGCCAGCCATTCCCTGGAGCGGGGCTGGCGAGCCCTTCTCAGCTCCCCATCCACCCAAAGTCAGGATGCACGTGGTGGCCAGCGCCCGGGATCTTAGGGAAGAGTCTCCACACCCTTCACCAAATGTTAACCTTTGAACTAGCCGATTCTCATCCTTGGGAGGATTTTTATACGGAAATTGTTCATGCTCTGGGGTGGGAGGGGAGAGGAAAGGGAGCACCTATTTTGCTAAGAGGTAAATATGCCATGCCTTTTGTACACAAATACAGATAGATTTTTGTAAGGCCTCCAAGTGCTGGCTGCAGTGGTATATATACATTTTTTCTTAGTCACAGCCTTCATGAAAGTGTTATATTAGCCAAAAATAGAATTATGGTAAGAAGATGCCAATGATTTGTAATTAAATTATAGAGTTTTGGGTCTCATACATAGTCTTGTAATTTCACAGCAACAATGCAATAATTCAGGTTCAAACTGTGCTTACACTCTGAACTTTTTCAGTCACTAACTATCTCTCGAGATGTCCCTTTGGGCCCCGTTGTCAGCCAAACTTGAATTTGCTCAAAATTCAAGAACCAATGGTAGCCAGGCATTTTAGAGCTATGCAAATATGATGAAAATGCAACTTTTGTGCTTTTGAAACATTTTGGGCCTTTTTTATACTTGGGTAACTAGAAACAACTTGGTTTTGTTATTAATAATGGTAACACTTTACATTTATACAACACTGTTGTTTTTTAAAGCTCAAAACGTTTTCTAAAAAGTGTCTAAAAATTCTGAATGCTCATCAACAAGTAGAAGAAAAGTGGTTTGAATTCCTCCATTTTGTTAGAAGCAAAAGAAAGTTGTTTGGCGCAGTAGGTGTAGCCAGAGGAGTGTGGTGTTCTGGCCCCTGCCCCGGCTCTAGCTCTCCCCCCTCTCTTGCTGGTTCCTTCAAGTCTCTTTCTTTTGACTCCAAGCCTCCCAGATTCCACGTGACCTGCCCATTAACAGGGTCAGGATTCACGCAGTGTAGACTGGGCTGCCGTGGAAAACTCTTGTCTCACTCTTTCCCAGGAGAGGTTCCCTGCCACTCATGCAGTGCACTCACTTGTTTGAATGCCCACGAGAAGCACCCATATCTAGCACATCCATCAAAATGGAGCAGGAGAGAGATATGGGACAGAGGGTTTCCATAGCTCCAAGGTCACCATTGGAAGAAAGAAGAGGTGCCCTACTGAAGGAGATATTAGCTAGAGATTGTATGCATTAGTCAAGCAAAGAAATGCCTCTAGATCATGTCAAAGTAGTGTTAAGGTAGAGAATTTAAGTATGCTAACAAGAGTGAGAATCTCATCCTTGTCCTTCTCTTTGGACCTCACACAAGACATTGGATGGCGTCACCCCAACACAGGAGACCTTGTGCTAGTTGGATGGGGGCCTCAAGTTGAGACGCCTGAGTGCTACCTTTACTTCTCACACTGAATCACTTTATGCCCATAAACAAGCCACTTAGCCTGACTGTGCCTCATTTTATCCATTTGCAAAGTGGATAGAATAACGTTGGCCTGATTCACATTTTTCACACTAGGAAGTCTGCAGAAAAAATGTGTCCGAGAAGTACAAGGTAGAGAGCTAATCATTTTAAATTCTCCTCCTGAATACAATCCATGTAGGGTGTGGTTGTTTTTGTTTTTGTGTATAAAATCATCGTAGCCATGTCAATGAACACAAACTCTAGCTCCTCAGATATGAAGGCACATGTTTCGTAAGGATGAAGTTGGTGGGGATGACCTTCAGTGATAAGAGAAGCCCCAGCCACAGATACAAGCCAAATTTGTAGCACCGTGTGTTTGGCTGACCAGATGAGATCTGGAACATCAGAAAATTAGCGCAGAAGTCACAAGAGGTTGTCATGTGGGCATGTGGTCATATGGCTGTTTCCCTGCCACCCTCTTGTTACCCACTCCTCCCTAAGCCAGGGACCAAGCACCAAAATAAGGAAGTCACTGCCCCTCTCCTCGTCCAGAAGGGACAGGCCATCTGGGGGAACGCCTATGACCACTGCAATTGTTTCCAATGGAAATAATACCTGGTGTTAACCTAGCCAGCTAAGAGCACTGTTGTTAAGCATTACAGCTTATGTTGGAGGCCATTGTCCTGGGCAGCAGTCCCATGCATGGAGATGGTTTTCATGGTTAGTAGCCAAAATGGTGTATGCAACTCTTTGCCCCCGATGAAAACTTCAGATGTGAAATTCAAAGTCATGAAAGAAGAACGGGAACATTTCCAGATAATGCCATAGAATCAGGGCCACTTGGCTCCCTTTACAGAGCTTCCTTCCCAGAAATTTTATACTGGTAAAAATGAGTATAAAGTTGCAAAATACAGTTGAGTTGCTAATATAAAGTAAGCTTGGGATGAAGTATGCAACTTAGCATGAAGATTTGGCATTGACCAAGACGGTTATGTGTAAAGGATGAAAACAAACTCTAATGTGTGACATTGTCATACTGTGTACATGATTGACTGGCGTTAATGTGAATTCCAAGCCTACATTTCCCCACGTGGACAGCCGTCCCCTTGCCCTCCTTCCTTGGGTGGGACAAGCTGAGCCCTAGCACGTGACAGGTACCAGATTGGGGGACCGAAATTCACTGAAAGAATTGTGTTTTCCATTTTGTGGATCATGGCGTTTGGATGGGGTTTGTTTGTTTGTTTGTTTGTTTAAAGCCAGAAAAGTGAAATGCCCTTCCTGAATTATGCTTATACTGATTGCAGATTATAATGTCACTGAATGAGCAATGCAGGTCTGCTCCTCCCGATAAACTTAGCCCAGAAAGAAAACTGAGACAGTAAGATTATTTTGCTTGCTGTTCTACACATTTGGTTGTTTTTTTTCCCCGTATATCCTGATTCTACCAAGTCAAGCATCTTGGTACTCTGGTGATTTTTGAGCAGAGTGAAAATAGTCAGAATCAGCCTCAAAAAATAAAAATAAAAACCTCCTCATTTGATCCAGACCAATGTATCTCAGTGACAGATTTCTCTCTTCACTCCCTAATTTAATAAATGGCACACAATGAAAGCTGCCAGGGTAAAACTGTGATAATGAATCGTTGCTCGTTGTGGATGGGCGTGTTCTGTCTCCTGTCTGTCTCTCTGTCTACTCCGTCTACACAAAGCCCACAGAGAGAACTGTTTCCAGTTCAGGTTGAATTAATCATCAGGAACGTTTTTAGTAAATAGGAGAAGAGAGCAAGTGGGATCACTTTCATGCCCCACTTTGCTGTTTTGTCTAAAGAGGCTGTCCCTGTGTTTGTGAACTGAGCCCTTGTTTCTGCCAGATCCTTCCAAGATGTTCGGCTCGAGGATGGTCACTGTCAGTGGCCGTCCATCTGCAGACATAGCAGCCCCTCCTCGTATGCAGTGTTAGCCATGTTTGGCCTGCGTGGACTTTTTTTTGTTTGTAAATTACACTCTGTGTTTCCAGACAGCATTAAACTTTTTATATTATGAAATTTACCATGTAAAAAGAATTTCATATTTTTATCAAAATTGCTGAGGCATTTGGCCTTCTCCCTTTGTGATTTCAGTGTCTATTAAAAGCATGAGCTCTCTCACTTCTCATTGTCATGTTATGTAATACTCTGTGTGTTCTCCAGAGTTCTAGATGCCCCTCTGAGTAGCCAACATCAAGCCTGCGGGCATTGATGCCAACTCTTAAATTTCTTCTGACTTTGAACCTTCCTTTGCACCACAGTATCTGACCTCTGTAAAATTTCCTGTTGCTCCAAGTACCATCACTGGATTACAGAATATTTAAAGCTGAGCTAATGCCACTCCCATCAGCAGAAATAGCAACTGAACTCCTAATATGTCCTAGAAACCATACGTGGGTGAAGTGGGCTATTCCTGCCATTCCTGCCATCTCTCCCAGAGACTGCCAGGGAGACAGGGCCTACCTATGTGTCAGATGGAAGATCACGATGACAAATTCGATTGGAGCTTAAAGGAGAGGAGATTTGGGTATGCAGGTGTAAATCGGCAAGTACATATAGAAGAGGTTGAGACCAGAGCTCAGCCTTGGAGAAAGTATATAATTTAGATGAGTGGAGAGACCAGGGGAGGGTATTCCCCCATAGAACAAAGAATGCACGTGATATTTTTGGTGAATGGGCAGACAGATCAATTTGGTCCGGAGGAGAATTTCTGCCCATGGAGGCTGTGGAAGTGTAAGCTGGGGATGTAGGTATATAAGAAGAGACCCAAACTGTGGAAGATGTTGAAAGCCAGGGATAAGGAGCTCATGCTCTATAGATATAGGCAATATTTATCCGCCAAAGTATAAGTACTTAGAGTAGTATGAATTCTTTTTTTTTTATTATTCTCAAGCTAATTTAGGAGATGGTTTTATGACAAAGAATTCTTCCCTACAAACAGAAACAATTTTATTTTCTGTCTCGTGGATCATGGCATTTTGCATATGTACAATAAGGCATCACAAAAGCAACAATTGGAAAATTCATCGATATGGAAATGGATTTTGGATTCAAAAGCAACTTAAAGCTATGTAGACAAATGCGATAAAAAGTAAATTGCCAAATAAAAAATAAACAGATTCAGAATATCATCACCTCATTAAGCTGTTCCAATTACCAAAACGAATTTCCTTGGGAATAGGGTTTCTGCCTCCCAAGGTTGTACCTCCCCTTCATCTTCCTCTGGGAACTTGGTACTAGGACAATCCCAGAGGAATAATTGTCAGCCCTTAATGATGTCGAAAAAGGGCAGGGATACTAAAGCTTTTTTTTTTTTGATGCTACAGCCTTTCACCATCAAAATTCAGCTACTTCCTAATACCCCATTATCTCCCTGAAGACTTAACTCCCCTTTCTCTATCTGTCCAGACTAGCTTTTTTGGCCCTTATCAGGCCCCTTTCCCCAAACCTTGGATCCTCTTCCTTGCTCTCACACACCTGTCTCCCAGCTCTCTACATAACATTCACTTGACACAGTGCCAGACTGAACCCTTGTCCAAACAAGGCTGCTATTCAAGGTCTTGTAAAGTCTGGCTCATTCTCCCTAGCTTTACCCCATAGCACTCTTCACATGCTATGTCCTCTGACCTATGGACTTCTTGGGGTGCCCAAATATACCCCACCTCTCCCACGCCCTCACTTTGCTCAGGCAAAACTGTCTCACTTGCACCCACTAGAATCCTATCACTCCCTAGTCTAGACGCAGGTCAGATACCACCTCCCACCACTTCATTGGCATCTGTCCTGTGGCCTTTCTCCTATTTATGATTTTCTCCACTAGGGTTTAAGTTCAATCCCTCTCGGTGGTGTGAAGGTGATACCACGTTCCCAAGGCTCTATTCCAGCAAAGCACAGTCTCAGGAAGGTGCTTGCCACCTAAATGGGCACAAGACCACAGCTGTGGATGTGCCCACAGCATAGCTGGCCTTTCTAAGGTGCTTTCAGGCCCATGTAGCCTTCGACATGCATCATTTCATTGGCTCCTCATGCCCAAGTACCAACTTAGCTAAACATAGGGAGCCTGGTTGCCAGAGCTTGGCCCCTTCCCCTCGTGAGTTGTGCTTTGTCTGGCTGGAGGTGGCCACGCTGCCAAAATCATGAGTGTAACATTGAAGACTTATGTTTGCTTGTTTTTTTAGACTTGTGGCACCATACCTTTTACTTATAAGGTGCTTAAATAAAAGCTTATTGAATTAACGCAGTACAAGTGAGTATTGAAGGAAGATTATTTTGTGTTGCCTTCAAGCTACCTAAGCTATCTCTGTACTCCCAGGACTGGCTGTGGGGTCTATGTAATACAGAACAAATAACAACCAGAAAAATCATTCAACTATTTACTGAATTGCTACAAAATGCCAGGCACCATGCAGGGAAAGAGTACCATGAAGACAAGGACTAGAGACAGAGCGCACCTTGCCAGGGAAGCAGTGATCAGCAGGGGCTTGTGCCCTCCCCCCAAGCCCCATTATCTAATTATCAGTTTGTCCATCCTTGAGCCTTGAGTTCAAACCAAAAGCTGTGGACTCAGATGACCTCAATCTGACCTGGAGATCGTTAAAACAATGCCTGCTTTCCGAGACACTGAAGATGGAGAACCCCAAAGGCATGGTAGGTTGGTGTTGTTTTTTAAATAACCTGAGTTGGAAGACAAATTTAATAAATTAATTCATGGAAAGTGGATTATTCTATTACTGGCTTCCTAACTAAGAGAAGATGGAACAGACAGATCACAGATCCTCTTTTTGCTTCAAGAAGTCTATATTTCTTTCAGGTTCGTTTTGTGTTAACAGCAGCTCACATTTCTAGAGGGCTTCATGATTTACAGGGTTCCTCATGGCCCTGGGAGGGTTATCTTATCTGATGTGGCTGTAATTTATCCCTATGTAAGTATGTTGGGTTTAGAGTACAAAAGAACTGGAACAACAAGGTTATTGTGGTTATCTCAAATGAGATAAAGAACATAAAAAAAACCTTGCAAACTATAAAGGTCTTTTATAAATGTGAACTATCATTGTTAGAGATTTTATAGAGAAAGAAACCAGGTCAAACAGGGAAAGGTCTTGAACATAGTCACCTGGCAGAGCTGGAAGGCACTCAGATCCACCTGGTCCAACCCATCCATGAACAAAACAATCCTTTCCACAACAGCCCTAACCATCTAACATTTGCATGTAAAGCTCAATTGAGGGGAAACCTGTATTTATCTTCTGCTTCTAGTTTTGTCCTCTTGGGCCAAGCAGAAAAAAATCAAACAAATCCTTCTTCTACACGACAAACTTTCATATTCTTGAAGACAATTACTATGTCCCTTCCTAAGTCCTCTCCAGAGTCGATATTCCCAGTTCCACCATGGTATTCTTCCAGTTCCTTTGTCGACCTGGTTGCCCTCCATTTTGTAAATGTCCTTTCTAAAATACGGTACCTAGAACTGAGTCCCCATATGTGGTCTAGTCATGGCTGACGCCTTTCTCATTCTGGGCACTGCCCCTTGATGCAGCCTAGCATTGCATTAGCTTTCCTGGCTGCTGAGTTGACTCATTTTGCAACTGCCTCTGAAATCCCCAGCTCTTTCTTGTGCGTAGCCATATCTCCCCTATTGGAACCCAGGTCTTCTGTCTCCAAGTCTCAGGCTCAACACACCCACATTTGCTCCTACCCATTTCAGACATCACAAAGTGTGCCATGAAAGGCTAGTCTTCCAGTATTTCTTCATAAGGAGAGAAGCTCCCAAGTGCTTGGCCTAGAATTAAACTTTTCTCTCTTTAGAGCTGAAGGGCCAAGGCAACGATTGTACTGTGACTCTGTGAGACTTAGTCTCTCTTCACCTGGAAGATTATGGGTAGAGCAGAAGACAGTCATAAATACTGACCCAAGACTGTAGCCAAGATGAATCCCAGTTCTCTGCTCTGGTTGGCTGATGTTATCACGTATGACATAATCCAGAAAGAAACAGACAAAATGGCCATTTTCAGATACACGATGAAATACGCCTTGGTTAGGTAAACAGACAAATGGTGTCCATGTGGGGCCAGAGCTATGGCCCTAGAGGGATGTCAGTAAACACAAATGCATCCTGAAAGCCAAAAAGCATTAGGATGTAGGGACCATCACTAACCAGGCTGCCTTGCTGTGTTCTAAAGTGGCTGTACCACCCAGCCATATATGCTCGAATTGTGATGCTTCTGGACAAGGTCAGTCCATGACGTACAGAAATCAAGTCCTGGAACCTTTAGGTGGCCCCATCCCCTCCTTAAGAGGCCCCCACGGTGCACAGAAGCCTGCTGCTGTCCTTGTCATGGACTTTGCTGTCCTTGTCATGAGGCTTTCAGTCGCCTTGGTAGGAAGGACAACAGAAAGGTTGAGGATTCATGGGCACTATCAAGTTTGACCCCTATTGCTTTAGGAAATGCAATTTATGTTATGTTGCTATTTCTGAGGAAATTGCGTATACAATTGCTAAATGAATATTTTAGAGGAGGGCAATGACCATTAATGAAAGTTTGATTATAAGCCAAGGAGCTCAACTGACGAAAGCTAGTAAGGAAGCTACTTGAGAGCCAGACATGGTGATGCATGCTTATCATCTCTGTTACCGGGAGGATGAGGCTGGGGGATCAGTCACTTGAGCACAGGAATTCTCAGCTATAGTAGGCCTGGAACTGATCTGGCACCATTGTGAGTAGCCCCCAGGGTCATGAGGCCACCAGACAGCCCAAGGGTGGGGCAAACATGCCCAGGGTGGGCACTGAGCAGGCCAAAGCTTTCACATTGATTAGTGATGGGATCAGGTTGAAGTGGTTGCTGCACGTCCAGCCTGGGCAAGAGAGGGAGACCTAGCTCAAAGGGAAGGAGGAAGGGAGGGAAGGAGGAATGAAGAAAGGGGAGAAAGGGAGGGAGGGATGGAGCAGAGGAATGGAAAATGAGAAGAAAAGAGGAAGGGGAAGAAAGGGAAAGAGAAGGAAGAGGGGGAAGAGGAACAAAGGGTGGGAAAGAATGAAGGGAGGAGAGGAAATGAAGGGTGGAGGGAAAGGAAGAGATGGGAAGAAGGAAGGAGAGAAGGAAGGGAGGAAAACAAGGAAGGAAGGGAAGCCCTCTAGTGTATTAGGAGAGTCCTTTGAGTAGGTGCATCTTCCAAGGGCTTCCTCATCAGGACCTGGAATCTTCATCTATCGTAACCTCCAGACTCATTCTCTCCCACTTCAGATATTCAGGGCAAAGACTCCAGCTCTGTCTCCCCCAACTTCATACCTTCCTACCACTTTCCAAAGCACTATGTATGCTTATAACCTCTAATAATACTAAATAATGATAAACAGCAGGGGACTGACAGCCTAATGCTGCATCCACCCTGGCAAATGAGGCAGTGGCATCTGGATCTAAATCCATTAGAGGGACATGTCTGCATTACAGAAACATTTTGCGTCTCAAATGAATTTGCATCCAATCTCAAGATACTTAATTACTTATTAAATTTGTAGCAACTGTGCTATCGGCCTTTGGGGCACCATCATATTCTTTAAAATGCATGGTTTAAAACATTTAAAAATCACTTCACATCTCAGCAGCAGAGCTCAGAGGCTGCCCCTTTGGCTGGCGGAGACAGGTGAGTGAAGCGCCATTCGGTCCTACCCAGAATACTTTGCCAAAAGAAAGTGAAGTCTCTTCAGGTCCAAATGCAAATCCTCTGAAACAACAACAAACATTTATGAAGCTCCTGCTGTGTACCCATGAGGTACAGGGCCCTCAGCGCTTAACTGAACTGAGCCCCCACCTCCCAGTCCAGGGCAGAGCAGGCACCCACAGAGACAGCCAGCCACCGTGTTCCAGGCTGAGACATCAGTGACTTGCCCAGGGTCATACAACTAGTAAGGGTTAGAGATGGGACCTGAACATAGGTCTTCCTGGCTCTGAGGATGGCCCTTCATCACCATGCCATGCTGCCTTTTAATGTAGAAAAAAAGTAACATGGAATAAGCTGGAAGGTGGGCTCAGGCCAGTTGGGAAGACCTTGAATGCCACGTATGGAGGGAAGGTCAGTTCAGAAGTTCTAGAATAAGTCGATCAATCAGTAACCACCTATTTGTGTCTATTTATGTGCCGGGATACAAAAAGAGGCAAAAGACAGTCCCTGCCCTCAAGGAGCTTACGATCTAATGAGGAAAGAACACGCAAACAAATCCATTCAAGATCAACAGGGAATGATTGACAGAGGAGTGAAGAGGACTTGGAAGGCTTCCTGGAGAAAGCTGGGTTTTAGTTGGGACATACAGGAAGCTGGGGGGGGGGGGGGGAGCAGTCAGTGGTTGGAGCAAAGGAAGAGGATTCCAGGCGTGGTGGACAGTTGGAAAAAATGTCCGGAGCCAAGAGATAGAGGCCAGAGTCCCTGGGTCAAAGAGTATGCGCCCAGAGTAAGAGGTAAGGAGAGTGGAAAGCGGGGAGGGGACTGGGTTATGGAGGGCTTCCAATGACGCATTGTGAATTTGCTGTTGGAGGCACTAGGGAGCCAGTGAAGATTATTGAGTAGGGGGGTGGGGGTGGCATGATCAGAAAAATCAAAAAAATTAGGAAAAATCATTTTAGTGGATACATAGAGGGTGGACTGGAGCGGGGAGAGACTTGAGGTGAGAAGACTCACCGACAGCTAGGACAGTAGCCCAGGGGTGAGGAGATGGGGGGACTCGTGTCAGAGAAGAGAAGGGGATGTATTCAGGAGATGCTGCCAAGCTTGGATGGGGGAGGGGGGGTGAGGGATTGTGAGGAATCCAGGGTCTCTCTGAGGTTGGGAGCCTGGGGCACTGGGAGGCTGGTGTTGTCCTTTACAGGATAGGGAAGGTTTCAGGAAGGGGGGAAGATCCTGATCTTATTGAGTTGAAGATGTCTACGGGACATCTGGTTCAAGATGTCTGAAAGGCAGTTGGAAGTCAGCAGAAAAATTAGGGCAGGAAAGAGAATCGTCAGCATAGAGATGATAATTAAATCCATGGGAGCTGATGACATCAGCCAGTGAAGTAGTATAGGGGGAGAAGAGAAGAGGGCCCAGGACAGAGCCCTGAGGGACACCTAAAGTTAGAGGGTGTGATCTGGAGTAGGCTCCAGCAAAGGAGAGAGAGAAGGAGCAGTCAGAGAGGGAGGAGGAGAACTAGGGGAGGGGAGGGGAGAGAGAGATGGGGAAAGAGAGAGGGGGAGAGAGAGAGAGAGAGAGAGAGAGAGAGAGAGAGAGAGGGAGAGAGAAAGGAGAGAGAAGGGGGAGAGGAAAGAGAGACAGAGAGAGACAAAGAAAGGAGACAGAGACAGAGAGGGAAGGAGGGAGGGAAGGAGTACAGTCCTGAAAACCTAGAGAAGAGAGTGTAAAGGAGGGGAGAGTGATCAATAGTGTCCAAGGCTGCAGAGAGGTCAAGGAGAATGAGGATGGAGTAAAGGCCATTGGTTTCGACAACTAAGGGATCTTTAGTGACTCTGGAGAGAGCAGTTTCAGTGAAATGATGAGTTTGGGAGCCAGACTACATAGAAGGTTATGAAGAAAGATGGTAGAGAATGGAGGCACCTATTGGAGACACATTTTGGAGGAGTTTAGCTGTCAAGGGCAGAAGAAAGATAGGATGATAGTTAGCAGGGATGGAAGGATCAAATAAGGGATTTTTGAGGATGGGGAGACATGGGTGTGTTTGAAGGCATGAGGTAAGGAGCTGGGAGACAGGGAGAGATTGAAAATAAATGAGAGCAGGAATGACAGAGGGGGAAGTCGGTTAGCGGAGATGGCAAGGAATGGGATCACTCGAGCGATTGGAGGAGTCAGCCTCGGTAAGAATTAAGGCCATTTCACCACGTGAGGTGAATAAAGGGGACAGTGGCTGAAGGCATCTAAGTGATAGGAGACGAGGAGGCGAATGGCCTCAAAAGGCAGCAAGGAGCCAGTGGAGATTTCTGAGCATAGACAGGACGTGATGAGATCTGGGAATGTCTAAGAAAGATTATTCTGAAAACAACACAATGGAAGGTTTAGAGAGATGGAGAGAGGAGAATTGGGGAGATTTGTTTGGCTACTGAATTAGCCCAGGCATTTGGTGAAGTGGAGCAGAAATTCAGAGGAAAACTGGCTCTAGAGCTATAGATCAGTAAGTCAGATAGTGTTACTAACCACCTACGCTGTGTCAACTCAGTCTAACCGAAGAAGACAACCCTGCAAAGGCCCCATCTTCACACAAATAAAACCATATCTAAATAAAAGGGGGAAAACATTCCTGAGCAGGCCAAGCCAACAACTTAGTCACCAAGAGGTGTGGTGACATGGAGAGGTGGGGGGCACTATGTTTTCCCTTCTTAACATGACCGATGTCATTTTAGAAATGGCCAGTCATATCTAATCCTATATTTGAACTCCCTTTACCCCAGTTCTTGTCCCAGGCCAAAGGACAAATAGAATCTGAGCTAAGATTCCCCAGGCCAACTTCAGACCAGCAGATTACAAAGGTCCTGCCCCTTCCCCAGAACACAAATCTTCCCCATGGCCAGTGGTTTCTTGGTTATGGCCCCAATGTGGTTTCTGTTTACCATAAGTACCTATGGGAAATGTCTCCTGATCAGAAATCCTTTTGTCCTATAGAGGCATACTTGTCTGTTTTTAACTGCTGCTTTTCCCTGTCTAAGCTTGTAAATGAATGCATGAGATGAACTTTTTACAGACTTGCATTTTCTTGTGTTTTCTTGTCACAATAGTTTGTCATCAGAAATGGGATGTCCTATGCACAGGGAAATGAGGGGAAACTGCCTCCTTGCCTATGTCTCCCTCTGATGTCAGATCTGAGGTAAGAGCACTGGCTCTGGAGTCAGTAGGACCTGAGTTCAAATCCAGCCTCACACACTTACTAGCTGTGTGACTCTGGGCAAGTCACTTAACTCTGCTTGCCTCAATTCCTCATCTGTAAAATGAACAAACTCCTTAAGTATCTCTGCCAACAAAACCCCAAACAGGGTCAAGAAGAATCAGACACAACCGAAACAACTCAGCAACAATAGATTTCTCTGAAATCTCTGTTAGGGAGTTGGAGAACGTGGCTGCCCATGGACTCCACACTTTTTCTAGACATGAATTTCCCCTGTTGGTTTGTGGGTCTTTTTTTCAGGTTATTCCTGTTCTGTTTCTGTTCTATGCCTGGTTGACTCAAGCCCCATTCTATTTGTTTTGGGTTGGCAAGAGATAATAAAACATCCATTCTCTGTTGAGGAAGGGCTGATTTGTTTATCTCTGGGCTCAGAGTTGGACAGCTGTTCCAGACTATCGTAGGTTTTCCTACAAGAATGAGTGTGTTGTTCAACGACTTCTTCCCCCTCCTTGTGCGTTTTTTGGTTTTTTTCTTGAGCAAAATCTTCTTAGCTGCAAGTGAGGGTAGGGGTGGGGTGAGGTAGGCCTGGATCTTCTATCAAGGAGCCCCTCACATATCTTCTCTGAGTGTTTTTATTTTAGATTGGAAGCTACCACACACTTTCCAGTGGAAATGGGTTTACTATTTGTCTGTTCCCACCCTCTTTATGTGTCTTTAGGGCTTAAACTATCCCAGTGATGTGGCCGCAAGTCCCTGTATCCATCTGCTCAGGACACAGGTTTGTTTAAATAAGTTTCAGAAGGGAATCGCGGTATCCATGTGATGTATTATTTTCTTGAGATTTAACCGATATGGTTCTACACTTAGTAAGGAAAAAAGCACATGTAGTTTTGAGTCTTGAGTTGTCTTTGCTACACATACATTCACAGCATACACTCTGGGGCCACCATCTCTCCTAGAAACTCACTGTAAAGGCTTGGCATCCCCAGTGGGTACCCAATGACTTGTCTCTTCAGGATTCTATTATATAACCCTAAAGAGATGGGGGTTTTAGTGCTATTGGTCACAAGCCCCCACCACCGTGATCCCTGTTTATAGTTAGCCAGACTTAATTAGCTTTTAGAAAAGGTATTTATTGAGAAGGCAGAGCAAGAACAGAAGTTACAAAAACTTGTCCCCAAACTTGTGGCAACTCTCCCCTTGCACACACAAAGTACAATGGTGGTGAGGCACACCTGTAGAGAATGTATGGCAAGAAGGTCACTGATGACTACTAGTTCCTGGAGGTCATTTCTTTCAGTTGTAGAGCACTCATGAAATTCTTCTTGGGTGTAGAGAGTTCTGTAGAGCCCAGAGCTGGTACCCTTCCTTCTGCTTTCTATCTTTCTTCAACCCTGGTGTGTGTCATTTTCTCTCTCTCTCTCTCTCTCTCTCTCTCTCTCTCTGTGTCTCTCTTACTCTCTGTCTTTCTCTCTCTCATGCTTTGTCTCCTACTGGTCTAGTCTCTTCAACAATACAATCAATAGGCAGAGGGAGGAGAGGGAGAGATGTAAAGAAGAGTGGAAGATAGCCCCTGAATTTAGAGTCTTCCACTGATGGAATTGTTCCCCACTTGAACAGCCCACTTGGGAACGAGGAACTGCTGAAATTTCTACCACTATTGAAAACCTTCGGGGTATGGTTAGTTTGTTTGATTAGCTAGCCACTCACACTGGTTTTTCCCTTCTTGACTCAAACAGTCAATCAGACCTGCTAAGGGGATCACAGCTAAAGACAATTTTGTTTAGACACTTTAAAATCCCCATCATGTCTGTTGATTAATTGTGGAATGTGTGGAATTATTTTCTTACATTTCCCCAACTGGAATAGCTGGCAAAGTCCATTGTCCAAAATGCTCAATAACTCTCTAGTAAGATGGGGAGGTTCAAGCACTGTCTTTTTTTTTTTTCCAGTGCTTCCCTCACTGTCTTATATACTAAAGAGTCTCAGGGGGAAAAATAAATGTGGCACAGTTTAATGGGAAATAAACATCTCTCCATGCTTTCAAATATATTTTGATACAACTTAATAAACAGAAACCATTTTACCAAGTTCTTATAGGTTAATGTCTGTCCTGATGTTTGCAAAAAAAAAAAAAAAAAAAGCTTCCTTTCCTAACCCGAAGATGATAAACAAGAAAAGAAAAGGAAATTAAGCCTCCCTCCCCAGAGGGAAAGCCTGGTACCTACAGAACTCCTGGGACATGTGGAGTTTTCCTCCCAGAGACCAGTGACCTGAGTTTGATTGGAAGCCCCCCCCCCCCCCTTCCCGGTAACCCTCAGGTGAGAAACCAAAATTTCCTGAATGAAAACACTTCCATGTTTCTCTTTGCCTACAGGGTGATCCAACTGGACGTCTAGACACAACATCTCCACATCTCCCGTTCCATAGAGGGCATAACAAAATGTGTTCAGGTCTTCGCTTAGGACGTCAAAGATCTCTGGGCCATTTCACCAAAGGACACCCAAAATCTCCCCCAAAGATTTCTACTAAGGCATAATAAGGCAATTCAGTTGGAATTTCTGACTTATTCCTCACTAGGAAAAGCAGGTTAATTTACAAACAAAACAAATTCACAAAATCCCTAAAGAGGATGAAGCTCCCAAAATGGGGGTAAGCATTCAGAGATTTTAGGCCAAACTACATCCCAAGGGCTTACGTTTGACAGAACTCTCTGGAGTCACACCCTGGTAAGGTTGAGCAGTCCAGGTTTGCTTAAGTGTAAAAAGTCCATCAGTCAATACACTTATTAAGGGCTCAGAATACCAAGAAAAGCCCGAGGCATCCTGCCCTCAAAGAGCTCACAGTCTAATGATGGAGACAACATGCAAACAACTGTACAAATAAGATCTAGATAGGATAAATTGGAGATAATTAGCAGAGGGATGCACTAGAATTAAGGAGACTCAAGAAAGCCTTCTTGTGGAAGATGGGTTTTTATGAGGACTTGAAAAAAGCCAGAGAAGCCAGAAGGTAGAAATGAGGAAGGGAGAGAATTACAGGCATAGGGCATGGCCAGTGCAAATTCCTGGAGTTGAGAAATTGAGTATTTTGTGGGAGAAATAGGAAGCCAATATCACTGGATCTCAGAGAACATGGAGGGGAGCAAGGTACTAGAGGGCTGGAGAGGAGGTGAGGAGGGGGGCTATAAAGCATTGGTTCTCAACCTTCCTAATGTGGAGACCCTTTAATACTCATATGTGGGCATATCCGCATGTGGACGGACCCGCCTGGAGACCGATGAAGGAGTGGTGTCTCAGTTCCTAAGGCCATCGGAAATATGTGTTTTCTGATGGTCTTAGGCGACCCCTGTGAAAGGGTTATTTGACCCCCAGAAGGGTTGCAACCCACAGGTTGAGAACTGCTGCTATAAAGGGTTTTGAATGCCAAATAGAGGATTATATTTGATCTTATTTACTTGATCCTCGAGATGACAGGGAGTCACTGGTAGCACGGATAAGCTGCACATAGTTCCCAGTAAAACAACAGATATTAGTAACTTACCCATTCCAACACGCAAAAAATTATCTCAAAAGGTCTGGTCTGACTCGTGAAGGAAACACACAAGAAAACAGACTATCTGATTACAGCTTAAAACAAAAGAAGGAAAAAAATGAAGTTGAAGGTTAGAAATGGAATGAGGGATAGAAACAGAATTAGGGATAGGATTAGGGTAACACAGGAATATCTGGGTTCAAATCCTGCCTCTGGAATTTACTAGCCAAGTGACCTTAGACAAGTCAATTAACTTCTCTGGGTCTCAGGCACCTCTACACCTGGAAAGCTTAACTTATATTGTGTCACGGACCCCTTTGGCAGTCAGTCTGGTGGAATCTATGGACGCCTCAGAATCATGTTTTTAAATGAATAAAATAAGATACATGGAAGTACAAAGGACACTGATTATATAGAAATATGGTTATCAAAATATAAAAAAACAAAAACAAAAACCCCAAAACAAGTCCACAGAGCCCTGGTTAAGAACTCTTGCATAGGACTTACATACTAAGTTATGGACTTAGGCCTGAGACTAGCAGTTGTACATCTGATCGGTATTATTGGAGGGAGTTCCCAGAGCTTTTCCTATATTGGGTAGAATTCAATAACAATGTTTAATCATAATTGCTTGTAAATGACTGATGACTAAATAGCCAGTTATTCATGACTGACCAGCAAATTGTGGAGCCTGACATGGGCTCCCTGGGACCTAGAACCATTTCTAGTTGGGAGGGGCCTGGTACTGGAAAGTGCCAGCACTGGATCCAGTGTCAAGGTTCTGCTCCATCCCCTGGCCCTCGGGATGAGCTGGACCTCAGAGTGCCAATGAGCCTCAGGTCAGGGAACATGCCCCTCCCAAGGCTCTGAGAATGCCCTAACTGAGACCCTGGCCAGAATCCTGACTACACAGACCTGTATCCCTCCTAGAACAAAGTAGACCACAGAGGCCATCTCCATCTGACCAGAGGACATCTCAGGGCCTCTTCTTCACTGGAGAATGAGTGAGTTCCCACATCTCCTGCTGGCCTATGCAGCCTCTCCTCCTGGTGTCTCAGTCCAAGCCACCACTGAGATATTTGAATCTCTTGGCTTCCTGGGGCCCACCCTCATTACCAACATCAGCATATTTTACCAATTCAGCCTCTCAGCCATTTCCACCAATATTATACAGCGCATTTTTATGAAGAACTTACTTCAAAGTCATAAGCTGGGTGCTAACGGAGATAGATACACAATTTAGATAAGAGATGGTCCATCCTCTCAAGGAGGTCACAGTCTGGGAGAAGAGACCCAAACACAGATAAATATCCATCAACCAATAAATTAAGAAGTAACTGCTATGTGCCAGGTGCTAAGGGAGATAACACAATTAAGATCCCCTGCTCTCAGGGAACTCACAGTCACAGGATGGGGGGTGGGGTGGGGGGAGAAACCCAAACACATATAAATATCCAATCAATCAACCAGTCACTTATTAAGCACATAGTATTATTCACACTTAGTAATGTGTTAGGCATTGTGCTATGTGCTGGGAATACAAGTACAAAGAATGAGATAATCTCTATGCACAAGGAGCCATTCTCCATATGATTATTTCAAAGGAAACATGAGATGCACAAATTTAGAGCACCCACCCCAAATGTTCACATGGACTATTTGTGCCCAACCTGTGGGAGAGCATTCTGAACTCATCCTGGTCTGATCAATCACAGTTGGACACACTGAAACTTGACTCTAGCATAGTGATGTCATTTTGGTCCCCTTTGAGAACAAAGGACAGCAACCAACCATTATTATCTGAAAATAGAATGAAAGAGTTACCCAACAAAGTGAGCTCTGAGTTGAGCTTTGAAGGCTCAGTAAGAATTCAGCAGACAAGAAGAGGGAAGGGAAGGAGGCATTCCAGAGCCTAGAGGCAAGTACAGGGAGCTGTCCGGCACGGCAAGTACCCAGACCACATGGCCTGGAGTCATAAGAGATAAGACTGAAAAGTTAGGGTGACACCAGGTTGGGAAGTCACTTGAAGAAGGGACAGGCAGACAAGGTTTAAACTTTGCTCAAGACACAACATGGAGCCACTGAAGGTTTTCTGAGCAGAGGCATATCCTGACTAGATTTATGCCTAAGAAAGATTATCCTGGCAGTGAACCGAATTGGAAACTAGAGCAGGAAAGAAGGAGGCAGGAAGAGTTGTCAGCAACCTCTAGTCCTCACCTGCTGGATTGTGGAACAATTTAGTTCAAGGAACCACATGCTGGCCAAGTTCCTGGGACAGCTCCAGGACTGTCCTCAGGCACGGGGAGCCTTTCATATGGAGGAAAGAATTCAGCATGGCTAGAAGTGATCAGAATGCTTGGGAAGTGGGGGGAAGTCTACTATTACTCATTAGCTTGAGCACAGACACATACACACATGCACACACAGGTACACACGCACACACACAGACACATGCACACACACAAGTACGCACACACACACACACACACACACACACACACACACACACACACACCCCTATTTCACCACCAGTCTCAAAGCCTTAAAAAAAATGGAAAGTTCGTCCCTAACAAGAAAGTAGGAGCCCCAGTAAAACTCCAACACATGTGACAGCTGGGGGGTACACTGGAGGCAAGAAGACCCAATTTCAAATCCCTCCCTGTGTCCCACAGTCACACATCTAGTAGATGTACAGGGTGAGATTTGAAATGTGTGTGACCTAACCTCTCTGGGCCTCAGCTTCGGAATCTGTAAAATGGGGATAATAAGAGCGCCTCCCTTCCAGGGTTATTGTGACTTTTAAGTGCTTTTGTTGTTATTGTCCAGTCCTGTCTGACTCTTCATGACCCCATTTGGGGTTTTCTTGGCAAAGATACTGGAGTGGTTTGCCATTTTCTCCTCCAGCTCCTTTGACAAATGAGGAAACTGAAACAGGGTGAAATGACTTACCCAGGGTCACACAGCTATTAATTATATGAAGCAAGAGTTGAACTCAGGTCTTGCTGACTCCAGACCTGGCACTCTATCCACTGAACCACCTAGCTACCCCATCTTTAAATGTTAGGTATTATTATTATGTTATTATGTATTATATTATATAATATGCATTATTGTGTTATTAATAAATTATATTTTATTATTGTAGCCAATTAATGTGATGTAATGGGGCAGACCCTAGACTGGGAGTCAGAAGGCCTAGGTTTCTGGTTCTCCCACTAACTCTGTGTGTGACCTTCCTCTGAAAAACAGGAAAGTTGGGCTGAATCATCCCTGAGGAACCTCCTAGCTCCCAACACTGGAAGAATCAGTAGCAACTTGGCCTATAAAAGATAAATTAAGAGTCAGTGACCTGTGGCTGCCATGGGACACATTGGTGGAATTCACCAGGTGAGGGTCTAACATGAGAGCTTGAGATGGGGGGCACCCTGCAGACCCTGGCAGCCCTCGGGCTGTGCTGTGCCCCTTCTCAGAGAATCTGAAGGCCGGATGGTTATTCTGCATTTCTGGGTTGAATATTACTTACCAGATTTTCTGTTCTGGCTTTTCTCTCCCTTGCTGAGCCCCAGACTCAAGGCAGAAGATTTTATGTTCATGACAAAATGAAAAGCTAAGGGGAAACGGTGGAACAGAGATTTTTCTGTTAACGTGACTCATAAACTGTAACAGTTTATTACCTCAAGAGAAGCTACAATGTTCGCGGCTCTAATATCTTGTTACTCTTGCATTGTGAAGATCTTTTTAAAGGGCAAAATGCCAGTGGAATGAAGCATTTACACTTCCTTTTTTCTAAAAATTGAGGATTTTTAAATGATAACCTCTGGGACATGGAAGGTAAAACTCATGTTTGTACAGAAAGACTTGGAATGTCTTTAATTACTGGGTCAGCAAACATCACTTTCTGATGCTTTCTGGGATGATTTGGGACTCCTCTCTCATAGAAGAAGCAATTTGTGACTCCCACTGGCACCCCAGGTCCCCACAGGAAGCCGTATATTCCCCTCTGGACTCTAGGGCTTGGTGGGAGCTTCCTACCACCATCATCCCAAGCCCCCTTTTTAGTCGGTCCTCCCCAATGTCACCCAGTGCTAACTAATATCTCATCAATGCCACTGATGCCACTGATTTTGTGGTCTCCTACAGTCCCCCTAGCCCCTTCCATAGATAACATGCATCCTTTGTATTAATTTTTTAAATCTGCCTGGGCCCTTCTAGACAAGCTGAACTGACCAAAGGGAATGGCTGGAGAAATTTAGCCCTTGTGGACAGTTAGAAGACAGCCTAGGGAAGAAGAAAGTACCAAAATTAGCAGCTGATTTTTATTTCTTCACCCATAAGAGAGGCATAATGCCATCCCAGGTCTGTCATGAAGTAACTGTTCTGTAAAGTGCTGTGTAAATGTATTGGCAGCTAGGGGGTGCCATAGTGCACAGAGCATGGGGCCTGGAGTCAGGAAGACTCATCTTCCTGAGTTCAAATCCAGCCCCAGACACTTACTGGCTGTGTGACCCTGGGCAAGTCCCTTAACCCTGTTTGCCTCAGTGTCCTCATCTGTAAAATGAGCTGGAGAAGGAAGTGGCAAAATACCTCAGTATCTTTTTTTTAAATAATATTTTATTTTTCTTCAATTGTATGTAAAATTTTAAACAAATTTGTTGGTTTTTTCAAGTTTTGAGTTCCAAATTCTGTTCTCACCCCAGTATCTTTGCCAAGAAACCCCCAAATGGGGTCATAAAGAGTCAGACACATGGGGGGGGGGCGGAGCCAAGATGGCGGCATAGCAGCAGCAACATATCACAGCTCTCACATAGCCCCCAAAATACCCATAAAATAGGACTCTAAACCAATCCTAGAACTCCAAAACGCACACAAAGATACTTCCCACTAAAGTCAGCTCGGCTACGAGGAACCATATCAGCTCTGCGAACCGAAACCAGCCTGGCCTGAAGCCGAGGCTGTGCCCTAGGGGTGGCTGGGCGAGAGGAGCCTCTCACGTGAGCAGATTAGCGCAGCTTCGAGTGGGGATTGCGAAAGGGGGAGATAAGCAGTCCGGCCGAAAGGCCTCCAGAGTGGAAAAGCAAAAGGCAGAGGTTTTGCACCCGCCTCCACATTGCAGCTTCCCGTCCGCGGCCTGCAGACAGCAGAGGGACTGAGCAATTGTTCTCAGACCAAGAGCTCTCGTGTTGAGCGGCCTGGATATGGATCGCCGTCTTGGGCCTCAGTTCTGGAGTCTTCACTATCCAGTCAGCCGGAAGTAAATGGGAAGAGTCCCAGCATCTTCCTGAGAGCTACGGCAGCTGGGAGGACCCCAGCGATTTGGGACAGAGCTTTCCCTTCTGGAAGCAGAGCCCCACAGAGATTTTTAAAAAAATCATGGTCTGAACAACCATGAGTAAGAATAAGCATAAGAAGCAAA
>CM053587.1:343771456-343894573 GCA_028646515.1 Pseudochirops corinnae | reverse complement strand
CACACTGGGATGGTGGTTTTGGGGTGGTGGGTGGGGGAAAGAGGGGGAGAAAATATGTAACTCAAAATCTTGTGGAAATGAATGATGTAAACTATAATAAAATTAAAAAAAAAAGAGTCAGACACGTAACCTATTACTAATTTTGGTAGACTAGACCTGTGATTTCATTAGTGTATAGAACTAATGGTGAGAAATTCCTGTCCTCTTAGCGATAAGCATGTCCTCTACAACTATAGTCTTTGGGGAGTTGCATGGGGGCAGTGAAAGGTTACATAGAGTTAAAAGCAGGATTTGAACCCAAGACTTACTGGCTCCAAGGCCAGTTCTCTACCCATTACGTTTTGCTCCCTTTCATTATTAACATAAGAAATTGAAACAGATACCTGAATCCTGGGTGATGGGGAGGGAGTGGGAAGGAATAAAATTCTACAATTATCCTCATTCTCTTGAATAATTTAATTCTCTTTTGGTTTTTTTTTCAGTATAAAATCATAAAAACTTTTAAAATGAAAGCTTGGTAACAGCTAAAATTATGTTACATCATGGTCCTTATCATATTATCCTGGAGATTCTAATACTGGCCTGAAGAACAAAATGGGAAGGTTTAATAATGTTTCTCTGTAATCACTTTCTTATCCATTTAGTAATTAAATCAAAAGTTGATGGAACAAAATGAATTGGCATTTGTTTCAAAAGAAGAGAGAAGTTCATCAATGGAACAGATGAAATAAAGAAGAAACAGAGCCATCAAAAACAGCAGCCCAGTGTTCTACAAAACCAAGAACGTGAATTACCAGTCAAAGGATCAGATATTCAACAAGAATTGTGGGGAAAACTGGAAAGCATCAGTTTGGTAGAAATTACCGTTAGACTAGCATATTATACCACATCACAATAAGCTCCGACTTTATACATTACCCATGTACAAAAGATTGGCATCATGAAAAAAGTCAAAAGGGAATGGAATGAAAACAAAGATGATTCAGATGACAAAAAATCAAACTGTTTTTGCATGAACAAAATCAATAGAAACAGAATAACATAAGAAATCACAGAGTAAGGGAAAAGCTTTGTGTCAAATATCTGGGATAAAAGTCTAAGCCTATTATGTAGGGAACACACACACACACACACACACACACACACACACACACACAAAACCAAGAGCTATTCCCCAACAGATACATGGTCAAAGGCTATCAATGGTTTTCAGAAAATGGTATACATATGATTATATGATATATGATAATATGATTGCATACTATCAATGACCATTTGAAAACATGCTCCAAATCACCAGTAAAAAGAATGCAAATTAAAACAATTCAAGGTTGCACCTCATACTCATCACATTAGCAGCTGACAAAAATATAGAAACAGTGTTGAAAGGGATGGGGAGAAACAGGGACATTAATAGGCTGTTAATATAAATGAACTATACTAGAAAAGAGTTTGGAAAAAAGTGACTAAATTGTTCAGATCCTTTGACTCAAATGTATGCAATTATTGGGCATGTATCCCAAGGAAATCAAAGGCAAAAGGAAAGGTTCCCCACCCCTGATCTAGCATATACCAGAATAATCATATTAATATTTTCGGAATGACTGAACCAACTGTTCTATATGAATGTGATGAGACAGCATTGTGCAGTAGGAAATGACAAATTTGAGGATTTCAAAGAAATGTGGGGAGGTCTGTATGAGGATAACAGATTAAGAGAAGTAGATCCAGAAGAATGATCGCCTCAATCACCCTGCAATGGTTTAAATGAAAAGAACACTAAAAAGAGTAGAATTCTGAGTAATTGTGATAACTAATCTTGGTCCCAGAAACAGATCATGAAACATGCATCCTTATCAGCAGTGAGGTAACATGGCCTGAACACTATCCACATTGCCACGTATCAGTTGTTTTTATGAAACTCTTTCTTTGTTTTATAAGAGAGGGTTCAATGCCTAAAAAGAAGGAGGGGCTAGGGAAGGGAAGATGAGAAATGCTCTACAGAAATGATTGTGACATAAAAACAAAAACTACCGATTCAACTTTGGGTGGATTCATTGGTTTGTTTTAAAAACTGATATAGAACCACAATAAGTGGTTTACTCTGAAAAAACAAATTAAGCTGGAAATGGCCTTTCTAAAAGCTTGGACTTTGTCTCATCTTAAATGGAAGAAATGTGGCATTTTCTTTACTTTCCTACAAATCCAAAGAATAAATACCTGATTTTTGGAATGAAATACATATTTTGCAAGGTTCTGGCAGTTACAATGGGAATGTTGGTACCTCTGCTGATATGTTACTGAGCTCTGTGGAAGAAACCTAGATTTTTAAAATAACCAAGGTTCCAAGTAAGAAGGTTGAGTGGTGGTTGTTCAGGGAATATCTGAAAAATACTTTACCCCACCCATTTCTGCTTTCTTACCAGGTGGCAGAACCTATAAAGAGGAGAAAAAATAAAATAAATACTGCATGGTGGGAAAAGTTGTACTGCTCCTTGGTTATCTGGAACGCCACCTCTGACAGATGCAACCTGTGTGAGCCTGAGCAGGCTACTGGGTCAGCCAGTGCCCCTGGGAAGCCACAAAGCAGGGGCCAGGCTGCATTGGTAGAGGGATTTCCTCATTGGGAGTTCCCTAGATCAATGAAACCACAAGTTCTCCCCCCCTCAACCTGGATGCTTTTCTCTCCTTCTCTAACCTTCCCAGAACACTCTGCCTGGATTCCCTCCTTGACTGTATGACCTTCTATCTCATATCATACTTAACTTGTGTGCAGGTCTTGTGTAGCCCAGGCATTGCTCCAATCCCAACTCTCTCCAGATTCTCTCTCTCTGAATCTTTCTCTGTCCTTGTCTCTGTCTCTCTCAATCTCTCTCTCTCTCTCTGTTTCTGTCTCTCAGTCTCTCTATGTCTCTCTCCCTCTGTCTCTGTCTCTCTCTCTCTGTCTCTGTCTCTCTCTGTCTCTCTCTGTCTCTGTCTCTTTGTCTCTGTCTTTCTGTCTCTCTCTGTCTCTGTCTCTCTCTGTCTCTCTGTCTTTCTGTCTGTCTGTCTCTCTTTCTCTCCCCGGCCCCTACCACCCTAACAGGACTGAGGTTACCTCAACTCATCCTGCATGAAGGTCAGGATGGTTCCTGAGATGAGGGACCACAGGCTACTATTCAACATTCAGGGTCTCAGGGATAACATGGTACTTGGCAAGAGGAGCAGAAAATGTGGACATTAACTCCTACTCTTTGTCCCTGTGGCTCTCCCACCAATACACTTCCTCTTTGCACAAAATCAGTCATGATGACACTACTGACCCTTAAGCATGAAATATGTTCATAATTAAGCAAAAGCAAGAATACTGTAGTCCTAACATTCAATCAACATTAAAGTCAAACCAGGAGTAACCAAACGAGTTCAGCTATAAACTTGAGTCATAGGCTCCACAGAGTCTATGAGAGTGTGCACACATAGAAACCTGGAAGTGAGATACATAAGGAGGGAAATCTATGTACTTGGCGCAACTCATGACTCTGGACAGCACATCGATAGTCTCTTTTGGGGAAAAGTCTGAGCCCCTCCCTCCTCTCCTCTGCCTCTTTTCTGCATCCCCCATTAGGCTCTTTTAGTGAAGCAACAGCTACTTATTTAAGGCTAGGATCTTGCAAGCTAATTAGGTCTGGTCTCTATGGGTTTTGAAGGTTTTCCTCTTCTCAAACAGCAAAGGTCAATACAAGCAGGTCCCTGAGGGACTTCTCTCTCAAGTACAGACAGAGCTAAGACAACACAGCCTTTCCCCATACAGCTCTTCAAAAAGCATAGAATTGTGTTTTCTCCAATCAGCTCTCAACAAAGCAGCTCCTTGTTTCCAATCAGCACACCTCACAGCAAAACAGATCCAAACCTGACTTTCTCCCTTCCCTTTTCCCTTTCAAGACACAGAAGGCAAGGAATAGCAATACAGTACATGGTGTTCTCCTTGTTTCAGGCTGTAGATAGGGCTAAAGGGCAACAATCCTAGCCAATTCTCACAAGAGGATTCTGTTTTCCTCCAGTCAGCTGAAAGCAGCCTCAGAGCCCTTCTCCAGTGATCTCCTGGTAGATGTAGAACCTGTTTAGCTTCAGAAGGTTCTTTCAGCTGATTTCCCATACATGTTGCCCAACACCCACACTCACACACACCCACACCCCCCCCCCACACTCACACACACACACACATACACACACACACACCAACTGTTCTTCTCTTTAGATTCTCTTCTGTTCTGCCTCTTTCAAGCAGAGGGCAGTCTCTGCCACCAGCTTCTCTCTTCAGATGGTCACTGTGTTTTCATCCTTTTCCTTTCATATATCTCATATATGAAAAATATCTCATATTGCCTCAAATCTGGGCTTCCTCATGAGTAGTGACCTATATATCACTAACTCAGATTGATAAACTCAAAGTCCACAGTTCTATCAGTTGTAACAATATACAATTTTCCCATCATTCCCAACAGTTCTATGACCAATGGTTTTTAAAATTTTTCTGACACACTCCCCCATAGTGATATGTAAATGAGCCGATGGACATCCGTGTACTGTAGCTGTCTCCCATCTTCAGCCTATACTTATGCCTTTGAGATGGTTTCACACAGATCCACTCAGCTTATTTATCTGAGGGGGCAGTTTTCTATCAGGTTCTTAGGACTTTTAAAAGTTACTTTTCTCACATCAATGACTTTTTTCTATCCCTTTCTGCAAAGAAAATGCCCATATAGGAAAAAAATCTAGTGAATTCCTATAGGACAGGGATTATGTTTTTCAAGTTTTCCCAGCACTGACCACAAGGATCTGCACACAGTAAGTACTTAATAAATGTTTGCTGGCTTTAATATACTTTTATTGGTAAACGTCTCTAGATGTTCAGATTTGCCATTATAAAACACAATGGATGAACCTGATGGACCCCCTCCCCATAGGTTGTGGAGGTCAATTGTTGCATTTTTTTCTCTGTATCTAACATACAGTTAGGTTCCTAATAAATACTTTTTGGATAAAACTGATTTATCCAAGGCAAGTGAGTGCTGCCTGTCCTGTTTGGTGTTTACTCTCAGAAATAGGAGTATGAATGAATGTTCAGGTACCTAGACTAGGAAAGGAAGGTGGGGTAAGAGAGGAGATGGATGTTGTAGAGAAAAGGACCCATTTGTTGAAGCAGATGGAACCAGCCATGAAGATTCCCTAGAAAGAGGAAATATATGGGCTACAATTTAGTCCATGGATCTCTCATGTTTTAAAACCATTACTCTTACTGAACAAGAAGAAAGTGAGAAAAAAGAGTAAGAAGACAAGTGAGGAACATTGACAGCTCAAATATGGTGATACATTTCACTGGACATGGAGCCAAGAGGGACAGGAAGTAGAAATCTCCCACTGTCCTGTCTAACGCAGGATGTCTTATTAAAGGCGTTGACTTCCTCATAAACAAGAATAAGCAGGGAATAAGCAGAGGGTTTGGGAGGTCAGGAAAAGGATGCAGGCATCTTCAGCACTGTTTCATTACAGTTATTGGATTTCAACCTAAGATTAAAAATGGCTGCCATCTAACAACAGCTTAATACTATAGACACAAATTCGAGGTTTCAACATCATTCTTCATAGCCAATGTTCAATGGATCCATGACCTCATTAGTGTGGCCATTACAACTAGGTTTTGATTAGTGCAAATAATGAATCCTGTGAAGGGGTCACATGTATTCAAACTGTCACAATTCACAAGTATAATTCTATGAAATACGGTCATTGGTTCCCGTCCAGTCGAAATACACAGCGCAAATCTGAATTCACACAATCATGTCACATTATTCAGAGTAAGTGGGACCTTTACTGCTGCCCAACCACATGCCCCTTCACCCCAATGGGAAAGCATCCTTCCTCTGGATTTCTCACATTTAAAGTCGCAAGGGTTAAATCAAACTGAGTTATTCATAGCATTCTGACCCCATCATGTCAGGATTGCAGGGGTGCTGCACAGAACTGAGAGCTAGCGTGTATATGTTTCTGTTTCATAAATTCCTGTGGCCAAGGAATTCATGACCTCAAGGTTAGCCTCCTGGTACTGAGCTTCTCCCTTCTCCATACTAGGCAGGGCTGGTCCTCAGACAAAAAACAGTCCATGGGGAGTGTACTTGAAGCCTTTCCAGTGCAATACAACCTGCCAAAGCTTCCATTTGGTATGATGCAGGGATTAACAGTATAGGATTGTGGGACTGGTTCTTCTATTTTTCCCCTTCATCTCTTTTTCACTCCCTCCATTTCTTCCTTCCTTCCTTTTTTCCTCCCTCTCTTCTTCCCTCCTTTTTCCTTCCTTTCTTCCTTCCTTTCTCCCTCCTTTCTTTCCCTCCTCCCTCCTTTCCTTCCTCCCTTTCTCTCTCCCTCCCTTCCTCCTTCTCTTTCTCTCTCCTTCTCTCCTTTTCCTTCCTTCCTTCTTTCCTTCCTTCCATGATATTACACATTAGGCACAAGTTTTTAAATGAATTCCTTGTCACTTCACAATCCCTCTGAATTAACTGCATGCTGAACAAGTACATGACAAATAGGGTCCCTATATCCTTTCTCTCCAATCTCCTTTTCTCCTTTTCCAGCTTTGAATCTATGGTCCTTTGATAACTGCTACCCCACCACATCCACAGTCTGCAGGCCATCCCCACCCCTCCCTGCCCCCTGTCCCCATGCAGACATGAGAGAGGTCCAAAGCCAGAGTTCAATGGCTAATTCAGATCTGGCATTGTTGCAGTATAACGTGCCCTCTTGGTCTCATGGAAGCAGGACCAGAAGCAGCATTAGGAAACATACAATTTTACCTTATCTATTATGAATGGCAATGCAAGAAGAAATCCGGAGTCACTGTACTCTTAGTCTGGCAGAATATCCCCTCTAGCAGAAAGTCTCCCCTCCAGTGGATAATGTGTGAGTAGTTTCTATACAAGTGAAAAGCAGAAAACGCGATTACATTTTATTGCAAGAAATTTGGAAAACGTATTTTTAACAAAGTTAGCTATTCCAAAGTGTTACCTGAGGCTGCCTCTTAATAGCTCCTTTTCACAAGTGTGAAATTTAATGAAAGACAGCAACATTTACAAGCAAAACCAAAATGGTATCTTAATTACTAGCTGCATTTTCTCAGGCAACAAGAGATGAAATGGAAACAGAAATTAGTTTTACAAATGGCATCATACATCTTTATGTTAAAGCCCCCCCCAACAATTCACAGATGGTTATGTATCCTGAACTTCCCAATATTGGTGGCAATTTTCTTTTCCTCTAGTAACCACAAATCCATCGCCACTCTAAGTTATCCATTCTAAGGAGTACCTACGAGGGCTGGAGATGAACTACTTAATACTGAGCATTTGTCAGACTCCTAACGTGGCTCTGTGTCCGGATAAAAATAGAGAAGTGGGGCTCAGGGTTTCTGCCTACCAGTGGTTGTAAAAGCGGGAAAGGCAGCCATGACATGGAGGCATGCTTAGAGGTGGACTTGTAGAGGAGGACGAAGAGGAAGAATCTCTGTGGGAGAGCTAATGCTGTTAGTCTTTGTAAGAACATGCGTATCCCCCAGAAGCAGTATGATTCCAATACTATGTATGTAAAGCCTACGCCCTCACTTCCTCTCCATACCCTCCCCAAACAGAACTTCAGACCCAGTGCAAAGCATAGGCTCACTGCTATGTTCCCAGTGCATAGATGTTTAATAAATTCTTATTGAATTGGAGAAGTGAAAGTGTATCCAAGTGGGGCAAAGGCTCAGTCTTGATGCTCTTCCCTTTGGTGGGTCTGAGACCTTGGAAGTCAAACAGAATGGGAAATGTTGATGAAGTGGATAAAGAGCTTGGGGGGGTGGGGCAGAGATGTTGTGTAGGCACGTGGAAGCTCCCCTAGATGTCTGGATCAGGGCGACTAACACATGCAAAGCAAAATTTTAGAAAGATTATTTCAGTAAAATGGAGCAGAGAATGGTAATAGCAGAACTTCTGAGGGCCTCCATGGTCTGGTTTACCTTCCCATCATTCTCTTCCTCTCCCTCTCTCTTTGTCTCTCTCTGTATGTCTGCATGTGTGTGTATATGTGCATACACAAAAGCATACACACACGTGTATATTGTATATATATATATTATACATGTGTGTTTATACACATATGTGCACATACATATACATGTGTGTATTTGTGTGTATACATATATATGTATATATAGATATTCTTTCTAGTTCTAGCCAAGGTAGATGGTTCCCTCCAGAGCATACTCATCTTACCATCATGGTGGCCCCCGCCTGTAGTCCCTGCTGCCCATGGGGGAGGGTATGGCTTATGGATCTCTTGAGCTCTGGAGCTCTGAGTTCCAATAGGACCAATGCCAGTCAGGTCTCTATACTAAGCATGGTACCGCTATCATGGACCCCAGGGAGTGGAGGGCCACCATGCTGCTCAAGGAGGGGTGAATCAACCCAGATCAAAAGCAAAAAAACTGAACCAGAGCACATTAGAGCTGTCGTGATCAGTATGAGGACTGGTCTGTGGTGGCTGCCCTATTTCTCGGAAATAAGGAGACCCAGTTTTAAATAAATGCAAAATCCCCAAACACTACTTGCACTCTCCCAGATTCATGCCTTTCTCTGCCATGCCTGATTGTCTCTGTTTATCTAACTCATCAAGCACTTCATACATACACACGTCTGTATAAAGTTAATAATGCACACTTAGAAGTTTGTCTGTTCATTGATTCACTTTATATTTTATATTAATTGGCTTTATACTCATGCTGTATATATTTAGGTAGGAACTTCTCTTCCTCATTAGAATGTGGCCTATGATAATCCTGTAGGGAGTGTGTCATGTTTTGGAGGTGGTCCCCAGAGCCTGGCATGGTGCTGGGCACATAAAAAACATGTCATAAATGCTTGTTGCCTGTTTGATTGGTTTTGTGTATTCCACCGTGCTGGGCACTGGGGATAAAAAGATAACAATGAAACACTCAGGCAGCTTATGTCCTATTGGGTGTGTGGCTCGCTGAGACCCTCCCCAGCTCTAAACATGCAGCTTAAAGGCCAGCTCTGTGGCATCTTTCTCCTCTGGACTCTCATAGCCACTAGGACTTTATGAGAGCGCTGTATGTTGTATTTATTTGTAGCAGTGATGGGGAGGAATGGAAAGCACACTCCCATACCTCCTCCCTCACCTATTGCTGACTGGCTGCCCTGATGAGATGTAAACTCAAGGCCACAGGCCCCAAGAGGAACTTGTGGTTTTCTGAGTCATATGTAGCCCAGGAAGGTCTGTTTCTATTTGAATCTGACATCACTGGCCTACAGAAGTTCCCCCCTCTAAATGCTCCTTCTCTGATCTGGGAAGTTATATCAAAAGGTCTGTATCTTAGCAGTAACCATTAAAATAATCTGGTACTGGCCCCAAAATAGAGTGGTGGATCAGGGGAACAGATTAGGTACGTGATACACAGCAGTAAATGATCATGGTGTTCTAGTGTTTGATAACCCTAAAGATCCAAACTTTTGGGACAAGAACTCCCTATTTGACAAAAAGTACTGGGAAAACTGGAGAGCAGTTTGGCAGAAACGAGGTACAGACCAGCATCTCACACTGTATACCAAGAGAAGCTCAAAATGGGCACGTGATTTGGACAGAAAGGGTGATGTCATAAGCACATGAGGGGGCATGGAATATTTTATCTGTCAGACCTATGGATAGGGGAAGAATTTATGAACAAAGGAGAATAGGGAGCATGATGGGATATAAAATGGATAATTTTGATTTCAGCAAATCAAAAAGCTTTTGCACACCCAAAACTGATGTGTCCAAGATTATAAGGAAAGCAGAAAATTGGGGGGAAAATTTTATAGCAAGTTTCTCTGATACAGGCCTAATTTCTCAAATATATAGAGAACTGGGTCAAATTTATAAGACTTTAAGTCATTCCTCAATTGATAAATGGTCAAAGGATATGAACAGGTAGTTTTCAGATAAATAAATCAAAGTTATGTATTGCCATAAGAAAAAAATCTTCTAAATCACCATTGATTAGCGAAATTAATTAAAATTAAAACAACTCTGAGGTGCCACCTCATACCTGTTAACTTGGCTAATATGACAGAAAAAGAAAAATGACAAATGTTGGTAGGGATGTGGGAAAGCAGGGGCTGTAATGTACTGTTGGTAGAGTTGTGAACTGATCCAACTATTCTGGAGAGCAAGTTTCTTTTTCCAGTTACAAAGACAAGATTGAAACCACTAAACAACAACAAAGAATGTAAACTCATCAAAGGAACTGTGTCTGATTTCACAGAATAACTAAGATTAAAGGGACCTTGGAGTTTGTCTGGTTTCATCTGTCCCTGAACAAGGATGCTTTCCTCAACATCCCAATAAGGGGCCATCCAGCTTTCGCCTGAAGACCACCCACCAATCAGATGGTACCCATGACCCCTCCAACAGCTAGCTCTCGTTGTTAGAAAATGTGGTCTACATCTGCTTCATCTGTCTCTCTGGACCATCTTCCCACTGGTCCTAATTCTACCCCCTTGGGCCCATATGTCTCGAGGAAGGGACTGATGAAGGGGAAAGAACACTGCATTCAAATTCTTGTTCCACTATTTGGTGTCTCTCTCTAGACTTCCATTTCTCATCTATAAAATGACATGGTTGACTCAACTATCCCAAAGGTCCCTTTGAGCTCCGAGCTCTGTGTTAATCCCTGCAGAGTTATAGTCTCTCTAAAACGTCTCAGAACTAAACATCCTCAGTTCAAAGGCTCAAATACAAATAGATTTAGAATTAGCCTTTATTAAAGGCTGTTTAGGTATAGTGGTATAGCAGATAGAGCTCTAGGCCTGCAGCCAGGAAGACTTGAGTTCAAATCTGGCCTCAGACACTTGCTAGTTGGGTGACTCTGGGTAAGTCACTTAACCCTGATTGCCTCAGCTTCCTCATCTGTCATACAGACAAGGAAAGGACAAACCACTCTAGTATCTTTGCCAAGAAAACCCCAAATGGGGTCATGGAGAGCCATGAAATGATTGTACAACAACAACACAGAAACCAAAGTAATTCTATCCAAGATCACACAGTGGTAAAGCTGGGATCTGAACCCAGGTCCTTCTGATTCCCAAGCCAGCAGCCTTTCTCTGGTACTTTCTTCACAACCAATCTTCATGTAGCTTGAACTGAATTCAAGACCTTTTACTATCTTTGTCATGGGATTCTCTCTAGCTTATCGCTGTCCTTCCCAAAATGTGATACCCGGATGGAAGAGCACTTCAGATGATATCTGACGGCAGCATCATCATCACCCTAATCCTGGACACTATGCCTTTCATTTATTTTTGTATGTTCTGTAGTGTCTAGGGGGTGTCCTACATCTTACTAATGGGATAAAGTTGATCCTTCCATTTATTCCATGACATGAGGTGGTGGTTGTTGTCCTTGTTCTCACAGATGACCAAAATAACATCACTAGGTTGGGGCCAAGCCACAGTGTGTCTGATAAGTAGAAACTCAGAAGGCTCTACCACAGGTCAGGAACAAATCGTCTGTATGAACATTTGGAGGGGAGATGTCTCTAAGTTGGTGCATCTCATGCTTCGTTTGAGCTACTGCAATTCTGCTTTGCTCATAGAGCACAGTGCCTTCTTTGATGTAGGCATGTCATGCTGGGCAGTCCTGTGCCAATGTCTCCCATGTCTCACAATCGATTCCAAAGATTTTCAAAGAGACCTTGTAGCACTTCTTCTGACTTCCATGTGAGCGCTTACCTTGTGTGAGTTCTTCATAAAATGGTCTTTTAGCAAACATGCATTTGGCATTGGAATAATGTGGCCAGCCCATTAGAGCTGGGCTCTCTGCAGTAGAGTTGGAATGCCTGGCAGTTTAGCTCAAGAAAGGACCTCAGCGTCTGGTACCTTATCCTGCCAGGTGATCTTCAGGATCTTCCTAAGACAATTCAAATGGAAGTAATTCAGTTTCCTGGCATGGCTCTGGTATACTATCCATGTTTCACAAGCATACAACAATGAGGTCTGCACCATGGTTCTGTAGACCTTCAGTATGGTAGCCGGTCTAATGCCTCTCTCTTCCACACTTTCCTCCAGAGCTTCCCAAACCCCTGAGCTATCTCTGGCAATATATGCCTCAATCTCATCATCTACATGGGCATCCCTATAAAGTACACTGACAAGGTAAGTGAACTTTTCCACAGCATTCAATTTTTTTCCATTTGCTATAACCAATGGTTACATGTACAGACGGTCCATTGCTGGCTGGTTAAGGACCTCTGTTTTCTTGATGTTAACTGTCAGGTCAAAATTAGCACAAGAAACAGAATCAATCCACATTCTGTATCTCAGCCTCAGAAACTGCACTGAATGCACAGCCATCTGTGAACAAAAAGTCACACACCTACTCTCCCTCCACTTTAGTCTTGGCTTATAGCCTTTTCAAGTAAAATAATTTACTGTCAGTGTGGTAGCTGACCTCAATGCCGTTTTTGTCCCTGTTGAAGGCATCTGATGATATTGCTGAAAACATTATGCTAAAAAGCATGGGAGAGAGCCCAGAACCCTGCTTCATTCCATTGGTGACTGGAGAAATGTGAGAGCATTGTCCATTATCCACAATCTGGGCAAGCATGCCATTGTGAAACTGATACATAATACTGTTGAACTTCTCTAGACAATGAGATTTGACATAATTTTCTTCAAACCATTGTGACTGACAGTATCAAAGGCCTTGCTCATATCAATGAATGTTGCATACAGACCTCTGATCTGCTTCTGGCATTTCTCCTAGAGTTGTTGGGCTCTGTAATGGTAATGGGAATTTGAAGATCTTCCAAGCCCCCTAACAGGCCCAATGTAATCACTTGGAGCCTGTGGTGGGAGGAGCTTGCTGAAGTGTAGAGCAGAGCCCACAGGAAGCTGGGAGTCAGAGTAGTTAGAGCTGGAGGGAGGAGAGGATGTACCCAAGGAGATAACTAGGCTTGTGAGTGTTTGTGGGAAGGCTAAGGGATGGTGTATTAACTTTCTGTATTAACTTCTTTTTTACTATGGTGGATTTGACTTTCCGGTATTGGGATTTGGTTCTCTGGTATCCAAATAAATGTTTTGCTTATGTCTTCTATATGGAGAGCCTGTTATATTTTGTGATTGAGAACTATGCTGGCATATTTGTAGTCACCATCAGTGCTGTGAATATTGTGTTGGTGCTATAGTACCCAAACACCATTTAGACCATTCCTCAGCCCTTTCTAAAGCTAAATTGACCCTCAGGTAGATATCCATCTTTCAGGTGAAAGATCATCCTATCAAGGAGGACTTTGGCAAGAATCTTGCTGGCAATGACTAAGAGAGAAATCCCTCCATGGTTATCATAGAACAACCTATTTTCTCTTCCTTTATAGAGCTGGACAGTGGAAGGATGCTTGAACTCCAAGATTTCAGTCACCTTTTGTATGAGCAATGGATCCCCTGACTTGTAAATCTCAGCTGGAATAGAATCAGTACTAGGCACTTTGCCATAAAAGAAGAGCCTAATGGCATTCAAAACCTCCTCTTCAGATGGAAAACTGGCTAGAGAGGGATTGACTTCAACTTGAGGTAAACAGTCAATGGCTTCATCATTGGTTGATGACAGGTCTGTTGAGAACACAAGTAAGTTCATTTCTCCAGATCATGTCCTTATCACTAATCAATGTGGCTCCATCAGTACTGAGTAGTTGAGATTAACCATAGTCTTTGGTCCATAAATAGCTTCCAACCTCTTCTCACTCCTCCAGACACTCACAAACTCCCCCCACACACACAGAGGGAGGGAGGCATACTCATGTTGAGGCTTAGGTAACATTTCTCTCTACCGAGACCACATGCTTTTCTAGGTTCATCTCCACCTCCTGATTCATTCTCTTAACCAGAGAACCCAGATTACTTTGTGGCATGGAGCTCTTCTTCCCTTTATTTCCCTTCTCTCCTCTCCCTGCTTTCTCCCAATTTCCTGGGTGGTTTGCCTGCCTCTCTGACTGATTGCCCAGCTGCCCTTCCCAGCCATCCAGTGTGGGAAAATTTTCCCTACTGGCAGGTGGAATTGGCCCTCTGCCCCTCATCCAGACATTCAGCAATTTCCTTTCCTTTCAGTCATTTCGGCTGTGTCTGAGTCTTCATGATTCCATTTGGAGTTTTCATGGCAAAGATACTGTAGTGGTTTACCATTTCCTTCTCTGGTTCATTTTTATAGATGAGGAAACAGAGGCAAACAGGGTTAAGTGACTTGCCCAGAATCACCCAGCTAGCAAGTGTCTGAGGCCAGATTTGAACTCAGAAAAATGAGTCCTCCTGACTTCAGGTCTGGCACTCTATGCACTATACCAACCTAGCTGCTTTCAGGGCATCATAAAAGTGCTTTGGATTGTTACTATCAGTGTAAAACTAAATTTCATCTGCCTTTTTACTGAGCCAAGAATCCTACATCTCTCTAAATTTTGCCTGCGTTTCACTTGTGATGGTGTTAAACACTGCCTTCTTGGAGACAGATGAATGATCCTGCTGGTAAACCCTGCGGAGTTCTTGTTTTATGTTTAGCAGCTTCTGAATTACCCAACCACTTTTATCAGACTAACCTTGATATTTGTAAATGTTCTGACCCAGATAAGTAAATGCTGTACACCAAATCTCTGACAGCTGCCTGCTCCTTTTCTGCTCCACTGTTTCCAACTGTGTGTTGGCTCAGCTTGTTAGCAATCAACGTTTCACTCTCAGAGAAGCACTGTAATCTGTTGACATTAAATCTTCTGGTAGTCATCTTGCCTTGGGGCCACTGCTTTTGTTGAATGTGAATGTTTAGATTGGAGAGGATCAGTCTGTGATCAGTCCAGCACTCTGGGGCACACATCACCTTCCTTACACTTACATCCTGTCTTTCTCTCCTCCTTACAAAGATGTAATTTATTAAATGCCAATGTTTGCTGCAAGGGTACTTCCATGGAGTTGTATTGCATTTAAGTAAATGGAAGACAGTATTGTTGATGAGGTCAAGAGATGCATAAATCTTCACTAGCAAGTGACCATTGCTGTTGCTGTTCCCAACTCCATTCCTCCCAAGGACTCCCAGCCATATCTGATAGACTGTGCCCTCTGGCATTAAAGTCACTCTGAATTAGAAGCTTGTTCTCTTTCAGCAAATTGATGATAAGGTTCTCCAAGCCTTCATAAAATTTTTCTTTGATCTCATCAGGGTTCATCAGGGTGGGAGCATACACTGTGATGATGGTGCTTTCTTGCAAGTGGCAATTGCTTTGTCATGAGCCTGTTATTCATTCCTCTTGGAAGACATATGAGCTTGCTGACCAGATTAGATTTGACTATGAAATCTATGCCAGCCCTTTCACTATGGCCACTCCAGAAAAACATGCATCCAGCTCCAGCTTCGGTAAGTTGGCCTTCATTTGCCAGCCTTGTTTCACTCAGGGTTGTTATTTGGATGGGATATCAGCTGGGTTCTCTCACAACAAGAGCTGGATTTCATGTTGTCCATACATGCTTATGGACATGTACCAGTGGTGAGTGGAGTTACTTTTACAAAAGTTTTTATGCATTTTTTTGTGTTTCAACTGCAGGCTAAGATCCCCTGCCAAGGAAAGCAGGCCAGGGTTGGGTGATACAGACAATTTTTAGGGCATATTTTCTAGACCTTCCTCATGCCAGGAGGTGAGCAGTGTGGCACTTTAAAAAAGCTGCTCAGGCACCCAGGGGCTGCTGAATCTCACTGCCATTTCAGTCCAGTGAGAAGACGATTCTGTGGCCTGGGCTGTTTGTGTGCAGGGTTGGGACTACAGCTCCCAGTGTGTCCAAACCTGATACTTCTGCTGCTTTGTTACTTGCCCATCACCACAGGACTTTGAGGTAGGTAAAAAATGGTAAAATGGTATGGGTGATGTCTTTTGACTTATGTACAAATTGGATTTGTGAGACAGAGTTGTGTGAAGTCATTGGTCTCACTGTCTCTTCCAGAGTCACTGAAGGCCAGTGTCAGGACAAAAGTCAGGATGCCTGGTGATGGCCAGGGATGCAGTGGGTGATGTTGGCGTCTTCCACGTCTAACCAAGCTTGAAGCATTCCACGACGTCTGCTTCAGCTGCCTTTCGTGGCCATTGGCACAAACTGTTCACAGCTGCCTGTTCCTCTGGGGGAAGTCTTCACATGCTTGGGATAGACACCCCACCTAACTCACTGACAGATCTGAGGCCTGTCAGTTCCCCTCAGCCTAGTTCAGCCTGTGTGGTTTGCTGGGGTGCGGCCACTGTGTATGCTGCAGCTTCTTGGAGCCATGGATGAGAGTTGAGAGGCAGGTAGATACCAATGGTGGATGAGCAGCCCTCACGTTGGGGGTACTAGACTTCCCTGAACACCTATACACCCTGGCTAGATGGTACAATGGATAGAACACTGGATCTGGCCTAAATTCAAATCCAGCTTCAGGCACTTCCTAGCTGGGTGACCCCCCGCAAACCACTTAATCTCTAACTCAGTTTCCTCAACTATAAAATGATGATAAAAAATAGTGCCCACTCCCAGGATTGTTGTCAGGATCATTTAAGATCATATTTGGGGAGCACCTTGCAAACCTTGAAGTACAATATAAGTAACTACTATCCTTTGATCGGATTTTGAACTTCTAAGGTACTAACCACAGAAGCAGGAAAAGAAAGGAAAAGTTAGGGAAATCCCGAGCCCCAGCAGGGGCAGAGGGAATTTCCTTGGTCGCCTTGCTGGGGCAGTTATTCCTTGGCAGCTGTTTACTTGTAAAACACAAATATCCGTGTTGTATATGGACACTGGGGAGAGGCCTTCCTCTCTCTCTCTCTATATATATGTCAACTCTTTCAATTGGATTCAACTAACAACTGAAGAAACATAAAGTAAGACACTGAGCTAAGTACTGAAGACCAATGACCAAAACCAATCAAAAACCAATGAATAAATATTTGTTACGCACCTACTATCTGCCAGGTACTGGGCTAATCCTTGGACATACAAAAAAAAAGGCAAAAGACAGTCCCTGCCATTGGGAAGTTTACAATCTAAAGCAGCGGTTCTCAACCTGTGGGTTGCGACCCCTTTGGGGGTCAAACAATACTTTCACAGGCTTTGAACAACACTTTCACAGGGGTCGAACGGGGTTGCCTAAGACCATCGGAAAACACATATTTCCGATGGTCTTAGGAACTGAGACACCGCTCTTCCATCTGTCTCCAGGTGGGTCCGCCCACATGTAGATACGCCCACATACGAGTATTAAAGGGTCACGGCATTACGAAGGTTGAGAACCACTGATGGGAAATAAATGCATAAAAAGCAAGCTCAATATAGGATAAATAGGAAATTATGAACAGAGGGAAGATGCTAGAATTAGGAAGGCTTGGGGAAGGCTTTCTGGGAAAGGGGGGATTTTAGCTGGGACTTGTTTGTCCCTTGTTTTTGAAGAACAGTCACATCATGGGATGATGTCTTGATTCTCCGGTAACTTAGATTTAAGTGAGGCAGAGTTGTACAAAGTTGTCAGGGAAGTCAGAGAGAGGTCAGTAGTCAGAGCAGAAGAGGAAGAGCATCCCAGGCATGGGGTCAGCCAGAGAAAGTGCCCAGAGCCAAGGAATAGAGGATTTCATTTGTGAAACAGCCATGGGAACTAGATGGAAGAGTAAGTGGTGGGGATGAAGATCTAGGAAGACTGGAAAGAGAATCAATTCCTGACCTCAGTAAGCTTTCACAGATAAATTAAATACAAAGTCAAACAAAGTAATTCAAAGAGGGAGGGAGCACCAGCAACTGCAGGGCCACGAGAAGGATCTCAAGCGGACACAGCTCTTGGCCGAGGCTTTGATTCTGGAGGCGGAGATGAGAAGGGGTGTCTATCCAACACAACCGCTAGCATTTGGGTTGGCATAGCAATTTGTTCGTATTATCTCTGGGAAGGAGGTGCTGTTACGATCTTCATTTCATGGATAGGCAAACCGAGACACAGAGAGGTTTGGTGACTTGTCCAGGGTCACACAAGTAAGTGTCTGAGGCCGGATTTAGATTCGAGTCTTCCTGACTCCAAATCCCATACTCTATGCACTGTAACTACAAACATATAGAGGCAGAATATAGGGTTTCATGTCTAATAGAGAGTACAGAAGCACCAAGTGACCTTAGTCAGTCAATCAATGAGTATGTGCCAGGCACTGTGCTAAGGATAAAAGGAAGGCCAGAGACAGTCCCTGCCCTCCAGGAACTCATAATCTAATGGGGGTAGAAAATAAGCAAATGCATCTGTACAAACAAGCTAGATATGAGATAAAAAGGGAACAATTAACAGAGGGAGAGCATTAGAATTAAGAGGGATTGGGAAAGGCTTTCTGTAGAAGATGGGGTTTCAGTTGGGTCCTGAAGGAAGCCGGGGAGGCCAGGAGGTGGAGATGGGGAGGAAACGTATGTGGCAGAGGGTGAGATATGAGAAGACTGGAGAGTTGGAGGGGACAGGAAAGGCAGGTTGTTTAAAGCTTCAGCTGCCAGATACAGGATTTTGTATTTGATCCTGGAGATGATCTGAGAATCATCAGCACCGAGTTTGTAATTAAATCCATGGGAGCTGAGGAGATCACAAAGTGACATAGAGAGAGAAGAGAAGAGGGCCCAGGACAGAGCCTTGAAGGACACCTGTGTTCAGAGGGCATGATCTGGAGGAGGATCCAGCAAAGGAGACAGAGAAGGAGCGGTCAGAGAGGGAGGAGGACTAGAGGTGATGTGAGGAGAGAATGGGGTGGTTCTGAAAACCCAGAGAGGAGAAGATCAAGAAGAGGTGATGGACAAAATCAAAGGTCGTAGAATTCAAGAAGAATGAGAACTGAGAAAAGGCCATTGGATCTGGAGATTAGGAGAGCACTGGTAAGTGTGGTGAGAGCAGTTTTGGTGGGATGATGAGGTCAGAAGTTAGAAGTGGGGAGTTAAAAGGAGTAAGAGGAGAGAAAGTGGAGGTACCTGTTATAAATGGCTTTCTCAGGAAATTGGGCCCCAAAGGGCAGTAGAGATATAGGATGAAGCTAGCAGGGACACAAGGACCAAGTGAGGGTTTTTTGGGGGGATACATGGGAATGTTTGTAGGCAGCAGGGAAGGAGCAGAGAGAGATTGTAGATAAGTGAGAGAGTGGGGGCAACAGACAAGGCAATCTGTTAAAAGAGATGGGATGGATGGGAGCACTTGTGTAGGCAGAGGGGTTTGCCTGGGCAAGGAGAAGGGCCACCCCATCATGAGACAGAGGGGTATAGGAGATAGCAGCAGAAGGCATCTGAATGATGTGAGATGGAGAGGAGGGAAAATGAGGGAACTATCAGCAAATGGCCTTCATTTTTTTTTTTCAGTAAACTATAAGACCAGTGAGAGGGTGTGAGGAGAGGGATTCTTGGGATGTCTTAGGGCAGTGGTTCTCAACCTGTGGGTTATGTTCAATTTGTAACAATGAAAATACATTCTGCATATCAGATAGATTCATAACAATAGCAAAATTACAGTTACGAAGTAGCGACAAAAATAATTTTATGGTTGGGGGTCACCACCACATGAGGAACTGTATTAAAGGGTCGCGGCATTAGGAAGGTTAAGGACCACTGTCTTAGGAGAAATGGAAAAGTTTGGAGAGCCACTGAGGAGAGGGGGATAGAGAGCTGATAGGGGAAGTCTCACCATTCCCTGATCTGTACCCGGTCATCAAAGTTTGCCTGAACTCAGTTCTGAGGAAAGCTGACCTCTCTGTGGGCAAAATAAGTTACTTATTTTCACCTTTGTTGGCTCAGCGCCCTCATCCCATTTACTCAGGGACAGTGTTACTGTTTAATCAATTGATCAAGTATGTATTAAGCATTTACTAAGTGTCAGGCACTTTTTATTTTGTATTTTGGGTCTAGTCCAAAATTTTCTCCAAAATGGAAAGAACAAAAAGGTACTCCTCAATATACAAACATGAATCCAATATGGCGCAGATGATTTATTCTTACTAGCAAACAAGGCTAAGCTTAACAGAACCACAGTGTGCATTACAGAATGACTGGAACACCTTATTCCCCTTATTCTCCTCCATGTACTTTACAGTGACACTGGCTTCTTTGCCTCACCTTGGACAACATTCCATTCACTCCCCGAACCCCTGCCTGGAATGCTCCTCCTCTGTATCTCTCCCTCCTCACTTTCCTGTTTTCCTTAACATCCTACCTTTCCACAAGTCAGCCTTTCCCAATCCTCCCTAATCCCTCCGAGGCTACCCCTGATTTATCCTGTCTATGTTTTGTTTGTACATGCCATCTCCCCTATTCAACTGTGAGGTCCTTGAGAGCAGAGACTGTTTTTTGTATTTCTTTATATCCTCATTGCTTGACAAGGTGCCTGACAGATAGAAAGTTCTTAATAAAGGCTAGCTGTCTCACTGGAAGCCTGGAAGCCAGTTAGGAAACTGGTTAGAGATGATGAGGGCCTGATGAGTAGGGGCTGAGTCAAGAAAAAGGGGTGCTGTGTCATTTTTCAATCTCTATATTCCCAGTTTTTGGTGCTGAGAAGATACTTAGGGAATATTTATATACATATATGTTTACACATATTTGTGGGTATGTGTATATATATGTATATATATGTATAGGTATGTGTATATACATTTGTATATATTCACACGTATGTATATATGTATATACACACACTTGCAGAATCACACAGAATGTCAGAGCTGCAGGGGGCCTCAGAAGCCATTTAGTACAATCCATATCTAAAAAAGAATCCTCCCTGTAAAGATCCCCATAAAAGAAGTATCCAGCCTTCATTTAAAGACCTCCAATAAAGGGGAAAGCCAATACTCTCCTGAATAACTCTAATTGTTAGGAAGCCTTTTTAACTCCTTTTTTTCCTAAGCCTACCTTTCGCCCACTGGGACAGAGTGGAACATATCTAATCCCTCGTCCATGTTAGAGGTACTAGATATGTAGGTATAACAGACATTATGCATTTCTCTTCCCACTTCCTTTTTCTCTTCTTCCCCTCTCCCCCGTGCCCCCCAAAATTTGTCTCTCTCTGATCTAGTTGGCAGCCTGGATCCCATCCCTGACTTACGCAATAGCATCAGGCCTGTGAGACAAATAGTAAGTTAGTGCTCATGTTTGCAAAAGTGGGCCAGACCTCCATCTTACTTCCTGGCCATCTCCACACCATGCCTTCTCCACCACAGCTGTTAATATCACAACTTCCTCCCCAGTGGAAACTTGAATTCTGACCCTGCTATCACCTTGTTTCCCTACCACTGCCATGCAGCTGAGTGGAGATAAGTCTACCCTGTAGGCATCAGCTTTCCTGTTAGACTGTAAGCATCTCGAGGGCAAGGACTGACTGTCCTGTTGGCTTATATTTGCATCTCCTACACTTGGCTCAGTGCCCAGTATAGTAAGTGACATATCTACATCTATATGAAATATATACACATACACATGCTTGTTCTCTCTCTCTCTCTCTCTCTCTCTCTCTCTCTCTCTCTCTCTCTCTCTCTCCCTCCCTCTCTCTCTCTTTCCCCCTCCTCTCTCTCTGTGCTGTATATCTGTCCATCCATCCATCCATCCATCTATCTATCTATCCATCTATCAGTCTATTTATCCATCCATGCATCTCTCTCTAAGTCTGTCTGCGTCTCAGCTTCTCTTTTATCCAGCCATCCATTTCTCTTTGTCCCTTTAATATATTCACCTACAATAATGAAAAAGGTTTTTTTTTCTTTTAAAGTGTTCTTACTCCATGAAAATCTACAATTATTCAGATTCCTTTTTCGTTTTCCTTTTTTTGAATGGTTCTTGTTCATTTGTACTTTCTCATCTCTGCTATTTATGCTCTTTCTTGTTCTGTCTCTATTTAACTGGACATAATAGAATAGCTGAATTTGAGGTTGGCTTTATGTTTTATCACCTGTAGACTCCTTGAGAGCAAGGACTGGTTTTTGCCTTTCTTTGCAGCTCTAGTATTCAGTTTAGTGTCTGGTACATAGTAGGTGCTTACTAAATGCTAGCTAACTCAACTTCTTATGTTTCAGGCAGTCGGGCTTTACACTTTAAAGACCGGCTCCAAAATAGGTTCTTTCCCCCCAATAACCTGTTATGGTTCTGTCAGCCCCTGATTAACTTAAAAATTAGATCACAAAATTTTAGGGTTTGAATGATATCCCAAATCATTTAGTCCAACTTTCTCATTTTATAGATAACCTAGGTTAAAGTGTTAAAGGTTAAAGGTCACCTGAAGTAATGAGGGGCAGGCTATATTTGAACCCAAATCTTTCAGGGCTCAATCTAATACAGTGTCACTGCCTCCAAAGAGTGGAACAGAGGAGTCAATTGTCTTCTTTCTTTAAGACAACCAAACTATTGTGAATCATCCTTTTTTTAAGTAGTTGATTAAAATATCTAATTCTGACCTTTCCCAGCAGAAAGTTTCCCTTGTTTGTCTCTCATCTCTGAGAACATAAGACCTGCCACAATGAAGTAACGATGATAATCATGATAGCCAGCACTTACATAGTACTGAATTGTGAGCCAGACACTGTGCAAAGCACTTCACAAATATTATCCCATCTGAGTCTCACAGCAAACCTGTGAGTCCAGTTGTCATAATCCCCATTTCATAGTTGAGGAAACTGAGGCAAAGTGAAGCAATGTGACTTGCCCAGGGGTCACACAGCTAGCAAGTAGCTGAGATCCTTGATTCTAACTTAAGCCTTCCTTTCTCCAGGGCGCTATCCATTGTACCACCTTCCTACCTAGACATAGCCATTGTATTCTACTTCTTGAGTCTAATGAAGTGACAAGTTGTAATAGACCAAAAAAGTTAAAGACATACTCCAAATGATAACAGCTAGCATTTAAGCAAAGCCTACTATATGCAAGCACCATGCTAAGTGATTTACAAATATTATCTCATTTGAACCAGTCTCTTTTCTCCCAATAACCTATTAGGATCCCATCAGCCACCAATTTATTCAAGCAAACAAGCAAGAGGATTTATTAGGAGCCTACTATGTGCTAGGTCCTGTGCTAGGTGATGGGTATACAAGTACAAAGGATGACATACATATATGCAAATACATAGAGCCTAACTACAAATACATCCCAGGTGGTTATTACAGGGTAGTTTGGGGAGGGGGGAGGAGAGCCCTGGCAGGAGGGATGGGAAAACTTTCACCAGGAAGATGGCACCTTTTGGGACTATTTGCATTCTTAGCACAGGCCAACTCTTTGTTTATATTTTTTGTTAAAAATTAACTTTTATGTTTATTTTTAGTTTACATCATCCATTTCCACAAGATTTTGAGTTGCAAATTTTCTCCCCATCTTTCCCCTACCCACAACCTCAAAACAGTGATCCCACTGTATATCCCCTCCCCCAATCTGCTCTCTCCTATATCCTCCCCCATCACCCCTCTGACTTTCCAGTAGGGCAAAATGGATCTCCATACCCCAGTACCTGTATATCTTATTTCCAAGTTGCATGTAAATAATAAAATAATAATAATAATAACATTAAAAAAAAACCACTTGATTTTAAAACTTTGAATTCCAGATTCTTTCCCTTCCTACCTCATCACCCACCCTTACTAGGAAGATAAGCAATTCAATATAGGTTGTACACGTATAGGTACGCAAAACATTTCCATAGTGGATATATTGTGAAAGACTGACTATATTTCCCTCCATCCTATCCAGCCCCCCACTTGTTCTATTCTCTACTTTGTCCCTTTACAAAAGTATGTGCTTCTCACTAGCCTCCCCCACAACCTGCCCTTCCCTCCATCATCCCCCCTCATACCCTTCCCCCCCACTCTCCTGTAGGGCAAGACACTTTAGAGTGTATGTCATTCCCTCCCTAAGCCAAATTCAATGAGAGTAAGGTTGACCCATTCTCTTTTGCTTCCCTGTTCTTCCCATCCTTTGTAACATCTTTGTTTATATTTTCAACTGTTACTTCTCCATGTAAGAAATCTGTTTTCTATCCCACTGAGGAAACTTTGTCCTACCATTTGTAAACCTTCCTGTGAGCTTCTTTAGGAGGAGCTCCTTGAGAGCAGGGCCTGTTTTTTTCTTTCCTTCCTGTGTTTAGTGCATAGTAGCTGCTTACCAAATGCAAACAGACTGATTAGATACCATAGATCCAACATCCAGGGATTTGATGAGCAAGTCTATGTTCCCTAGTGTACCTCTGAGTACTGTAGACATTGTTATGTCTCAGTCTCAACAACGGCTCTCTTTTTAGTGTGTCTTTTTCAATTGTTTTTCTGATTGCCCTTTTCTGAACTTGTTTTGAGTTTTATTAGAAGCAAGCAGAAGGAATGAATGAATGTAAAAGCATTGGTTGAACATTTACTACATGCCCTGCACTAGAGATATGAAGAGAAAAAAGTGAGACCATCTCTGCTCTCAGGAAGCTTAAACCCTTCTAGGGAACACAACACACATAACTCAGCCTCTCACCACTCTTGGCTTAGACTTTCTGGCTTGGATTCGCTCCTAACTGCTTTCCAGGAATTCTCCTCTCTAATCCATCTTCCACACAGCTGCCAAATCGATATTCTTAAAGCACAGGTCTGACCATGTCCCTCCCCTGCTCAAGAATAGCCAATGGCTAACTCTTCTCTTTGGTCTTTAAAACCCTTGCCAATCTGTCTCTGCAGATCTTCAGGCTAAAATACTGCTCATTGCCCTCATGTCCTCTTCACTGTGGCTCACTTGGCCCCATCATTGGTCCCTGGTACATAAGATTTCATCTCCTTTTTCCTGGCTTTTCTATAGGCTATCTCCCACGCCTAGGTGACCTGTCACCACCTCAGGGAATCTCTGCTTTCTTTCAAGGATCAAATCAGGTAATGCATCGTATATATTTATCTGCATGTTATCTTCTCCATGAGACTGTGAGCTCCTTGCGGGCAGGGATTGTTTTTTGCCCCTTTTTGTACCTCCTGCTGTTGCACAGTGTGTGGCACATAGGGGTGTGGCAGCAAGCACCCTAGCACACCCAGGGCGGCTGCCGGCACAGCTTCTTAGACCTGCTTTTCTGAAGGAAAGCAGCTCAAAACGGGCTAACAATCTCACTTTAATCAATCAAATACATCATTTACCTAGTTCAGGGGAAAAAGTCAGCACCTGAACTTCAGAGAATGGAAACAGAAGCTACAAGCAGACAAAGAAACAGATCAGCAGACGGGGCTTCCAGCCGTCTGACCATTACGTCAGTTACCTAGTCAGTTACCAGAGAGGGAAGCACCCACATCTGGGTTTTCCAAAGGGGGGGGGAGGGCTCAATGGCTTCCCAGAGTCTCATCTGGCCAAATCACACAGCTCTTTCCAAAGTGAGCCCCAAAGCAAAACCTCACATCAGGGTAGATATAGCCTTCTCCTGGCTCAGAGAATGTCACAACCCTCTTGACCCACTGCCCAATCACAAAGTAACAAGGTGTGGGCATTCCTGAAGAACAAGCCTCCCGCCCTAGCCTCCATGTGACCACATTCAGCCTATTAGGGAGTGGAGTATATTTTCAAATCAGGGAAGATTCTCAGAGTCGCTTAAACCTATCGAAAGGCCAAGGGGCAGGGAAGATCTTCAGATTCCCATTCCCATAACAAGGGGTCTTAGTAAGTGTTTATTGATTGATTTCTTATGGGAAAACTATCCAGATCTGGATGAATAAACAAACACACAAACCAACCACATTTATTAAGCACTTCCAATATGCGAAACACATTATAAATAAAAATAGAAAAATACATAAAACTAGAAAGGGCAGTCCTTGCTCTCAAGAGGCTAACACTGGAACAGAGGGAAATGACACAAAGAGGAGCTTTTCCCTACAAGTCAGATGGAAGGCCCAGGGTCCTTTGGGTGTATTGGCAAAGCAGATGGTGATATATCTTCTTTAGTATCATTTCCATAGATCCCCTCCCCCCAGAAATGACTTTGTTTATATTTTTTAGATATAAACATATGCAGAAATAGAAATAACATTTGTTATATATATGTGTATATATGTTTATATGTAAAAGAAAATAAATATATAAATTACTGGGAAATGTAAAATATAAACCTATAGGAATAAAAATATAGAAATACAAGTATTTGTAGAGTTTGCACAAATATATTACACATTTTTTGCACGCATCTTTTAATTACTTTTCATACTGTTTTCAAACATACTGTCTCCCTGTCTCCCATGGAATGTAAGCTCCTTGGGGGAAGGCACCATTTTATTTTTCTCTTTCTATGCCCAGGGTCAACAAAGCACCCTGGCACATAGTGGGCCCTTAACAAATGCTCATTGAACTGAATCAGGCTTACGTATTTTACAAAACAAGTGAGGCAGGAAGAGGGGAAGGGCCTGCCCAATACTGCCCGGGGAAGAAGTGGCGCAGGTTGGGTTCAAAGCCATGCCTCCTGACTCCTGAATCTAGAGCCCCTTTCCTGGGCAATGTGCTAGTAGTTGTAGGGGTTCTCTGGGAAATCTGGAGGGGCACACTTTCCATTTCTGAACGAGCTTCAGCTTGGGTGGGCAAACCTCCTATTTCAGGCCTACAGCAGAAGAGAGAGAATTTGAAGGAGCCTGGGAATGGGCAGAGGCAAGCTGCACTTACTAAGAATTATAGAGGCTGTCTAGTCCGGGGATGGGGAGCCTGCCCTGATCTAGTCTGCCCCATCTTTTGTTACTGTATTCCCAGGGTACAGCACAGTGAATCTATTGCATGTTTAATGTTTAGTCTGATATGGTATCATTTAGGAGAGCATAATGCCTTGTACAGCAGGTATTTCATGTCTATTAAGCTGAAATTTTCCTTCACAAGAGTCCAAACCACAATTGGGCAGCTCCTACCTAACTGGCCAGTGAGGGCCTCCCAGGGCACCTCCATACTGCACCAGCTAGCCATGGGCATCTGTAATGGTAACGGAATTTGGAGATCCCCCTGTATTGGCTTGGTTTTTGGGTTGAGTGTTAAAACCCAGAGCTTGTGAATCCCACTTGTGGGATAGACTTGTTGACATGAAGAAAGAGAGCTGAACTGGGAGGAGCTGTGAATTTGGAGAGAGGCTCAAGCTTAAAGAAAACCAGAAGGACTTTCAGAGAGCAGTATCCAGTATCATGGAGCCAGAGTTGCTGAGAGAAAGACTGCTGAGGGCCAGTTGGAGCTGCCCAGGATTTTTGAGAACTGAGGAGGCATGGCTGTGATGCTGGTATTTTGTCTGTCTGTTTTGATGTTGTTTTGCCAGATTCACCGGCTGGTGAAGGACAGTGCTGCTTTGTAGAAGTCCTGGAACCTTGCTGTTGGTTCAGAAGCCCTGAAGGAGGATTTTCTTGTTGTATGTTTACAGAAATCCTGGGAGAGGGCCTTGCTGATGTTTTCGGGGGTTCTGGGACTGTTCTGCAGGCAGAGAGTGACTTGATGAGGACATTGACAATGTGTGTTGTGGCTTTGTTAGGCTTTGCTTCCCCAGGAAGTCGGATTGCTGAGTACTTGCCTCAGCGAAGACAGGACCACTCCTTGGGCACTGACCACTGTGATGATATCTTAACCTTGTTGTAGCTTAAGGGTGGATGGCCTTTTGTGCTCTCCTGCCCCTTTTGAGAAAGTGCTTGGCGTTAATGGATGGGATTGTAATTCAGTTGTGATCCAAGGGTGGGAAACTTTTGACTTTTTTGTGCTCTGTGATTGACCAAATGAATGTACTTTGTTTATGATGGGAAACTAATCTCCATTTGAGAAGAGCCTTTGACAGACTAAATGAATGTACTGTCCAGGGATGGAGTAGTACCTGGATTGAATTGAGAACTTACTTGCTAAGTGAATGAGTTACTCTGTATTTTGATTTTCTCTGTTCTGTGAATGTTTGCCTTAATCTGTCACTGAATAAATGGGTTTTGCCATGCTGGTAATCTGAACCTTGGAAGTTGCCTTTGCTTGGCGTTACAGCATCCCAAGGCTCTGTCCTGTCTCTTCTCCATCGGATATCCATCCATGGTTTTACATGGTGATGTTGTCAGCTCTCACGGACTCAATTGCCATTGCTATGGAGATGATTCTGAGATCTGTTTGTCCAGCCCTAATCTCTCCCCTGGAGGGGGGAGGGTGGGAACAGGCATTTATTAAGCACCTACTATGTGCCAGGCAGGGACAGCTAGGGGGTGCCATAGTGCACAGAGCGCCAGGCCTGGAGTCAGAGGACTCATCTTGAGTTCAAATCCAACCTCAGACACTTCCTAGTTGTGTGACCCTGAATGAGTCACTTTACGTTGCTTGCCTCAGTTTCCTCATCTAAAATGAGCTGGAGAAGGAAATGGCAAATCACTCCAGGATCTTTTCCAAAAAACACCAAATGGGATCACAGAGAGCTGGACACAACTGAACAATGAAAACCTCCCTGATAACTTCCAAGCTCACATCTCTAGCTGCCTGTTGGACACCTACAACAGGGGGTCCCCAACTCAATGAGCTCTTCAATCCAAGGGCCCTGGCCTTTGGGCTGTTCTATACGCAACCCTCCATTTCTCAGCTCCCAGCATTCTCTGGCCAACCCCCAGGCCTGGGATGCTCTCCCTCCTCATCTCTGTCTCTGGCTTCCTTCAAGTCCCAACTAAAATCTCCCTTTCCTAAGCCTCTGATTTCTACCTTCCCTCTGTTCATTGCTTCCTAATTATCCTGCCTGGAGCTTGTGTGTACATGTCTGTGAGCTGTCTTCCCCACTAGATTTTGAGGCGGGGACTGTCTTTGGCCTTTTCTCTGTGCCCCCACTGCTTGGTACACATTGTCGTTCAGCCGTTTCTGACTCTTCATGATCCCATTTGGGCTTTTCTCAGCAGCAGTACTGCAGGGGTTTGCCATGTCCTTTTCCAGCTCATTTGACAGATGAGGAAACTGAGGCAAACAGGGTTAGCTGACTCCCAGAGGGTCACACAGCTAGTAAGTTTCTGAGGCGAGATTTGAACTCAGGAAGATGAGTCTTCTGACTCCAAACCCAGGGCTCTATTCACTGAGCCACGGGGCCATCCTGCTTGGCAGAGTGGGTACTAAATAGATGCTTAGGTATAAATCTCGTCCTTTCTACCTTCACAGCCTCTGTGCCACATTTCCTCACCCAGGCACAGGCATTGGCCCTCTGGACTCTTTTAATTGCCTACCAGTCCTTCTTCCCATCCATACTCCTCCACATGGTTGCCAATGGGTCTTTTCTAAAGCGTAGATCTGGCCGTATCAGGCTTGCTGACCTCTGCTGACTGCCAGCTCCTCTTGTAAACTCCTGTGTGGCATCTAGAACTCTCCACAGCCCCCTCTTTCTTATCCTTACAAATGTAGACTGGATTCCCCTCTCTGTATGGAGCTCTCTCCCCTTCGGCTTCCTTTAAGACTACTCTTCAATTCTACCTTCCTGAGCTTTTCTGCATCTCTCCAGATGCTGGGATCACCTTCCCGCCACTCTGGAGACACATGGTAAAGGCCTGCCAGGTGTCTCTATCACACTAGGAGCTGCTGGAGAGCAGGGAAAGTCTTTTACCTTTACTGGGTCTCCAGACCTTAGCGCGTTCCTGGCCCGTAGCTGGCACTGAAGAAATTCTTGTTGCCTGTTTCAGGTGCTGCCTGAGACAAACTGAGAGGGCCTTAGCTTAAAAAGGCCAAGGCCTCCCACTGCCTCCCCAGCCATCTCCAATCCTCCTAACCTGTATCTTGCCACTGGACTCCAGAGATTCTGGAGGAGAAAGTGAGGCCGGTGACTGTCCTGGCCTGTCTCATTTAAATCCAATTCACTGGCAAGTCAAGCCATCTCCCTCCTGCAGTCACTGGTCCTCTCTGAAAACAAGCAGCAGCCCAGTCCTGGGTTTCAGATACCACCGAGTTAATTGTGCGCTGAAAACCTGGAATAAAGGGTTCTCATTGGAAATCTTTTTCTGACTCTTCCCTTGGAGCTCCTGATTCTGGATCCAGACAGAGGAGGCCCGACCTGGTTCCACTTACACATCCTTTCAGATATATGCAGAAAGCTATCAAGCCCCCCCGAATCTTCAGGCCAAGCACCCCCAGCTCCTCCAACGGCAAGGTTCAGGGGGCTCGGCCCTGCTTCCTTTTCCAGCCTGGTCAACAGTCCTCCGGCCGGGGTCAGTTCATCAACGTCCTTCCTAAACTAAATTGCGTCCAGGCACTGGTTGTAATACTAGGATGAGATCCGATAAGGGCGGAGCGCCCCCGCAGTGGAGAGCTGGCGCAGTCCTGGGTTCAAGTTCTGCTTCTGACGCACGTGGGCTACTATAGCGCAGCCTTTGGGTGCTCCAGATCATTCAGGACCAGAGCCCAGGAGTCCTCGCCAAGGAAGTGGAACTTCAGCTCCAGCCGCAGACAAGGTGGGGCGTTCTGTACTTTTGGGGGGGAGGGGAAAGGGGCTGCGCCCTTACCCCAGGACTCATCTCCAGTCTGAGGTCCACTGAGCCTCCCTGATCTTTCTCACCCGCTGCCGCCCAGCTTGTACTTGTGGGCATGGGGGGGGGGGGGACTGGACCTGGGGTCTGGAAGGCCTGAGTTCCAGTTCTGCCTCAGACGCTAGCCAGCCCTCGGCCCTGCTGCCTCAGTTTACTCATCTGAACCCCGCCGGGATAGTAACGGCCCCTGGCTCCTGGGGAGGCGACGCTCCCGAAGTGCTTTGAAAGCAAAGCGCCTTCACTGCTGTGTTTGCGAAGCTCATCTTCGGTCTAAACAGAGACCCAAGACGGGCCAAGACTCGCCTGCCCGCCCAGACAAGGCAAGTCTAAGGGGAGGGACGAGGCGGCCAGGGGCTGGGGCGAGGCCGGGGCGGGGTCCTCGCGAGGGTCGCGTGAGGGAGCTGGGGCGGAGCCTCGCCCGGGCCGCGCTGGAGCTGGAGCTCCGGCAGAAGAGAGACGTCACCACGGGCGTGGTCGCGCAGGCGCTGTGGCGCCCACCGACAGAGGGGGCGGGGCCTGCCCCGATGCGCGGACGCGGCCCTCCGGCGGAAGAGCGGGATGGCGCAGGCGCCGGGGCGGGGAGGCGGGGCTGCGCAAGCGCCGTGGGTGGCGGTGGCGGCGGCGGCGGCAGCGGGGACGGCGGCGGTAGCGGCGAGGGAACCATGGTGCTGATTAAAGAATTGTGAGTTGGGGCGGGCGGAGGCTGGGGGGGATGGTTCTGAGCTTGGGGCGGGGACGAGCCCTTCTCGGTGGGCGCGGGTCCCGGCGCGAGCCCTCGTAGGGTAACGGAGCCGGGGCGGATCCGGCGGCTCCGCCCGGAGCCCCTTCCTTTCTCCGCGCGGAGAAACCCAGGCCAGCCGCTCCCGGCACCGCGCGCGCCGCCGGCTCCGCTCCCCTCCCCCCCAACACCCCCCCCCCCCCCCGCCGCCCCCGGCGCGCCTGCGCACGCGGGCGCCCTCCCCCTTCTCCCCCGCCCCCGCGCGCCTGTTCCCCTGCCCGGCCCCCAGACGCGCGCACGGCCCCCAGCCCGGTCCTTTCCGTTGGGATCGGCCCCCAGGGGTCGAAGGAGGGGGGAGGTGAGGCTGAGGGGGCCGGCCTCCCCCTCGAGCCTCTTCCGGCCTCCCGGGCGGCTCGCGTGGGGGAGGGACGCGGCGTATGGGAAGGAGTAAGGAGGGGAGTAGTGGGAAGATCCTGGGACTGGGGGGGGGGGGGGGAAAGCATGCCAGGCCCTGCAGGGGGTCCCAGCTCCGTCCGTAAGCCCCCCGAAACTGCTCGTCAGGGTGGTGCTCGGCACGTCCTCCAGGCCCTATGTTCACTGCCCGTAGGGGAGGGCTGCCGCGACCCCCGCCCTCCCCCAGATCCTCTGCTTGGGGGTGGGAGGAGTCAGGAAGCTTCATGGAGGAGGTGCCACCCCCTCCACCCCCCCCAGTCCTGTGGAAGGAAATGAGTGATGAGAGAGGGAGCAGACATGAGGTCATTAGACGTTCCCGTGTCTCTGAGGGGCTTTCCTTACGGGGAGGGCAGGGGGCAGCGAGGTTGGGGGGGAGGGTCTTCCCTGTCTGGAAGATTCCAGGATCGAACCTGTCCAGAGCAGTAAGGGGCCTGGGGAGCCATCTAGTCCAACACCTTTATTTTCAAAGGAGGAAACTGAGGCAAAGACGGCAAGGGACTTGGGAACACACTTGACAAGGTTCAAAGTCAGGATTTGAACCCAGGCCCTTTTGACTCCTAATCCCCTGCCCTTTTTGTATATACACGTTGTTCTAGGGGCAGTGAAAGTTTTTGAGGAGTGGTGGTGGCTGTGCATTAAGAAGTTGACGTATAATATTTTTTTCCTAAATTCCTCCACCCTTTCAGCATAGTGTACTGGAAAGAATGCTTTCAGAAGATCTGGCTTCTAGTTGAATTGGCCGGTTGACTAACTCTTTGACCGTGGCCTAGACACTTTCTCTAAGGAGGTGTCTAGGTTATGATCACCCTATTAGTAAGTGTGGGCCTGAGTTTCCTCATCTACAGAATGGGTTATTAATACATTACCCACCTCACTGTTGTTTTTAGGAAAATGTTTTGTAAGCCTTAAAGGACTATAGAAATACAAATTTTTATTCTGCCACAAGCACCAGGTGAACTGCTTGCATCCCATATTAGGCCCAAGAGATATTAGAGACCATCTTTTACCTTCATCTCTTCTGAGAAAAATCTGTATTGACAGACAATCTTTATAAGAGCCTGGCTTCAAACCCAGCTCCTCTGTCACCCAGCCCTGCATCCTTTCTACTGTAAAACATTGCCCAGCTCTCAGTGTCCCAACTAGGTTGTCACCAGCATCCTCAGGTCACTTGGAGTTCAAGTGTATTCTCCATATTAAATACTGATTTTAACTTATCGATAGCTGTCCTCTTTCTGTTTTTTTTACCTTCTTTTGCTTAATTTTCATGGAGACACTGCTTGATTATGGGGTCATAGATCCACAAAAAAGAGGCCTTAAGATGTCATGTAAGCCATGACTTTCCTAAAGCATATAAGAAAATATCTTAATGTGAATTCTCACTTGTATACAAACTGTAAGGTGAAACAAACTTTCCTGTGAAAAATGAGTTGATTGGTGACAAGTGTTTGCAAAATGTCTTTAGTCTTTTCCTATAATTGAATGTTGCATCTTTAAATGCAGTTAAAATGTTGGAAGATACATTTAAAATGTTAAAAATTTGTTAGCTTTTAAGAGACTTTTAATTTTAGATTTGTGTGGCATTTTTTTTTAACCAAGAAGCTCCTGCCATTTGTCATTGTGGGGTTTGTTTCCTTTTTTACTCCATGGTGTTTATGGAGTAAATAAATAGATGAACCATTGCTGTTAGCGGTGGGAGAGTGAAATAAGTTAAACTTTTATTAGGTCCCTACTGTGTGCTGGGGGATATATAGAAAGGCAAAGATGGGCCCATCTCTCAAAGGAACTCAGTCTAAGGGGGAGGTAGCATACAAGTAATTATGGATGAACTGTATGTAGGATACATGGAAGGAATGTGCTGGGATTAAGGGGGGGTTGGGAAAGGCTTCTTGGAGAAGGTGAGATGTTAACTGGGACTTGAAGGAAGTCTCAGAAGAGGAGATGAGGGAGCTTTTCAGTTGTAGGGGTGAATCAGTGCAAATACTGGGAGTTCAGAGATGGACAGTCTTTTTGTGGAACAACCAGGAAGCTGCTGTCACTTGGAGGAGTGGGAGGTATAAGGAAACTGGAAAAGTGGAGGGGGGAAGGCTTCTGAAGGCTCACCAGGATTTTCTATTTGATCCTAGAAGTGATAGTATCTGCCAGAGCAGGCCTACACAACCTGCAGCCTGAGGGAGGGGATTTTTCTACATTTTCTCAATATCTAACAGGCCACCTGAAATCCTTTGGCATGCCTGAGGGCCATAAGCAGCCCTCGGGCCATAAACAGCCCTCGGGCCACAGGTTGTACAGGCCCGCTCTAGAGCTTTATTGAGAAGGTTAGTTAAATGGTTAGACCTTGGGTGTGGGAAGACCACTTCGGCTGTGGGGTGGGGATGAGACTTGTGGCTGGCAGAGCCACCCATAGGTGGGAGCAGTGGAAAGATGTTATGAAGGTAAAAGTGACAGTCCTTGGCAGTAGTTTGGCTCTAAGAGAGTGAAACCAGTCCTTAAAAGGGGCCCCTACTTTCCACCCTTCATGGCTTCTCTCAGGCCCTATTCTTCTGTTCAAATTCCATTTGTCCAGAGAGGCCCCCGTCAAATGTCTTTTTCCTCAGGAAGCCTTTCTGATCTCAGTTGGAAGGAATCTATCTCTTTCCTCCTCGGAAGTCTCCCTGGACTTTGTACCCCTCTTAGGTCCTGTCTGCTTTGTATTCTCCTTGTGTACCTAGCCTGGGAACTCCGTGGGGTAAAAAGGATTTTTGTCTTCACGTTTCCCTCAGCTCAGGGCAGAGTACTTTGCACATAGTAGGGGTTCAAGTGTTTGAAAGAAGGAAGAAAATGTTTAGGATATAAACAGTAAGGTGGATTTGCGGGATGCTTTAAGTTCTAACTTTTCCTTGGGCTGTGGAGGTGATGTTGGATTCTTCCAGTGACCGTTCAGCTTTGGGAATTTCTTCAGAACTGGAAAGGTTTGGAGTATAGACCTGCCTTTGGGCTTTGTGTCTCATCAGTACAAGTGTCCATGAGTTTGGAGAGGTAACACTAGAAATTTGACTTCTGGTCTGGGAGCTTTGATTGGCCAAAGAGGGGTGGTTGGGGAAGGCTACCTCCTAAGGCTTAGAGGATTGACACCGACCTCCCTCACTTAAATCCAGTTCACTTGCAAGTCATCACATCATCTCCCTGATACCATAGTCCTCATTGAGAACCAAGAACAAACTACTAGAAGACCAATGTCTGATGGGCTGTAGGGATGGTGTGGGCTGTAGGGATGGTCTTTCTTGTTCTGCTGAACTGCTTAAATGATTTTGAAATCTAGTGGAAAGATGACAGTTGGGTTTTCTGAAGAAATAAAAGTGAACAGATTTATGACAGTTTAAAAATGTATCTTTAAAAACATAATAATGGGAGATAAAACTGATGTTTTCTTTCACAAATGAATTGGGATTTATTAAAAAAACCACTTTCTGAAGTACATTAAATACTCATTCATTTCTTTGTTAGTCACTAACTTTACAAATCCAGCATTTCTGTGAAAACCATGTTATATAAAAAGGATTTCACAGTATCTTCATTCCAGTGAATTTCTTGGCAGTCTCCTCAATATTGTGTGCTCGTCATACCTAGGGAAAGTCTGTGAAATCAGATTAGATTGGCTATAGAATTGAGAGAAATCCAGGGACTTTATAGTTGATTAAAGCTTTAGGGTATCTTGGTCATAAACATTTATTAAGTGATAATAGGGAGTTCCCAACTCTTTGACACTGAGCTGCCTCCCATTTGATTTCATTACCTGCACAATTATCATGTAGCATTTGAAATGACAGTGAAGTTCTTTTGGATTTGAGAATTTTGTGGCACCACTTGATTTACTTGGGGACTCTTCTAGTCTGCTTGTTGCCTAATCCCCTACCAGTTGCTCTTGGTTGGACAAACAGAAAAGGTGTTTCTATGTTGAGGATTTATTATGTCTTTACATAGGAACTGGTAGACAAATAATGGAATATTTGGATCAGCTTGGGGTTAAACCACTTAGGCTATGTTCTTCCTGTGTGTTTTGTCCTAGAATTAAAATTTTGTTTTGCATTTTAAAATGTTGGTAGTAAGATAGATTAGTGTGTATTGAAGAGAGGTTTAGGTCAGGTATTCTGTGGTGAAATAAATGAATGAGGAGAGAAGACAGGAAGGTGCTAAGTGCCCCTGGCTCCGAGAGGCAGCATTGCTGTGATCGGAGTGGTGAAGATGTGTACATTGGAAGAAATGACAGGCTGTTTGCACAAACTGGACATCCGGGATTCTTGGCTCTTGAAAGCCAGTATTAGAAAGCGTTGATTAGTGGTTACCCACCACCTGGATGACGATTGTTTTCTGCTTCAGAGTATACCTTTCTTGTGGGCAGGGACCGTTTTTGCCTTTCTTTGTGTGCCCAGTGGTTTAGCACAGTGCTTAACACATAGAAAGTGCTTAAAAAAAGCTTGTTGATTGAGTGATGTGACTGAGGTAGGAAAATAGGCTAGGATGCTCAGAGAGATAACTGGGAGCCCTTGAGTGTTGCAGCAGAGAAGCAAGTCTAGGGCTGCGTGAGGAGCAGAGCCCGCTTTCAGTCCTTCCAGGGCTGCGTGAGGAGCAGAGCCTGCTTTCAGTCCTTCCATGGGCAGGCCCCTGACCCACCACTCTGCTGGGTACACAAGCTGGTCTCTGTCGCTGGCTGCCTTTTCACCAAGAACATTCCATCTGGTTCTTGCCTCTTAAGACTCCTATCAGTCAATCAGCAAACATTTGTTAAGTGCCCCATATGTGCTGGACCCCAGGATAGCAAGTGGCTGAGGGAGACAACATGTGCATACATGTGTGTGTACAAAACCCAGAAAATCTACAGAAGGCTGCTGTGGAGGTGGGGAGGCCCCAGTAGCCAGGGGAAGCAGGAGTGCTCTCCTGTAGAAGTTGGTACCTGAAGTGTGTTGAAGGAAACCAGGGATTCCAGGAGATGGCATTGAGGAGAGAGGGCGTTCCAGCTTTGCAAAAGGCCAGAGATGGGAGCCAAGTGTGCTAGGAATAAGATGCCCTGTGTGACTGGACCATAGAGGGGCAGAGAGGGAGAGAGAGAGATTGTGTGTGTGTGTGTGTGTGTGTGTGTGTGTGTGTGTGTGTGTGTGTTTAGAGTCACTGTTAAGGTGGGAGGGGAACAGGTTGTTAAGAGTTTTGAAAGCTAAAACTCTAAAGGACTGATTAGCATATATTTGAGGCTTATTAATGTGCCCCCTCTTTTTTTTTTTTTTTTTTTTTTTTTTTTGCTCTGTGCCAAGTACTACATTTGTTATCTGGACAAGTCCCTGCCCTCAAGGAGTTTGCATACTAATGGGAGAGACTTCCCTTGTGTGGGAGCTGTGTGTGGAAGTGAGTTTAAGTCTACAGTAGAATCTGAATAAAGAATAATTGTGCCCTTATTAGCACCCCTCTCTCATTTGTTTATATGGGGGGCTAGCTAGGGTGAAGATAGGAACCTGGTCCTGGGGAGTGATGCCTCCTGCCTTAGCTCCTTCCAGGCTTTGTTGGTTTCCTTTGGAAGGTGGAGCGTTTCTTGGAGTGGGCCCAGCAGAGGATGTCTCCTATTGCACTGGCCTGGTGGGGAGGTACCTTGGAGCCTGTTCTTCCCAGGGTTTTGGAGCCAGCCCCACCCAGCCTCCCTCCAGGTAGAAAGAGGCAGACATTCTGTTCTCTTACTCCGGGAGATGTTTATATTTGCTCATAGGGGTAATAAGGAGGCTCAGGAGTTTGGGGCAGGAGAGCAGGAATACGACCAGAGCTGTTCTTCAGGAAAATCATTTTGCTGCCTCTGCTGAGGATGAGTTAGAGAGGAATAGGCAGTGGAGGCAAGGGAACCTGATTAGGCCACTGTAGTAGTGCAGACTAGAGGTTAAAGAGACTAGAGCCCAGTCACCTAGGGCAGTGAGGGGACAGACTAGAAGAGGAGAAGGTGGAAATAACAGGATTTGGCAGCTGATTGGCTATGAAGGGTCCAGGATGCAGGGTTACAAACCTGAGTGAGGTAGAGAATTGTCCTGGGGAAAATGTGGCAGTGAAATGGATTTGAGGGGAAAAAAAATGACTCTTCATTCAGCTCAGGCACTGCCTTCTTCTACTAGAGGCTTTGGTTCCCAAATATTTACTATTTGTCCATGTAGAGGGTGAGCTCCTGGAGAACAGGAAGTTCTATATTGGGCCTTGCTCCCCATTGCCCAGCACAGTGCCCAGCATGTATTGAATTGTGGGACTTTCTCAAGAAGTGGTTGTTCCCCCCTCTTTGGCTACCCTCCAGACGGGCTGGACAATCTCCTGCCAGGCTTGCAGTAGAAGAGGGGATTCTTTTTCCGTCATGGGCTGGGTCTGTTTGTCCACTGAGCTCCCTTCCAACTACAAACTTAAGGGACTCTGGGGTTCATGTTGAGTGGCGTGTTCTTCGTGAAGAGGGATTCTTGCAAGAGATAGATGCAAAAACCAGATTGTTTACAAAGCCAAAATAGAGAGCTGTCTTCAGGTATATGAAGGATTGGTCTCCTTGGCCCCAGAAGGTAGAACTAGTGGTAATGGGTAGAAACTGAAGAGGCGAGTCTAGGCTTAGTTCAAGAAAAATCTGAGCAGAAAAGAGCAGAGGTGTGCTGGCCAGTTGGTGCCAGGTTGATGATTGAATTATCATTGTGGATATTTGTACCCCAGAAACTGCCAGACGCTACAAATGGAGGTTTGATTGTTGTTAATGTCTGGACGTAAGAAAGTGGCGGAGAACGTGTTCGTAATACAGCTTAAACTTCAAAGCGTATGATACCCTCCCCTTCCTGGAGAGCCAGCCTGGCCTTGGGAGAGGCAGCCCACAGTGTTGGGTGCCTTTGGGCTCGTGCCTTTCCCCTCCCTGGAGATCTTCAGGCTTCCCAGGTCCTTTGTAGCTCTGAAGTGTGACTTGGAAGGGAAATGTGTAATTCAGAGGATGTGGAGGCTAGAACACTTGAAGATACTTGGTGGTTAATTCTGCAGTGATGTTATTGGTAATAGATTTTTTCTTCTTTTTTTTAGCCGTGTGGTTTTGCCGTGTTCGGTTCAAGAGGTAAGTCTGTTTGCTTCTTATGATACTGTGTTTCAACATAGATATTATAGTGATATATTGTAACTCTTTGTTTGAACTCCTGTTTTGCCTTTTGTTTATGGATATGCCTAGCTGTTAGAGTCGGAGTCCAGGAAATATTCCAGAATAATGTCTGGGCATCACAGGGTTGTAGTTCAGACCCTCATCACTATGTGACTGGATTATATAGTAGCCTCAATTAGTTGACTTGTCTCAAGTGTTTCCCATGTGTCCAAGCCATCTTCCCCACACTTTAAAAAGTAACTTCTTTTTTTTAATAGATTCTATTGTGTTATTCCTCTCTCAAAAATTTTCAGTGGCTCTCTTTTGCCTATAGGAGAAAAAGCAAACCTTTAACCGACTTGCAGAACAAGCATCGTTGCCTAATGGGAAGAGCCTGGTTGTTTAGGACACGCCGAAATAAATGCATGTTGCTGGTTTGCCTTGACTCCTAACACTTTTACTGTGTGACCATGTGAAGAGGTGCTGAATGGCCTATGTAATATATTTGGGGGTAACTTTAAGTTTAGTGTTAAGTTGTAAAAGCCACATTTCTTAACTGTTCCTCCCCTTCCCTCGGCTTTCCTTGCCCCAGCCTAGAGGTATTTCCTCTCAAACCATTAACTTTTCATTCAAGGTACTACCTGCTTTTGTCCTAGCAAACCAAACCCATCCACTTGCAAATCAGGATGGGGACATCTGACCACTGGTCGACCTTATGACGTTTCAGGGCTCAAACCACACCCCCTGCCCCTTCCTGCTGTTTGTCCCAGTGTATTATGGGTAAAACACATGCGCAGTTGATGTCAAGGGTGCATGTCCCTTTAAGTATTAGTCACGCCCTGGCTCCTCCCGGGTTCCTCCCTAACTCCACCTTTGTACACCTCATTAGCTTAATGGACTTATGATTGACAGCTTTGTATCTTTAAAAATGTCTCTCTGGCCCTTAGAACTTCCACAGATGGGCCTTCGCAGATGGGCCTTCGTAGCTCTTGCTTTTTCTGGCAGGTCAGGTAGGCATTCTAGTAGGCCATCTGCCCGCTGCAGAGCATCACACTTCCAGACTTTCTCTGACTCCCCCCCCTTGCCCCTGGCGAGCTTTTCCTAGCCAGATTTCCTCACCCTACCCTTTTTTGGTCCTGTGAATCAATAAACTTTTGTAAATCTACCAAAAGACAGCTGAGCTGGTAATTCTTTTCAGACGCGAACCTAGAAAGGATTTCTCATTAGAAATCCCCCCAAAACCTATCCCACATCACATGGACAAGTTACTTAACCTTGTGTTTCAGTTTCCTCATCTGTCAGATAGTATAATTCTTATAATATTTCCATGGGAGAGGATTGCAAGGAACAAATGAGAGTGTGTGTAGAATTCTTTGCAAATCTTAGAAGGCTTCATCTGAAGGTTTCTTAAGGCCTCCACAATCTGACTGCTCCCCAGCCTGGAGAGAAGCCTTTCTCTGGCTGGAAAGCCTTCACATGGTCTGCCTGCTTTCCAGATCAGAATACTTCTAGCTAATTCCCAACTAAACACCTTCCTACATTCCCATCCACTCTTCCTTCCTGGATTGTATACCTTGAGCACCTCCCTCAGAAACCCTCTTCATTCAAGGGTCAACCCAGGTGCCACCTACTGGTTGGTTTCCCTCCCAATGCTAGTGTCTTCTTCAGATCATGTTGTATTTCTTTGTCTCAGTCAGTCAGTCAGTAAATATTAAGTGCCTACTGTGCGAGGGAGTGTGCTAAGCCATGGGGATACAAAGAGGCAAAAAGCAGTCCCTGCCCTTGAGGGGCTTATAGTCTGATGGGGGAGACGACATGCAAACATATGTGCAAAGCAAGCTATAGACAGGATAAAAAGGAAATAATGAACAAAAGGAAGGCATTGGAATTAAGGGGGGTTGGAAAAGCTTCCTTGTAGAAGGTGGGATTTTAGTTGGAACTTAAAGGAGGAAGGAGAGCATTCCAGGCATGGGGACAGCCAGAGAAAGTGCCCAGAACTGAGAGATGGGGGTTCTTGTTTGTGGAATAGCCAGGAGACTGGCGTCACTGGATCAAAGAATATATTGGGGTGTAAGAAGAAAGGAAAGGTAGGAGGGGGGCTAGGTGATGAAGGACTTGGAATTCCAGAGCATTTTGCATTTCCTTCTGGAGGCGGTGGGAAACCACTGGAATATATAGAGTAATGGGGCAATGTGATCAGATTTTTAGGAAAATCGCTTAAAAAAATGGAGGATGGATTGGAATAGGGAGGGACTTGAGGCAATAAGTAGCTGTGGCAGTAGTCCAGGGGTGAGGGGATGAGGGCCTGCACTGGGGTGGGAGCAGTGTCAGGAGAGAAGTGGATGTATTCAGAAGAAGTTGTAAAGGTCACATTGATAGACCTTGGCAACAACTTGGATGGGGGAAAGGGGCAGTGAGAGACAGTGAGGAATCCAGGATGTCTCCTAGGTTATAAGTCTGGGTGGCTGGGAGGATAGTGTTGCCCTCAACAGAAATAGGAAAGTTTGGGAGGGGAACGATCAAGAGTTCTGTTTCTGACATGTTGGGTTTAAGGTGTTTACCGGACATCCAGTTTGGACATGTCTGAGAGGCAGTTGGCAATGTGAGAATGGAGGTCAGCACAGAGATTGGGCTGGAGTAGGTAGATTTGAGAATCTTCAGCATGGAGATAGTCATTAAATCTATGGGAATTAATGTGACCACCAAGTGAAGTAGTAGAGAGAAGAGGGCCTAGGACAGAATGCTGAGGGTCATCTAGTCCTAGAAAGTGTGACTTGGAGGAAAAGAGCCTGAGAAGGAGTGATTGGATGGGTAGGAGGAGAACCAGTAGAGAGGCCTGTCTCAGAATCTGGAGAAGAGAGTGTAATGGAGGGGAGAGCGATCAACTGTGTCAAAGGCTGCAGAGAGGTCAAGGAGAATTAGGGTGGAGGAAAGACCATTGGTTTCGACAACTAAGGGATCTTTAGTAACTCTGGGAAGAGCAGTTTTGGTGGAATGATGAGGTGGAAGCCAGATTGTTAAGAAGCGAGTGAGAGGAGAAAAAGTGGAGGTGACTCTTTTGGACACCTTTTGAAGGAGTTTAGCTACAAAGGGCAGAAGAGATAAGAGGCCGATAGCAGAGGTGGAAGGATCAAGTGAAGGTTTTTTGAGGATGGGGGAGACACGGGCATGTTTGTAGGCATGAGGGAAGACGAGGAGAGATTGAAAATAAGTGAAAGAGTCAGGGGGACAGGGAGGGAAATCTCTTGGAGGAAATGACATGGAATGGGATTACTTGAGCCAGGTGAAGGCTTTAGGCTTGGTGAAGAGTAAGGCAGCTTCATCATGTGAGACCGAAGCGTAGGAGGAGAGAGGGCAGGAGATGAGGAAGAGGGCGTGTTGTATCCCTGTGGTAGGGCATAAGGGATAGGCATAAGTTGATTGAGGACAAGGGACTGTGTGATGTTTCTCTTAGTATTCTAAACTAACAGGCTTATAACGGACACTTAACATTTGTTGTCTGATTCTTTGTTCTCTAATTCTTTGAACTCATCGTCCTAAGGCAGAGTTTATATTGGTAATACATAAATAGAGTTTATCAGTTTCTCTTTTAAAATGTGTGCCACCAAGAGCAGAACACAGTGCTTTAGGTGTGGTCTTGTTACTGTGGAGAATGATGAAACCTTTTGATTTCTTTTGATCTGACTCCTTTCTAGTCACATGCTGCTCACTGGCAAGCAGCCAGAATATCAGGGGCTTCAGCCTTCTCCGGAGCTCTGACTTAAGTAGTCTAGTGTGTCAGTGATACCCATGGCAGCCTACTAGGGTGCCTCTTAACCGTGTCCTCACATAAATTCATTTAAGGGGCCTCTCTCCCAAGTTCCAGGTGTCTTCCTTGAATTCACTTCCTGCTGTGGAATGGAGCAGGATGGCTGCTATCACTTGTCTTTCCATCTTGCCATGACATTGGTTCATAATTCATCATTGGTAAAAATAGGTTGTCCATATCTGTCCATTGTCCAAATCTGTCATACCCACAGTACGTCTCTCGTTGCCTTTTGGTTCTCAGCTTCACGTCTTTGAAGACTCTGCCATTACCTGACTCACAGCTCTCTTGGTGAAAGACTAGGTGTGTTTGGAGATAAGCTTTTGTTTCAGGGAAACATTTTGGGTCATTAAAGTGCTGCAGAGTTTTCCAAAGGCCTTCTGGTCTCATCTCCAACTCACTTCTTGCCCTGCCTCATTGTCCATTTGCGTTGTCTGTTCCAGGGCTCTATGAGATTGTCATTCCATTTCTGTGTTATAGTCTGAGCATTTGGTTCAGCCAGTCTGTTAGCAGCATTTATTAAGCACCTCTCATCTACTAAGTGCTCGGAATGCTAAGAAAATCAAAAGACAGTCCCTTCTTCCTGGGAGCCCACAGCCTGATGCTGACAACAGTCTACAAACAAAAATGCATAAAGATGAACAATGTGATTGCCAAAGGGAAGGCCCTAGAATGAAGGCTTCTATGGTAGAACATGAGATTTTAGCCAGAACTTGAAGGGAGGTAGGGAGGCCCTGAGGGTACATCCAGTCAGTGAACATGCCTGCAGTCAGGATAAAAGGAGACCAGGGTCCCTGGATCTCAGAGGATGTGGAGGGGAACATGTAAGAAGACCAGAAAGGTAGGAGAGGGCCAGGAGGTGAGAGGCTTGGAATGCCCAATAGAAGGTTTTGTATTTGATCCTAGAGGAAGCAGAGAATCTCTGTGAAGGCGGGTTCCCTGGTTAGACTTTCACTTTAGCGTCAGTAGTTGGCAGCTGAGTGAGTGAAGTGACTAACCAGGAGGCTTTAGCAGAAGGCTCTTGGTTCTTGCTGTGTGCATAGTGATGCTGAACTCTTTGAATGACTGGGGATCTCATTTTGTGTCTCATTTTGAACTTAGACAATCTGAATACTCAGTTGTTTTCAGGAATAACTCCCACAGCAGTAATGACTTGCTTCCTGCCGGTGAAAATAGGATCTGTTTCACCTTTTGTGATATTGTTTGGCATTTACCAGTCTTGCACCTCCTGGTTCTTTTTTTTTTTCTTTTGGTGTCGTCTACCTTTGAGGCTTAACTCAAATACCACTTACCTGCCTCTTTCTTGAGAGACCTTACCTGGGATCCCCCAGGTGTGAGTCATTCACTCTCCTGTTTGAGGACTTGCTGAAAGCAGCATGTTTGCCATACACAGACAGGAGTGTTTGAGTGAGCTCACTATCTTTAGGGCATCCCTCTTTGGCTTGGACTGTCTGCTGGATTTGCACATTGACGGTGACAGGCAGACCCATTGGCCAGCATGCCTCTCCTCGTATGCTTCACTTGGTATGAACGTTCAGAGGATCGGGGAGGATTATTTCTTCCAAAGACATAAGTGATTGGAGGAAAACCTTTAAAGTGGCATTTTACTTTGCCATATTGTAAGCTTTTTATAGTTGACAAGCAATAGAAGTACAGTGAGATATTGTATAGTCTTTAATCATATTCTCTTTTAGTCAGTTGTGTGATAGAGATGTGAGCCCTTCTTGTGAAAGCTTTTTGTTGACAATCATTTTTCAGTTTTCTGATTCTTCATGACCTCATTTGGGGTTTTCTTGGCAAAGACACTGGAATGGTTTGCTATTTCCTTCTCCAGCTCATTTTACAGATGAGGAAACTGAGGCAAGCAGGATTAAGTGACTTGCCCAGGGTCACACAGCTACTAAGTGTTCGGGGCCAGATTTGGACTTGGGAAGGAGGAGTCTTTTTTGACTTCAGGCCCAGAGCTCTATCCACTATACCAGTTAGCTGCTCCGTGAAAGCCTACCTGTTTTCTTCTAATGCCATCATTGGATGGTCGATTTATATGTAGAGTATTCTTGTGAAAATTTGTTACAGGTAGGAGGGTAGACCTATGGGTCACCAGATAGTTTTTTCCTCACCTTTTATTTATTTATTTTTAGTTGGGCATCAGATACTGATAACCTCTTTTCTCTGTTCCACCTCTTAATGAGGTCTGAGATTATTTCTGTGATCTTGGTACCTTCCCTTTTGTCATATATTTTGATACTCAGCCCTTCAATGCCTTCAGAAGTGTGATGTCTGCAGCATGGCCTACTTCTCTGTATACTTGGTCTGGTCCAACTCCTTTCCCAGCTTTGGTTTCTTTGTGGTCATTTTCACTTCCTGTAACAGCACATCTGGGCATGTCATGTGAAGAGTCCAGATGTGATGACTTCCATTTCCCACTTGCAATGAGGAAATGTTTGTGAAAAAAGACCTTTATGTAGATCTTGCCCGTTTTTCATCTCTCATCCTTTTTCCAGGTTCCTCCTCAAATTCCTTGAGGTGACTTTGGCTGGTTGAATCTCCCAGGGAGCTTTGTTTAAGTTTATCGTTTCTTCTGCTACTTATTACTTTTCCGAGCTTATAGTTCCCATAGTTTTTACCATTCTTCTCTGTGAGGTTTTGTCATTTATACATTTCCAACAGAGTTGTCTTCAAGTTCCAGGTGTTTGTTGGCTATCACAGTTTCTTGTCTTGTCATTTTGGAAGAATTGCAGTTAAAACATCCCAGTGAATTTGTTATATTCTGTATGATTATCTTCCCCTCCCTCCATTTCACTTCTTTCAGCGTTAGGACTCTGTCTTCCTGATGCCTCCTTGTGCCGAGGCAGTGCAGAGTTGGTAAAGACCAGGCCTGTGGAATGTGAGCTCTAGCACGTTCTGCCCAACTGAAACAGGCTTCTCAGATGGCCTTGACAGCAGGCCGTGCTTTCCAAGGACTCTTCTGTCCAAGTACATAGAGGCCTGTCAGCTGTACACTTGCCACTGAAGAATGAATTTTTTGGCAATGTCAATCCAGGAACAAAAGAAGAATTTTAAAAGGCCCTTCAGTGCAGTGCGGCCACTTCTGAAATCAGGAGGCAACAGGTGCTAAGAAGCATGTTGCTTGTCTACAAATCATGACATAGCTATTGATATTTTGAATGTGAGGTCCTTATCCAATTCCCAGCAAGTAGGCCAGGAAAGGCACAGATCCATCTGATATTCTCCTGACCAATCAGGCCACAAGATAAAGGGGCATTCCACTCAAAAGGAATGACTTGAGGACTTTCTCTAATGAATTCAACCCATGCACGCTCACTGGTGACTTCCCTGCAAAGCGGGGTGGCTGGGAAGGGATGCAGGATAAAATGTGTTGGTGGGTACAGTAGTTGAGCAGCAAGAAACAGGAAGGCAAAGAGCCTCCTGCACCTTCATCTTGAATATTTTCTTTGAGGAAGGAATGATAAAGTATGGACAGAAGATTAGGGCGAGGGCCTCAGAAGTTCATCTAGTGCAAAGCCTTCATTTTACCCTTGAGGAAACTGAGTCCCAGAGAAGGGTTTTGCCCAGGATCACACACCAGAGGTTGGATTGCTCTGGCAGTAGAGCAGCGCACTCTTCATTTTACCCCACACTGTCATGTTTAAAAGGTGAAATAGATTTTATTTTAAAGAACACTTATTACCAATGTAGGAGCTATTCCTGAATCAAGTCAGATCCTATTAGTAAACATTGACCAAGCACTTTCTATGAGCCAGGCACTGTGATGAGCACTGGGGATCAAAAAGGAGGCAGAAGATAGTCCCTGCCTTCAAGGAGTTCACTGTCTAATGAGAGAATGGCAACAAGCAAGCAAAGAACATGCTCAGTCAATGGAGGAAAGGCTCTGAATTGAGAGGGGCTGGGGAGCCTTCGCATAGAAGGTGAGACTTTAGCTGGGACTTAAAAGGAAGTCAGAGAAACCAGGAGGTGGAGATGAAGAGGGAGAGCCTCGCAGGCATGGGGGGGAAGCCAGGAGGCCGGGGCACTGGGTCTGAGTGTGGCTGGTGGCATGAGGTGTGAGAAGATCAGAAAGGCAGTCGGGGGCTGGATAACGAAGGGCTTGGAACAGCCAGCAGGATTTTGTATTTGATCTGGAGGTGACAGGGAGGTGCTGGAGCTCATCGTCAGGGAAGGGTGATATATTCAGACCTTCACTGGCAGCCGAATGGAAGGTGGACTAGGTTGGGGAGAGATCTGACCCGGGCAGCAGGCTGCGGCATGAGCTGATGAGGGTCTGCTCCAGAGTCGTGGCGGAGGAGAGAGGGGACATATGTGAGAGGCGCTACAGAGGTGAAAGCGGCAGACTTCAGCAAGAGATTTTCTGTCAGGGGTGCGAGAGAATGAGAAGTTGAGGATGGTTCCTAGGTTAGGAGTCGGGGGCTGCAAAAATGGTGCTACTGTTGATGTTATTCAGGAGGCAACAGGCAGGGAGGGTTTGGGGACAAGATAAGTTTAGTTTTGGAAATTTTGAGGTGATGATGTCCACTGGACATTTACTTTGAGGTGTGTGAAAGGCAGTTGGAGGTGTGAGGTTGGAGGTCAGCACAGAGGCTGGGCCAGGATAGGTGGATTTAGTCATTCATTCCATCCGTAGGCATTTATTAGGTACCTCCTATGTACCAGGTACTTTGCTAAGCACTGGGGGTACAAATATGAAAGAAGGACAGTCTCTGCCCTCAGGAACTTATGGTTTGATGGGGGAAGACAGCAGAAAACTAGGGGAGAGGAGCATGGTCGAGTGGCCAGGAGAGGTCCAGAATTACCATTGCTGTGTGGGAAGTGAGAGGTCTGGGGAGATGTCAGCCCTGGTCCTCCTCCTCAAATGGAGGAGTTATGTGTCTTTTCTCCAATCAGGACAGAGGATACAATGAGATGTGAGTAACAAGGCTGATTAGATCTTGCAAGGTGATGAGAATTCCCAGGGTGGGGACATGGTGAAGTTAGAGAACTGCAAAATGTTTGGGAAATGAGGAGATAATTGAGAGTCATCTGTATAGAGATGGTAATAACAGAGGGAGAAGAGAAGAGGACCCAGGGCAGAACCAGCTACAGAGAAGGAGCAGAGTCAGCAGAAAGGTAGGAGGAAAAGTAGGAGAGAGTAGTGTGCTGAAAACCTTGAGACAGGAGATTATCAAGGGGAGAGGTTGAGCGGTAGTGTCAGAACTTCAGAAAGGTCGAGGGGAATAACAAAAGGCCATTGGATTTGTCAACTCAGAGATCCTTGATAACTTTGCAGAGAAGAGTTTCAGTAGAATGATACGGTCAGAAGCCACATTGTAAGGCAGGCTGTACAACTTTTGGCCTGTACTTACATACAACACACCAAAGGATTTCCTCTGCATACAAAGGATGTTTTCCTCCACATTCTTCTGAGGCCCCCTGAAATCCTTTGGCATGCCATAAGTGGTCGGCAGGTGAAGTTCGTGCAGGCCTGTTGTAAAGGGTTAGGAAGAGAGTGAAAGGAGAGGGTGGAGTTGGCCTGGGGCAGGCAGCCTCTTTGAGAAATTTAGCTACAAAGGGCAGAAGAGATGTAGGATGATAGCAGGCATATGGAAGGAGCAAATGAGGCTTTTTTGAGGATGGGGGAGAGATGGGCATGTTTGTAGGTGAGGGGAACTAGTAGAGTGAGAGACTGAAAATAAGTGGGAGTGGAATGACAGAAGAGACAGTCTATTGCGGGAGACAGGATGGAGTGGGATCCTTGGTAAGGAGTAAGGCCACTCCATGGTGTGAGAGAGGTGGCAGAAGGCATCTGAGTGTGATAGGAGATGAAGGAGAGGGGGCTCTTGGTGAAATGGCCTCATTTTTTTTCAGTGAAATATGAGGTTCTCAAGTTTCTCAGCAGAGTGTGGGGGCAGGGGAGCCAGGAGAGATTTCAGGAGAAATGAGGAGGTTTGGAAGAACCACTGTGGAGAATGGGATTAGTGAGTCAATAAGGAGTCAGTAGAGTAGGACTGCCCAGTAGCAGTGAGGGCCCAGTTGAGGTTGAGTAACATACATTTGTAGTGGACCCAGTCAAAATGGTTTCATGATTTTCTTGAAGGTGGCAGACAATGAACTGATGATCCAAAGTTGAAGCTTGGCTGGGTATAATTGTCAGTATGAAAAAGGGGCTAGGGATTCAAGAGAAGAGGACATTGAGGGCTTGCATTCTTTCACCAGTGAGCCAAAATGGGAAAAAAGAAAAGAGTGGTGAGTTCAGGGGTGATGGCCTGAGGGAGAACTGAGGCTTTGAGGGATTGGAGCTTGTGATGTGAATGAGGACTTAGATTTGGTAAGGGAAGCCAGAGGGAGAAGTGAAAAGCCAATAAGTTTTGATTGTATGAGGGGATCTTGGAATTCTTGAACCTGGAGATGCTGCATTTGTGAGTGATGATAAGATCAAGGGTATGCCAATCTTTGTGTGTGAGTAAGGTGGGGAGGAGGAATGAGTAAGTTGGAAACTGAGTGGTTAGGATGTTGGAGGGAGAGTCAGTACATAGGAGTCTCCCAAGTATGACGGTGAAAATTGGGGAGGAGAAAAAAATTGTGAGCCAGGTACCAAACTCGTTGAGGAAAGAGGCGGAGTGACCTTGGGGGTGTCCGTAGACATCAGCTACCAGAAATTTGATTGTGTGGGATTTAGGATTTAATTTTTTTAAAAACTTTTTTTAAGCCATATCAAGTACTTTATATGTGGAATCCTGAGGAACTAAATTCAAAATAAATGAAAACTACTATGAAAGCTGCATGCCCAGAGTTTCTCCCACATCTAAACAAGCCTATGAACAGCCTAGAGACACACCCTAAATCTGAAAGTTTTATATACAAATTCAGGCAGATCACTTGTTAGAGCCATTGAAAAGGCAAGCAGTTTGATATAGATTATACATGGGCAGTCCTGTAAGACATATCTTTCTATATTAGCAACATTAGGAAAGAAAACACATACCAAAACAATGAGAAAGACGTAAAAAATAAAGTAAAAAAGTATACTTCGATCTGCATTTAGATTCCATCAGTTCTTTCTCTGGAGGTAGATAGCATTTTTCATCTTAAGTCCTTTGGTTGTCTCGAATCACTGTATTGCTGAGAATAAGTCATTCAAAATTAATTACTGTCTGATATTGCCGTTACCATGTAACATAACATGTTACACTGTTCTCTTGTGTTGCACTTCACTTCACTTTGCATCAGTTCATATAAATCCTCCTACTTTTCCTGAAATGATCCTGCTCATCATTTCTTTTTAGCACAACATAGTATCTTCACAATCATATCCCAAAACTTGTTCAGCCATTTCCCAGTTGATAGGCATCCCCTCAACTTCCAGTTTTTTGCCACCACAAAGATAGGGTCTGTAAATATTTTTGTACAAATAGGTCCTTTTCCTCTGATCTCTTTGGGATATAGACCTAGTAGCTCCTGGGTCAAAGGGCATGCACAGCATCACAGCCCGTGGGGCCTAGTCCAAGATTGCTCTCCAGAAATGGCTGGATTTGTTCCGCTAGTACTTCAGTGTCCCTGTTTTTCCACATCCCCTCCAACATTTGTCACTTGCTTTTCTGTCATGTTAGCCAATCTGATAGGAGTGAGGTGGTACCTCAGAGTTTTATTTTGAATTTCTCTGTTCAATAATGATTTACATTTTTTTCATGACTATACAGAGCTTTGATTTCTTCTGAAAACTGCTAGATCATATCTTTTGACCATTTGTCAACTGGGGAATGATTCGTCTTTTTATTAATTTGACTCAGTTCTCTATATCATGAGGCCTGTGTCAGAAGCTTTCTGTAAAACTTTTTTCCCCCAGTTTTCTGCTTTCCTTCTAATCTTGACTGCATTGGTTTTGTATGTGCAAAAACTTGTTAATTTGATGTAATCACAGTTATCCATTTTGCATCCTATAGTGCTCTCTATCCCTTGTTTGGTCATACATTCTTCCCTTTTCTATAGATCTGACAGGTAAGCTCTTCCATGCTCCCTGATTTGCTTATGGTATTACCCTTTATGTCCCCATTTTGAGCTGTTGAGATGTTGGTCTAAACCTAGTTCTGTCATTCTGCTTTTCAGTTTTCCCAGCAGTTATGTCAAATAGTGAGTTTTTGTACCAAAAGCTTGGATCTTTGGGTTTATTAAACATTAGATTACTCTGGTCAGAGTTGGAGGTTAATTTGTTCCACTGATCCGCCACTGTTTCTCAGCCAGTTTCAGATTGTTTTGATGATCACCACTTTGTAATACTGTTTGAGGCTAGAGCACCTTGCTTCACATTTTTTTCATTGATTCTCTTGAAATTCTTGACCTTTTGTTTGTCCAGATGAATCTCATTATTTTTTCTAGCTCTATAAAATAACTTTTTTGCAGTTTGATTGCGCTGAATAAGTAAATTAATTTTGGTAGAACTGTCATTTTTATTATATTGACTCGGCCTCCCCATGAACAATCAATATTTCTCCAGTTGTTTAGATCTCTTTGTGTGAAAAGTGTTTTGTCATTGTGTTCTTATATAGTTCCTGGTTTGTCTTGGCAGGTAGACTCCCAAGTATTTTATATTATTTATAGTTATTTTAGATGGAGTTTCTCTTATAGAAATGCTGCTGGACTTCATTGGTAACATAAACAAATGCTGATGATGTATATGAGTTTATTTTGTATTTGCCACTTTGCTGTAGTCATTAATTTAATTAGTTTTTTAGTTGATTCTCTAGAATTCTTTACACACCATCATATCATATACAGAGTGATGGTTTTGTTTCCTCATTACCTCTTCTCATGCCTTCTATTTCCTGTTTCTTCTTCTATTGCTTTAGGCAGCATTTCTAGGACAGTGTTATCCTGTCTACTTTTTAAGCACTATTTTGACAGTTACCCTTCCACATTGTGGGGGTATGATGCCCCCGGAATCCTGAAAATCTGCCTCAAGTTTAAATCTTTTGACTCTCCCTTTGTGCCAAAGAAGAAGTCTGATTTTTTCTCTTTCGTTTATGGGATGTTTATAGTATTATATACTATATACTTATTTTAATACTTATAGTATTATATACCATATACTTATTTTAAAATTTGGACCAAATATTTGGCCACAGGCTTTGTGTTGTCTGTGTCTTCTGCGAGACTCCTCCCAAATTCCCATTTGATTTCTTATGCTGACCCATGATATATTGAAACTGTGATGGGGAAAGTTGTGACTTGGAAGGTTTAACTGTATCTACCTTTTGGTTTCTGACCCCCGAGTGGAGAAGCTGCAGATTATGAGGAGGGAGAGGGAGGGACTGTTAGCAACAGTCGTATTGACAGCAAGAAGTAGCTATTGGCAACAGGAGCCAGAAGCACTTAACAGGTCATCAGAAAGTGCAAAGATAAGAAAGAAAATCCTAGCAGCCCCAGGAGCCCCCATCTTCACCAGTCCCTGAGAATCTTATTGTGCAATTGATTTTCGTGTGGGTTACATTTTTATTCTGCTTGATTTTATAAGGTGAAATCTGATTTATTTGAGCAAGTTGTCCATCGAATATAGTTAAAATGAACTTTTAATAGTTTAGCACTCAGCCTTTGCTTGTGCCAGCTCCTGCATGCCCCTCCCCCTTTCCCTCCCTCCCCCTTGTTTAGGGTTTCATCCTCTCTTTGCTGGACTATGGGAGTAAGTTCCTAATTGTTCTCCTTACCTCTGGCCTTTGCACTTTCCAGTCTGTCTTTCATTACCAAGTGCCAAATTGGGATCCTGAAAGCGTGAGCCTGAGAAAGGCCCTTCCTTGGGCAGGAGGCTTCAGTGGCCTTTCCCCTCTGGCTCTAGGCCTCTCTTCTAGGTTCCCCTGCTTCTGACCAAAAGAGCTTCCTTACTCTTCCAGGTTCTGTGTGATGTTCCACCTCCTCACCTGTCCCTTTGTGAGGGCTGCCCCCAGCCTAGAGCGCCCTCACTCCTTCACTCCTTATTTCCTTCCAGGCTCAGCTCCAGGGCCACCCTGACAAGAAGTCCTTTTGTTCATGTGCCTTTTCACAGTAACTTTGCCTGGATTTTGTAGTTTTCTATACACAGATTCTTCTTTAAAAGACTAGCCCCTGAATGAAAGCTTTCTGAGAATGAGGGCTTTCTTTCTGGCCTCTCTGTCTCTTGTGTCCAGCTCAGCACCAGCACATAAGCTGTCAGGGGCTTGCCCAGTGAAAGGATGGTAAGAGCAGAGGGTTGCATTTATATGCTGCTTTAAGGTTTTCCCAGCATAGATATCCCTTCTCTGCAGCAGCCCATTTCTCAGGCCATTAATGTTGCCAAAGAGCTTGAGCATTTTTTGTAACCCCGTTAATAACCCTTTTACCTTTGTATGTAAACATTGTGGTTCTTTGAACATCTATCCTTTTCATGTTCTCGCTGAAAAAAAAGAAAGAAGATCTTTCTTCTGAAAAAGATCTTGGTGGTGCTTTTTTGAGAAATGTTTGGTCTTTCCCGTATGGACATGTCTCTCTGCAGGAGGGATTGTTTGACTTTGGTCTCAGTACTCAGTGGTCTGGTATACAGTATAGGTGCCTATTAAGTGTTTCTCAAATTAAATGAGCTCCTGTCGAGTAAGACAATGTGATAGTATATTGGGTAGATAGTATTCTTCCGGGCCTGGCTGTGCTTTCTGATTTCTGAAAGCTCGCCTTCCTTCGGCCAGCTCTGTGAAATGAGCCCTGACACTTCCTGCCCAGGCCCCCTGTTATTGGTGCTGATATTAGCCTTTTAAGTTATTGATAAAAACCAGGCTGTAATCCTCGTTTTTTCACAAAACTCAATCATTTTTCACTTTCCTTGTCTATCCCAATCCCAGGCCTCAAAGGAAAAATGGTTATGCCAGAGCATCTGCCCTGGGGTGGGGGATGGGGAAGGGTCCTCATCTCAGAACACTTTTTAGTTTGGCTTCTTTTTAGGTCTCTTTTCTTTTTCTTATTTAAAAACTTTTATAAAATATTAATATAATTAGTATAACATTTTATTTATGAGCTTTTTATTTATAAATTATTATTCAATGAGTAATTTTCTAAAGAGGCAGCCTGCCTTGCTTGATACAAAACTGGCCTCTGAGTTAGGAAGAGTCATGTTCAAGGCCAGATGAGCCCACGTGCTGGCCCTGTGACCCTGGGTTCTGAAAGTGAGGGCCCTTCACATTTCAGGAGGGTTGAAAGAAGGGATGCCCTGAAGTAACCTGGTCTGGGCATTGCCTCTACCAGAGGTATCAGACATACAGCTGCTGCCCAGACCAGGCTAAGGGGTAACTGGGCATTGTTTAATAAAATTTTTAAAAAAGTAAAATAAAACATAGAACATTAAAAATTTTTTTTAGAAAACAATCCATATGTGGCCTGTGGGATCCTTATGTATAGATGAGTGGGCCCCCATTTCTCTTTGAGTTTGACAGCACTGCTCTATACCTACATTGAAATCACAGTGTTAGTATCTATCCCTTTTTATATGCATGCGTGTGCATGCACAAATACATTTGTATGTATAAAAATACATGAAGGGTTTTGATAAAAAACACGTGTATTTCAGAGGGAAATTCTTTGTTTTTTGAAATTTCAGTACCAGGTTGGACAGCTTTACTCAGTGGCTGAGGCCAGTAAAAATGAAACAGGAGGTGGAGAAGGCATTGAAGTCTTAACGAATGAACCCTATGAGAAGGATGGAGAGAAGGGGCAGTATACACACAAGATTTACCACCTGAAGAGGTAAGCAGGCACCTAATTCTCACTGAGTAGCTATCGGAATACCGAGCCTCTTTAGCTGGCTCCTTGGGCATGTGTAGTCTTGTGGCTCACTCTTCACTTGGAGATTTCCTCCAATTTCAGCAGTGCGGGGTTAGCCTCTCCCCCTTGTTTCTGCTGCCTTGTCTTGCATGATTTATCGGAGAATGCCAACTGGTAAGTGTCTGATCAGAATGGAGGTGGCGAGGCACAGAGCAAAATTAAGGGCCCGCGTGCTGTAGGAGCTTCTGGGCAGCATATGACAAGACCTCAGAGAAGGTCTCTGGTGCATTGAGCTGTGGGTAATAGCCAGGCAGAAGAACTGGTACATGTGAAGCTTTGAAAGGGCTGTGAGACTTGACATTTTCCCCAGATTTTGGGGTCCCAGGCCTGTCCATTAGGCCTTTTTTTTCCCTGAGAAGAATTGCCCATCAGGACCTACTAAAGGATAGAGGGCTTGTAGTCATGGACGTTGCCTGCTGGGCCATACTTACAGCCTGTCTTGTTTGTTAGCGAGAGAGGCAATGGCTGGATATGGCCAGGATGGGCCCAGGGCCACATTTCCTGACTCTCAGGCCTATTTGCTTTCCACTGTGTGACTTGTCTTCTCGCGTAGCAGACGTTCCTTAAAAAAAGGAAAAAAAAATATATGTTATCCTGTGTGGTGCTAAAAACAATTGGGGCTGTTTATGGTAGTACATTGGAAATAGAACAGATCTTGAAGAAAATTGTTCTTTTTCTCCTCTAATGAATGTTGCTACTTGATTGGGGAAAGGAATATTTTTAAAGAATATAATCAGGAAGTTATGATAAAATTAGTAAGTATGCAAATTAAGACCTGTCCTGGTTGTACACATGTCACAGGTAAATAGTGACTCACTTGGGTCTCCGGATATTTGTGTTAGTCATGAAAAACACTAACTTACTTTTCTTTTGTTCACATTTTGTGGGTCATTTACTGAACAGCCTCATGTAAGTTTTGGCGCATTGAGTTCTACCCCTTATGTCACCGGAGATCTTGATATGTGGCGGATCACTTTGGCCTGTTCTTTGGTTAGCAAATCGCCAAAATCATGTTCTGAGTGTGACTCGCAGCTAAAGGATTCTAATCAGAAAAGAAAAAAGTCAACATGATTTTCTAGAAGGCAAAAAAAATCTCGATGGTAGTCATTGTCTTTGGCATTAAGAGTGATGGAATGTGGGGCGGCAAGGGGGGCGCAGTGAACAGAGCACAGGCCCTGGAGTCAGGAGGACCTGGGTTCAAATGCGGCCTCAGACACTTAACACTTACTAGCTGTGTGACCTTGGGCAAGTCACTTAACCCCAATTGCCCCTCCAAAAAGCAGAAAACAGAATGATGGAATCAAGGGGTCCTCTGACTAGCTCATGGCTTCTTGGCGTCCTCTGGAATGAATCCATGATTCTGTTCTTGACCCCCCCCAATTTAGCTGGTAATCCGGAGAGGGCTCACCTAATTAGAGGTTCGTTGGTATCAATAATGTCTTTATCAAATGCCATTTAACATTTTCCCTTTTTTGCCTAATTGTTTTCTTTATGCTTGTTTCTTCTTCTTACTTTGTTTTTCACATCTCTCTTAGAGCCAGATTTTGCATAATTAGCCACTGAACTCTTTGTAAAAGAGCCCCTTATTCATCATCCCTGTGACCTTTTCTTGAACACCCTCCAGTTTTTCTCCTTTCAAGATGCTTTTGATAGAGTAAAACAGTAAAAATGCTTTTCTGGTTTATATGATGAAAGGCCCACATGGGCAGGGCAGGTGGTCTAGGCCAAGAATTACCTCCGCCTTTTCCCCATTTCTCCTTCTTCCCTGGGCTTCTTATAGCTACGGCCATAACAGGACAGAAACAGGAGAAGGCATTGACACTCATAGGAATTGACTCTTCTCCTAGCTGCTAATAGGTCAGATTAAAAGGTTCAGAGCAGGTGCTTTCTGCAGTTGTTGGTTGAAATGCAGGTTCTCTAGATGCCCAGGTAAAGGACATTCCTCACAAGGAATGATTGTTCAGAGTAAATATGGACATCTACTTGTAGTTTTGATGGCAGATCCCATCAACTCCCTCTAAGTGAGATTAGCGTCAGGCTACTCTTGCTTCTTAAGTAATGAGATGGGAGATGGCAGGTAGTGATTATTGCTGTGGATTTTGAACTCTGGATCCTAGGACTGCTGAACAGCAAATCTTGTGCTCTCCCGCAACTTCAGTCTTTAGGTTAAAGTTGACTTTCTTTGTAATTTAAGGTGCAGATGATCCCCCTGCTCTTACAGCCAGAGTGAAATGATGGCTGGTTACTAACAGCCTTGATCACCTTGGGTGGCCTGGTGGTGACATCTGGATGGGGGAAGAGGAGGGTGCCTTCGGTTGAGAGTCTAGCAGATTCCTTTATTTTAGAGAGGAAGAGATAGAGGCCAAGAGAGATTCAAGTGACCCCCTGGACCAGGGCAGAGACAATGTGTCAGGGCTGCTGTCAGCCCATCATTCTTTCCCCCTTCACACAGAGGGATTTTAGAAAGCTTTACCTTGAAATAAGCACATCCATGCCCATAATGAGTACCTGCCAATTGGCTTTGTTTATGGGCTGGGAAGAGCCTTTCGTGCTGGGTTAGGGGATGTGGGCTTGAGTAGGACAGGAGAAGATTTCCCTGCACTTTATCTCAAGGTTTAAGTCGGTCACTGTCACTTTTTAGTGGCCTCGGAGCATGAAAAGTCCCCCTTCTTCCCCCTGCTCCCTTTGGGTTGTTGAGTTTGCCATGCAGAAATGGAGAGTTCTAATTAAACTGTCTCAGAGGTGCAGGAGAGGCGTGGGCGCTCCAGGTGGGCATCTGTGAGGGTCATGGGGCACAGAGCCCGAGCTGGAAGGCACCTTCAGATGTCATGTTCAGCGCCGTGTTTCTGTCTCCAGTGCCCCAGCAAAGGCCTGGCACACAGCAGGCACTTCAGAAAAGCTCGGTGATTGATTAATTGTTCAGGAGCCACAGGAGTTCAACTTCCTCATTTTATCGAGGCGGAAAGGTTCGGTGATTGACCCAGGGTGAGGTGAGGCTTGAGCCCAGCTCTTCCAGATCCCACACCCTCCCCATTCTGCAGCTGCCTCTCACGCAAACGTGGCCCCTGCGGGGAATGAATCTGTGACATTGGCACGGTCAGCGACATGCCCTGACTAGCGGAGCTAACTGGCCCTAAAAATTAACGTCCTCCGCTTTTTGGAGACATTTGAAGTTGATTTAATTTGCCCCGATTTTTTCCTCTTGCTGTGAACTTGAAATTGCTTGGTCTTTGGGAAACACTAAGATTTATGCCTTGAGATAAATAAGAAGCCAGAGGTAGCAAAGCAATCTCAGAAGATTCTGCCTTGATGAGATAAGCCAAAATGTATCATTGATGTTAGGAGAAAATGTTTGGGAAGGAATTGTCTTTTGTCATTAAGATGAACATTGTTGTTGTTAAGTTGTAAACCTCTGACTCTTCCTGACCCTGTTTTTATGGGGATTTTCTTGCAAAGATACCAGAGGGGTTTGCCATTTCCTTCTCCAGGATGCCCATTTTACAGGTGAGGAAACTGAGGCAGACAGGTTAAGTGACTTGGCCAGGTCATGCGGCAGTAAGTATCTGAGGCTGACTTTGCACTCACATCCTCCTTATTCCAACCCCAGCTTCCTATCCACTGAGCCACCTCGCTGCCCTGGATGACCATTCCATCTTTCTGGTGTCCCTTGATTGCCTTCTGCTTTGCTTTGTTTGGGCCAGCAGCCTTTCATAGAAAGATTTGTAAAATGATGTCGACAGGAACTTGAAAATGCCATCTGATCAGCTTATGAGTCCACCTAATAGTGATTATGCACATTGGCATCTTGTACATTTTTTCTTCGGTTGACTCCCTGAAAAATCGAACTATTTCTTGTATTTTATGGGTGATAAAAATTGTCATCTCTGGATATTAAGCTAACTTCTGATGACCTCTCCCCATGTTTTGAGAAGCTCTGGTTTCCATTCTCTGGCCTGAGGAGGGGGCTTAGAAGGCAGTATGGTGTGGTATGAGGTGTCACTGGCCTCCAGTCCCAGGTGTGCCACTCTGACCTATGTGGCCTTTACTCCTGAGCCTCACTTTCCTGGCATGGGACCTCCCTTCCAGCCCCTCATTGCTGATCTGTGAATCCTCCTACATTTCCTAGGATCTTTTCATGTGTTTGTTATGTGCCAGCCTCCATTCCCTGAAATCTTATATCCCTTTCTCTGACCTTCCCATGAACTTGGAAGGGATAGAAATCCTGGCAGCATTTAGCCTTTGTCAGTTTTGTCCTTTTAAGGAAAGCCCGATTTGAAGACATTGGTAAACATGTTTGTCTTTGTGGTCTCATTTTTAAATTCTGCCATGTGTAATATGGGACTTGAGCTGTTGCCTTCTTTTGCTTGGATGATAAAGGCCCCTTAAACTAGCTTTGGTTATACTAACAGGCCACAGGCTAAAAGGGAGGAATAAAGGAGGGAGTCCCCCGAGGATTTCTGCTTCCTGCCATCACTGGGCTCCTCCCATGTCCATCCACCGTGTTCATCTTGGCTAGAGATAGAGCCCATGGCCCATGCTGTAGCACTCAGTGCCTTCCTTTGGTAAGCTGGGCTGGACCTGATGTCCCTTCCCCACTCCCTTGCTCTCCTTGGCTAGAGCTTTCTGCATTTTCCTTTCTGGTTCCCTCACCAACCAGTGAAGGTGCCCTTTAATCCAAAGAGAAAGGCTCATTGATGCCTCAGCTGCTCCTAAGTTTTATCATCTCAACAGCTTTATTACAGATCCTCTCGACCAGTCCCGTTCATGTCTCTCCCTAAGATGAGGAGAGAAATGTTGTAAGCTGCAGCCGCTGGCCCAGGACGAAGCCCTTTTTTCTCATCTTTTTTTTCCCCTCCTCTCTTACTGTTCTTCCTATCTGTATTTCTGAGGTAGTTCTTTATCTTCACCTGCTTTAACGTAGGCTCTGGATGTTTTTAGGACACCTCAGAGGTTAGGGTAGATGGGAGAGAGTCAAGGCAGAAGCTTCCAGCCCAGTGTCATTCAGACTGGTGGTCTAGACATCTGCGTGGCTGCTCCTCTCCCTGTTCATGTGCAGCTGGGATTGTCTGTTCCTCCTCGTCCCACAGCTAGGATCCTTGGGTGCCTCCCTTGGGCCCTCATTGCCCCCAACCCTGGCTGTATTTTTACTGTTTGAATGTGATGACATGACCTTTTTGACCCTAGAAGGACCCAAGAAAGATCTAGACACTGTTATTTTAGTGATAGCTTTTATCATTTCACATGTTGTCTGAATTCTCAAAACTATCTTAGAAGCCCCTTTGTTCACTTTCCTTTCATAAACTTGGAGAAATACTTCTATTCCAACTTTCTGTTACTCTGAGATGCCTCTGCATTAAGAAGTGATGGGTGGAGTAAGGGATGGGGCTAATACAGCTCATTTTACCAGTCGGGTAGCCCTCACTTGGCCCTTGGGCTTTGGAGGGGCGGCCTTAAGACCAGAAGTGCTTCTGTTTAGGGGGACTCATCTTCCTGTTCATTGTGCTTTTAATGACAATGCCCTTTATTTGCGTATTTGCTTTCCTATTTTTATGTGATTGCTTTACTATTAAAAAGAAGTCATATGAAACCTAGTTGTGTACAGCTTGTTCAGTGTGATTATTTTTGATTAAAGATTCTGATGAGCAGTCAATGGAGTGGCTAAAATTGTGTTCATTATTTTATTCTTCACAGTAAAGTTCCTGGGTTTGTCAGGATGATTGCTCCTGAGGGCTCTTTGGTATTTCATGAGAAAGCCTGGAATGCATATCCCTACTGTAGAACAAGTAAGCACGGACCCTGCTGGCCGCTTCTTCTCCTTGTTTTCTGTGACCCTGGTGAATAGCTTCACTCCCAGCAGCCAGAAACCACTCTTCGGATCACTCCTGTTCACTCTGTTCCACTGATTGACCCATGAACCAGTTAGATCAACTTGCTGGGAACACCTTAGGCTTTAAAGCAGCGGTTCTCAAACCCCTTTTAAAAATTAGCGGGGACCTCCCCTCAAACTTTTGTTTATGTTGGGCTAGACCTTTTGGCACTTACCATTACTACCATGTTAGAAATTTCAATGTCTCTGTTACTATGAAAACAGATCAAGTCTCACAGGGCCCTTGGAAAGGGTCTCTGGGACCTTTTGAGAGCTTCTGTTGTAAAGCCACGGAACTTTGGGTGCTCTAGATGATGGGAGCTTCTCCTTAGTAGGTGTACTGTTATTGCTAAGAATAACTGAGCTGCCTGAAGGATCAGGTTCCCAACCACAGATGCCAGGTAGAAGGCTTTTGTTCGTGCTTAATGCTACTGTAGAAAGCGACAAATGGGAGCTAAAAACCAAACCCACTCCAGAAACACTCTAGAAACATGGGGACATATTTATTCTTTCATTTCTTGTTACTTTGGTCAGGTAAAGTAATATGATGGGGAAATGTCAGATTGTCACCCCCATATGTTTTGGAACAACTCCTTTAAATAAGACTTAAAATATTTTATTTTTTCCAAGTACATGTAGAAACAATTTTTAACATTTGTTTTTTAAACTTTTGAGTTCCAAATTCTCTTGTTCAGTGTGATTATTTTTGATTAAAGATTCTGATGAGCAGTCAGTGGAGTGGCTAAAATTGTGTTCATTATTTTATTCTTCACAGTAAAGTTCCTGGGTTTGTCAGGATGATTGCTCCTGAGGGCTCTTTGGTATTTCATGAGAAAGCCTCTCCCCTTCTTGAGAAGGCAAGCAACTTGATGTAGTTTATACACATGCAGTCCTGCAGAATGTATTTCCATGGTTAGCCATGTTACAAAAGCAAACAGACCAAGAAAAAAAAGTTTAAAAAGTCTACTTTGCTCTGTATTCAGACAGTATCGCTTCTGTCTCTGAAGGCAGAGCGCACTTTTCATCATGAGTCCTTTAGAATTGTCTGGGATCCTTGTTTTGCTGAGAGTAGCCAGCTAAGTCATTCCCAGCCGATCTTTGTACAGTATTGCTGTTAACTGTGTATGCTGTTCTGGCTCTGCTCACTTCATCTTGCTTTAGTCCATATAAGGACTTAAGTTTTCAAGTTAATCATTCTGCAGTTATCTTTATGAATTGAATTTTTATTTGCTCATCTGTTTGCAGATTGCAAAAATTAAACTATTTTAGAGTACTGAATTTCAGGACCTGTATAGGAAGCAGTGTCCTGCAGACTTCAGCTACTAAGTGTTCTGTATGTGTAGATAGGAGGGTGTTTGTGATGTTGAATCATTAGGTTGGGTTGTTTTTTATTCAGATTAATACATTCTGAAATTTCTCCCTTTTCCTTGCCCGCTGATCCATTGTGCCTCAGTTGTGACGGTGAGTAAACAGTTTATTCTATGTTATGTTCCTTTGATTTCTAAAGCTTAATCCCTCTGCTGTTGCTATCCACCCATTGCTGTCCTCTGCTTGTTACTGCCCACAGCTGCATGGCTTCTCCTACTGCATGGCTGTCCTACCCTACCCTCACCTCCTGGTGGTCCTGGGCTTCTCCCAACCATGCCTTCAGCCGCCTCCCTTGTCCCCGGCCCGGGACGTGCTGCCCTCGCATGTGCCTCTGGAAAAATGGGGACCGAAAAGTTGGAAAGCAGCTTCTGCCGTGCGGTGTAGGAAGCTGGCCATCCAAGAGGAAGTCCTCCTTGCTTACCTGGGGCTGGGCACTAACGAGACGAGTTTGCAGGCTTGGGGCAGAGGCTTAGATCTGTCCAGAGGCTGTTCCTGGCTGTGCTCAGGGAGGCTCAGGTTGATGGAATTTTTTGAAATGAAACAAAAGATGGAAACACCAATAAAGTGGTGAGATCAATGAATGTCCTTTTGATGTGTTTTTCACAGAATGAATATATGAAAGATGACTTCTTCATAAAAATTGAAACCTGGCACAAACCAGACTTGGGAACAGTAGAAAATGTAAGTCTCGGCTGTTTTCCTTGGTCAAGCAGTAATGCCACCCCAGGGAGTATTTACTGAGGCAGGGGGTGGGGTGGGGGAGTGGGAGTTGGGGAGTGACCTGGGAGGCTGGATGGCCCAGGCTTTGGTTCTACCTCTGTTCTCTATGCTAGCAAAGCACTTCCTTTCTGAACCTTGTTTTTCTCATTTGTCAAATGGGACTCCTACTACCTCTAGGCCCTACCTTCGAATCAGGGGTCTTTGTGTGGCCAGGGTGAGAGAAGGTTTGCAGAATGCTTTATGGTCAGAAGAGGTGGCAGACCACTGATGTGATTTGTGTGATGTGCCCTTAGGGGCTCCATTCACTTTCAGCACTGTGTGGACTTGGGGTTTGGAGCTAAGTTTTAGACAATTACTGCTCAATCAGAGTCCCTCATGTGTACATTGCAATGAAAGCTTTCCAAAGTGTGTTCCTTAGGGCAGCCTGATTTCAAGTCCAGCGCTCATTCCACCAGGTCTCTCATGATTTAGGGTACCCTCCAGCCCTAAATTTCATCTTTTCCTTCTAAAAACCAAGGATGCAAGTAAGCAGCAAGCTTATTTACCTCCGTCTTCCCCTGTGTTCTGTCTCTGAGGAGGCACTAATATTAGGTCACGTGGCCAAAGGGCCTGATGGAAGTGGAGGAGGTGGAGGTCCCAAGACAGGCTTCTCCTAGTAATACAGCACCCAGTCCCCAGGCCCCCCAACAGTGACTGTACCAGTTCCTGTCATAGGAAAGGCGTCCCTGCTTATCCTCTGAGCTGATCCTGGCAGACGCAAAGAAAATCATTTAGTCCTAAAAGAAGTTTAGTAATTGACTTTTTGTTAGAGATTGATGAGGGTTTCTGAGAGAACTCTGTATTTGTGATCAGCAGATGCTGATGTTCAGTTTATGCAGAATTTTAGGGATGAATGACCATGGTTGGATGATATAATGGGATTGCTAGGTAGAGGTGGGGCTCATTCTGCTCCCTGGCGAAAAGCTCCTGCCTCACCTTTTAATGAAAGCACCCTGCTCCCATAGGCCTTTTCTTGGGGACTCCAATCTGAAGTGGAACTTTTTAATAGAGTCTCATTAAGATGGGCTGGGGAGGGTGGGATGAAAGCATTGGACTGAAGATATGGGAGACTCCGGGCCTAGAAGGGCTGTCACGTGAGACGTCCCTTGCCTCAGATTAGACCGGGTGCCTCAGGTCTCTTCTGCCAGCTTGAGAGGTCTAGGATTTCTTTTACTAACTGACTTTAAATGAGGTCTCTGTTTCATTGAAGTGTAGATTTAAAGCTGGAAGGGACCTCAGAACTCACTTCCCCTGTCTTCTGTAGAGACAGAAAGTAAGAGTTAAGTGACTTGTCCAAGGGCTCACAAGTGATTATAACAGCAGCGATTTGATTCAGGCGGCCTGACTCCCAAACCAGTTGCTGACCCCTGTCCCTGCTGTCGTCTGACTCATCTTCTGTTAGTTCCTTTTTGTTCCTTTGTGCCAGCTTCTTTGTGGATGCTTTCCCAGGGGTGTTGAGATTCACTTGAAGGTACATTCACAGTGGTTCAGGCTCCTGTCTTGGACCACAATGGCAGCACATTAAAAGGTGCAGTTTCCCAGTGGCCTGGGGGGATGTTACCAATGGCAGGGCATTCTCAGAACTGGAAATCCGGGAAGCTGTGTTCTTTATAAATCTCATCTCATTGGAGAAGGGACTCCCTAGTTTCTGCAGCTTGGTGCCTGCTCTGCAGGTGTTGGCGGTGTTATTAGCATGATTAAGAATCAGTAGCTAGCATTTATGTAGCAATTTAGGTTCAGAAAGCTTTCTACACATGTTCTCTTGTCTCCCCGGTTTAAATGACTTGCATATCTTCCCGTGACCACAGTCGGTGTGGAGGAGGGGAGGCTGGAATGGGGCCTCCTGAGCCCAGTCCAGGGCCCCTCTTACTCACTCCTCACTTTGTTTAGCCTGGAGTTGAGAAGTCCTGTTTGGCCTCCACGCGGTTCCCTCTGGCCGGGCTGTTGACTGCAGTTTTTCTGTTGTAGATTTCTGTAGTGGGAAAGAGATTTTGCTGATTAAATTAGACGGTGTGAATGGTACTTGCTTTTGAAGTTTGCCTTTTTAAAAACTTGTATTGATGTTTTTGTTTTTATAAAATTGACCTTTAAGTATGTCCTCTCCCTCACCCGCAGAGTGTTCAGGTAGAACAGGAGTTGGTTTGTGAGTTTCCTGTGAAGCAGCTCAGCAAAGCCAGCACCTTGACCATGGCTTAGAGTCTCTGTTACTGCCCTGGGTGGTGCCCTGCCCCCTGAAGGGCAGGAGGCTCATTCTCTGGGAAGTACATTTAAATAGTTTTCTTTCTCTGCTTGAAAGGTTAGTCAAAGCCACTGGGTTTAAGGTTATATTTTGTACATCCTTGAAATTCTGTAAAGGACCACTGAGAGCCACTTGAAGCACGTGTCTCAGTGGTGACCTGATTCCATTTCCATGGCCTTCGCCATTTGGGGATGTAAGGACAGAATGAAGGAGGGCTTCCTGGCTCCAAGTTTCAAAACTAGCTGAATTAGGGCAGGGATAACTTGGATTTTTCATTGCCCGTGAAATGGAGAATGGAGATAAAGAGAGCGTGGCACTGGAGATCCTTTTTCTGTGTATGGATCTTCATGGGTCTTCCTCCTTTCTTCTTCTACAGGTACATAATTTAGATCCTAACATATGGAAGACGGTTGAAATTGTCCATATCGACATTGCAGACCGAAGTCAAGTAGAACCTGCGGTAAGTATGAGGGGAGTGTTATTTCTAATGGCCACCTTCCTGCAGCTCCTTGTCTTTGGCATCGACTGGGGCCTTGATTCCCAGCCAGAGAGGATGTGTGGTGCGCATGTGCTTTCCTGTCCCCTTCCTCCAGCTGCTGATGGGGCCTTAGTGGAAGCTCCTTTTCAGAAGTGCAGTGTTCCAAAAATCTGAACATTAAAAACCGATGAAGGAAGAAGCAGTTCTTTGCCTTACAAAAGGATTTGCTTCAGAGTTTCTTTATTTCCTTTCTTTATTTTGCCAGGCAGTTGGGGTTAAGTGATTTGCCGAGCATCATTTAGCTAGTGTCAAGTGTCTGAGGCCAGATTTGAACTGACCCCTGACTCTAAGACTGGTGCTCTATCCACTGCGCCACGTGGCTGCCCCTGCTTCAGAGTTTCTTAGCACCTTTAAATTGAGATTAAAGCATCCAGAATTAATTGACCCAGAACTTTTCAGTGATACGTTCATTAAGTAAAGTGGGGACAAGCATCTTTTCTATTAGCATGGAATGTTCTAGAGGAGATATCCTCAGATCGCCCTTCCTTTCACATAGGAAGCTGTACCTTTGATGGGCCCGGTGCTTTTGGTGTGGTAGAAAATGTTACATGACTTTTCAGCCAGATTTGTCTTCAGGTGACTTGTCTTTGCTTTTAACATAACTTTGTTGATGTGGTGCATCTGAAGTCACTTAAACTGTGCCTGATTTAGGTTTTCACTAGAATACCTGAACTTTTTAACAAATAAAACAAATGCTGTACTGAGGCTCTTTCTTGCTAATTCTGAGCCCTGAAGCCTAGGAATCCGATGGGATCTTTTTGTTGGCCCCTCCCTGCTTCCACCCCAAGCAGACCTAAGCCAAGTGTAGGCCTCCAGGCCTTCTCTTCTATTTCTATTTTTGGGCTTGTCTCATTCTATGATCTTGAGCTAAACAGAACCTGACTCCAGAAAATGAAGTGATTTTTTACTGCTGGAATCTGGTAAACATGTCAAGCAGGAATCCCCAGCCCTCTGGTGACTGGGGTGAGGGTGGCTCTGCTTTGCATTTCCTGGAGTTCTAAGGACAGAGCAATGCCAAGGTTGGCCTGTGGGCCCCGAGCCAGCCAGGAGCCCCTGCACTGAGGTACCTCGGGGGCAGGAGCGGTGCTTGGGGAGCAGCCACTGCTCTGACAAGGACTGCTAGATCTGGTGGCTGGCATAGGACCCTTGCCTAGAAACCATAGGTTAAAGAGGGTGCAGGGCCATGAGGGGCCTGGTCACTTCCCATAACTTTCCATCCGTCATTTCTTGATGTTACCAACTGGTGGTAAGAGGATTTGGCAGGAATCCCAGCGAAACATCCAATGTTTATTAAACCCCTGCAAGGCGTTCTGTAACAGTGTTTGGGGAAGTACAAACACTCACAGGGTGTGGCCTGTGCCCGTTCTGTATGTGAACAAGATCCTGCTATGTGCAGTACCTCAAGAGATGGATGATACTGTTGGGGTGGCTAGACTCCCCGCCAGTGGAGATTGCTGCCCTCCTTTGTCTCTGTCAGTGGGGCTGGGAGGAGTTCTTTGGCCTGCGGCGATGAAGCTGTCTCACTTTAGCTAAATTGGTCTCTACATGGTAGATGTGATGCATACTCAGTCACCAAGCCTTCCCGTCATGCTAGGACTTGTCAGAGCTAGGGCTGCTTCACATTCTGTGATCTTGGAGAATGAACTCTAGCTCACCTCTTGCCTCAGTGAAGTATCATGGGGAGACTTTAGAGGGTGTCAATACTTAGGTCTCAGATAAGTGACCCAGGATGTGCTGTAGGACTCCCAGGTGGAGCCAGTGAAATACTGGGCTATCGTCTTTGGGTTCAGCTGGAATGAAGGGGTTCAGGCAGAGCAATCAGCTTGGGTCGGCTTCAGATGCAAGAGGCTTTGCCCAGCCTGTTGGGTGACGGAGGGCAGAACAGTGTCCGTTTTAGGAAGATTGGTCTGGTCCTGGTGTGTGGTATCGATTAGAGCAGTCATGTCCCATTCAAATGGAGAAGGACCTCTGCAGGCCTCATGTTGACTTAGAGGCACACAAATTAATATTGTCTGGGTTGTAATGTAGTTTCATTTATTTTGTTCAACATTTCTCAGTTGCATTTTAGACTGGTTTGGGATGCCTGGGGGCAGTTTCTGGGGAGCTGCCGTGAATTCGATGCCTGGAGATTAGAATGGGAGGGCAGAGGGAGTGCTAGAGCTGTTGGGGCAGATCTTGGGGTACAATTCAAGAAGGGCCTGAACTAAGCCGTGTTCAGAGAGGGAGTGCCTCAGAGACAGTATTTTCGGTTAGCATTTGCCTTACCTGGTTTACTTCTGACTGGTTAATGTTCACTTCAGGGTTGAGTTTTTTTCTTTTAGTTCCATTTCTATGTTTTACTCTTAAATAATGACTTCAATTTGCTACTTTTGGGTCTTGTTTGTGTCTGGTAGAGAAAAGAGATGTTTATGAAGCTGAAGAAATGGCATGAGGCAAAGGAAGGGGGCCTGGGAGTGAGCGGTCAGCATGGCCAGGCCAGAGGCCACCCCTGCTTCAATGCCCCCCTTCCAGGCTGGTTTGTGGCAGACCGCAGCGTGGCCAGATGCGTCTGATTGCTGAAGTGCAGTGGGCACGCTCAAACCTGCTTTTGTTGTGCCCGAATGAGGTTGATGTGGGATTGTTTTTGTTGTCTTGATTTATGTTGGAAATGAAGTACTTAAATTCTAGTCTTGAGAACGTTTTCGTGATAAGGTTAAAGAATAACATTTGACGGTTTGGGGTGCTAGAGTGTTGGGAATTGCTCAGGCCAACCTCACTGCCCTTTACTTTACAGGTGGAAGTGATGTTCAGTCACCACTGAACTCTGTCTGACTTTCTGTGGCCCCATTTGGGGTTTGCTTGGCAAAGATACTAGAATAGTTTGCCATTTTACAGATGAGGAAATGGAGACAAACAGGGTTAAGTGACTTGCCCAGGGTCACTGTAAGGTTCTGAGGTTGAATTTGAACTAAAATCCTTCTTATTCCAAGCCCAGCTTTCTGTCCACTGACTCATTTAACTGCCCTTTTTATAGGTGAGGAAACTTCAGGTCAGCACTGGGGCTGTGCAAGGCCAGGTGCTAGGTTTGGGGGGTACAGGGACCAAAAGGGTGCAGCCCCAGACCTTGAGGAGCTTATTTGATCTTTGTGGCGGGTGCACCAGGTGCTCGACCTGTAAGTACAAGGTAAGAGGGTGGGGCAGGGACAGCAGCTTGGAGAAGATACCTTATTTCCTTCCCATTCAAAAAATTGTAGTCCAGTAGCCTAGTGCTGTTTATTAAGTATATGAGGGAGTCAGCATGACTAGAAAGCTTAAATAATACGTGCATAAAAGTGCTTTGCAAACATTCAAGCATTTTAAGAATTGAGCTATAAATGACAGTATTAAATATTTAAAAAATATTAAAGAAACTAGTACTTAAAAGTAGAGTTTGACTCATTTAGCTCCACCTTGTGGTTATTTTTTGCAATTGCAGGTGAATTTAATGAAAGAAAAAGAGCCAAGGTTTTCTTTCAAGTCTCAGTGTTTGTTGACTGCTCTCAACTTAGAACTCAGTTGTCCTGCTGGTGCCTAAGAAAAGGAAACCAGCCCTGCTGGGTGTCCGACTGTCTTTGTTATGGGGGTGGGATTGGACATCATGGGTATCTTGGACACCTTCCCTTGGCCCTCAGCTCAGCTTAATCCTTCCTCTCGACATCAGGTCCTTGCAGAGGGCTTTTGTTTTTTTTAAATACATTTCTATATAGGATAAAAAGGTTGACACTGCCAAGATCCTGTGATCTTGAGAACTTTGGGGATTTTTCACCTTTGGATCCACAATAGCATTTGGAAACTTGGGAGCTCTGGTAGCTGTCACCTCAAAATGCTTAATATTGTGCCTGGCACATAGTAGATGCCTAGTAAATGTTTTTTGATCGATCAATTGACGTAAAATATCCTCAGGCTAGTCCTTTGACTTAACCTTAATTTTCCTCAACTAGAAAGTGGGAATTATAATAATTACATCCTTGTACTATTAATTCATGGGGTTGTAAGAACCAAATGAGAGGATGTGTATGAACCGTACTTCGTAAAGTGCTGAAACTTGTCAAGGAGTCTTAGAAACACCTGCTGGAGGAGTTGGAAAGTTTCGGTTTCATTCCAGGGGCTGATGCTTAATAGCCTGTGATCCTGGTGAGGTGGAGGAGGCAGGCAGGGCCCATCTGCTTCTGGAGACAGCTTGTGGTCAGTCTGGGTTGGCTGGATGTTGAGTGTCCGAAGGCGAGCAGTGTGAGTGGGGGCAGCAGATCCTGAAGGCCATGAGATGACAGGAAGAACTGTGCTTGGGTCGTGTGGATTGCCCGACTTAGACGCTTGAGGGGGAGCCGGATGCTTCAGTGTTCAGAAATGGTCTGTGGAGGACTGACCATTGTTGGTGTTCTTCTTTCCCTTGTTAGTTTAATTCCTGAGAGGTCAGAAGGCACGACTGTCTACTGAGACCAAGGAGGGCCCCAGGGCTTCTTTGTCCATCGCTCCTTTCTGTTTCTCTTGTCCACTTTAAGCTCTGCCCTGATCTGACATGTCGTGCAGAGCCTTGTTCCTTTAGCAGGCAGTGCCAGCCTGTATTGGAGACTTTGGATGGTGTCAGGAGCGTGATCTGAGGAGCTCCAGATAGGCCAAGAAGGAAGGAGCAGGGTGCCATGCTGCCAGTGTAGCCCAGCCCTGAGGCCTTGGAGGGCGATGGCCTACATGCCATGTATCCTATGTATTTAGGCTGTTTTATTTCCACAAACTCTAGGGTCATTTGCAAATGACCAAGTAGTTTTATGTCAAATTCAAGAATATTTAGGCTTTGTGGTTAGACAGAAATATAATTTGATTCAAGGTTGATAGCATTCCATGCCAGAATATGAAGTTTTTTAAGATTTTCATTTCAAAAGTTGTAATTGATATGTAACCAAAATAGAAAATTGGGAATTCTTTAGAGGTTCTGATGAAATGCACATGCCTAATCTCCGACTCGCTTCCAGAATGTACACAAACAATTCTCTTGCCATATGATTCTGCCTTTTTAAAGGTATAAATTTAAGCCTGGCCCTCGTAATCATCCCCAGCACTTTGTCTAAGTAGCTTTCCATGCTTTGTATACAAAGTCACTTCCCAGGAGAGGGAGAGTCTTCGAAGTGTGGGTAGAAATGGACGCCCACTTCGCATCAGAGGACCTGCTGCTTGGGGAGCTAATTTGAAAGAAAATGAGACAGAAAAAAACCAAAGAAATGGAATCCAGACATTTGGTGTGTGTGTGCAGCAAGAAGGAAGCATCTGTGGGCTTGCTGTAGTGCAGCGTTCGTGACTTTGTTTTGGGGATTGCCACCTTTTATTTTTAGTGTTTAATTCAGGTGATGAAAGCCTTATAAAATGATGTGACATAACTTGGTGCAGTTAATGGTAACTGCCTACTAAGAGCTAACATTTGTAAATTACCTACTGTGTGCCTGGCACTGTGCTAAGCACTTTACAAATATATTTCATTTGACCCTCGCAGCAACCCTGGGAGGTAGGTTTTGTTGTTAACTCCATTTTCCAGCCGAGGAAACTGAGGCAGGCAGAAGTTATTAATGCCTTGCTCAAAGATACCTGTTTAGCAAGTCTCTGAGTCCAGACAGGTCTTCCTGATGCTTTTCTGATGCTCATCCCTGATAAGGGGATGGGGACTTGCCCAGGGTCATTTAACAAGAGTGCTCCTGGGACAGGGGGGTTCTAAATGGTCTGCACTCCAGCTTACATTCTGTCAGGAAATGACGTGTCTACCTACGGGTGAGTGTTTGCAGATTGTGTACAAAGCATTGTGGCTAGGGAGGCCTGAACATCTCGGGGTCTGAAAGTTCCTGTGGGAAGTAAGAGGTGAGAAGTGGTCTGAAGTCGTGAAGCAGGTGAGGTGTGGAGCCTAGAGAGTGTCTCTGCCTTCTTAGGAAGGACGGCGCCTTGGATGTGCTTCTCTGATTGCCCCTCTGCCCTGAAGCTTCAGCCTTCGTCAGTTGGTTTTGTTGAATGGACAGGGCTGCGGAAGTGTCTTTGGTCAGAAAAGTGCTTGTAGGTTCGGAGCTACAAGCCTTCATCTTTATGGTGTGGTTTGGGGAAGATCCGGAGCTTTCCAGCTTGGACATTTGCCTTTCCCATTCAGAAAGTTGGCTCTCAACCTTGTTTCACATAAACAAAGCAGGAATAAAGTTAGATTCAGAAACAAGGTTGTGTTGCCTACTTAACCTTCCTGCTCAAAAGTTCATTAGCAAAAGTCCTGTTGAGTGGTATGGTGACCGTTGTAGTCAGAAGTATTCTAAACCTGATCGAGCACATGGTTCATTGTTTGGTTCTTGTGAAGTGACAGCTGACTTTGAAAGTGTTTAACAAAAGTCATGAGTGACTTTGCATTCTCATTTTTTAAAACCGTTTTGGCCTTTTCTCCATCATTCTGTTATTCCATTGCACTGAGCTCGCAGTTGGTATCATTCAATAATACTTAATTTCAAAATCCTGAGCTAGCGTAATTTAGTTTAAACCTTTGTGCAAACAAGTTCTTGCTTTTTATGCACAAATCTCTCTGTGTGCTTAATTTTGCTGTCTGAACCTGGGCTTTGAAACAGGGCTAGTTCTTGCTGAAGTTAGTTTCAGTTGCCTCGGAAATGGCAACTTGGGTCACGCCGTGGGTATCCACTGTTTCTAATCACTCTTGGCTCACGCTGGACTTTAAACTTCCATTTCCTGTGGATAGAGATTCCCAGGACTTGCAGAAGGTCCCCGCATTGTGGACTTGATTGTGACGAGGAAGAGTCAGTGGTAGCAGAGGCCTTGGTCCTTCATTTGGACAACATTGAGAATCTCTTGAGCATCGACTTTTGGTACAGATATTGATAGTTTTTCCTCCTTCAGATAACTTTGTAACTCTTAAAAGGCCTAAATGGAAAAAAAATAGCAGTGGGGTATTGCAGGGGCAGCAATGTGGCTCGGTGGATAGAGTGTTGGCCCTGGAATCGGGAAGGCCAGAGTTCAGATTTGACCTCATGCACTTGCTAGCTTTGTGACCCTAGGACTGTCACTTAACCCTGTTTGCCTCAGTTTCCTCATCTGTCAGATGATCTAGAGAAGGAAATGGGAATCACTCCAGGATCCTTACCAAGAAAATTGAAACAACAAACCAATGGCAAATGACAGGCTGTGACCCAGGTTGCAGGCACCAGCTCTTGCTTCTGCCCTTCGGACCCTGGTGTGGTTTTTATTGGGGGGCTTTTATCTGTGACCCCCTTGATTTCTTAAGATGTACTTTCTGCTCCTTTGCTGTGAACTCTGGGCACCCACCTTTTGAGCTCTGAAAAGAACCTTTGTCTGCAGCTGGGATCCTGCAGGTCCGAGGACCACCTGGGGCCACAAATGTTGCTCATGTCACCGCATTGCTTTTGTCAGTGAGATTTCTTTTAGAATAAATGCTAAAGGTCAGGGTTCTACCCTGAAACCTCGTGATATTTGTGTTCGTGGGTAAGTTCAGAAAAATGTACTTGTCAAAGTTTGTGACACCTGGTGACCCAGCCTGTAAGTATGATGGTGCTTTAAAATTACAGAGAAAAGGTCGTGTTCATATGACACTTGAAGGCACATAGAGTGATTTATTTATGGGATCTCATTCGATGAAAAAGAACCCCAGGGGAAATGTTTTGTTAAAAATCATGTCATTTGACCAGGCTCATCTTGGTCCATGCTGGCTGTAAGGGCAGGCCTTCTCTGGGGCTAGTTAATGTGAACAAGAACGTGAACAAATTGATTTCCCTTTAAAAAAGAAATTTGAAAACTCCTAGGATATTTGACTGATGGGATTGATTCATGACTTCTAGTCCATGTCAGTGGTAGGTAGGAGAGAAGAGGATTTGTCTGACCTGCCCCCAAGAAGCTTGGCAGCACCCTCTGGTGGGGAAGTTGTGGAGCTGTTTGCTTCAACCTGATGCCCTTTTCAATTGGATTTTTTTCCTCTTCATAAAATTCCCCAGATAAACACAGGGTGCTTACTGGAGTTCACTAAACTTCATGATTAATTTAATACTGAAACAGAATTAGTAGAAATTCTCCATGAGTTGGTTTAACCAATAGACAACTGTCTTTTTCATGTTTGTTGCCAATGTTGGGGGCAAAAAAGACACTTGATTCAGAGAGCATCTTTTTTTGGAGCCATCTTCACCAGCAGCTTCTTTTAGAGCTTAGAGATTTATCACTGAGACATCAGTACAAATAACAAACCTTGTTTGGTGCCCATTGCCTTTTAAGTAAATGTGAATGCGTTTGAGCAGTCCCTGTCTAAGACCCCATCAGGCGTTTTTTAATCAGTTTATTCTTTTCAGCTTTTCCTTATATGACTTTTAAAACTATCAGTATAAAATTTGAAAGCATGCAATCTTTTGTGAGAGATGGCAAGGTAGCAAGAGGGTGCCCATTGCAGTTGGCAGACATCTACATGGCTGTAATATGTGATGTAGAGGAGACATTTTAGGTAAGGGAGTGAACCTTTGTGTACTAAATATTGTAGGTGTTCCATCCATAACTCCTTTAGGACACCTTACCTTACTTTTAACAAATCACTATAAAAACATCAGGGTATCTAGAATAGCAGATGAAAGGATTCCTTACTTAACAAGTGATTAACTAAAAGCAACCTTGAAATTATGTTTAATTTCCATTCAGTTTTTCAAGGCTTGACATAGTAAGGTTTCTGGCTTCTGACAAAGGAGACCGAGGGACAGCACTTGCCATTTCTGTAGGAATTGATCTCCTCCTCATGCCTATCTTGAGCTCATGACTTCCCCCGTTCAGAATACTGAACATGGACATACATGCATCTCTTGTGCAAGATGCAGACTGTAAAAAGGGTGTGTGGAGAGCCAGCCATATGATGGGTAGCTGGGCAGCTGGTGGGCAGACTGCAGAGCTTTCTACAACTTGGCTTCCCCTACTCACAACAGACTTTTAAAACACACTGTTGCCTTGCTTTCTGAATTACCTTGCTTCCCATAGAATTTAAGGCTAGCAATAGCCAGCCTAATGACCCCCACCTTTTATAGATAAGGTAACTGAGGCCCAGAGAAGAAGTGATTTGGGCCTCAACCAGTAACAGGCAAAGCTCTGGCATAGTTGTGAGAAGCTAAGGTGATGCTTTGTGTGAAGCGCTTTGCAGACCCTGCAAGATGAGACTGGGGCTCCGCTTCCCAGGCCACTGCCCCATTCTGCCTCTCGGAGCCCTTTGCCTGCTGGCCTGCATGCGTTTCATCCCTGAGCCTTTGTGCTGCCTTCCTCCTCCTCTTCTGAATGGGAACGAGGCCTGTGTATTTCACAGGATTGTTGGGAGAGTTAAATGAAGGAATATTCTTTCAAGGGACTTGCAAACCTTAAAGCGCTTTACAAATGTGAGCATTGATAAACGGATGTCTTTTTATACTTGAGAGAACAGTTGGCTGAGAGTGAGTGTGAATACTCGGACTAGCTTGATGCTTTCACTTTTTACTTGTAAACACTGGCCCTTGTAGAAGAAGATATGACTTACTGCTTATTTTTACACTCATTTTACTAAAATCAGATCAGTGTTTGAAAAGAACCTGCGTGATGTTTTCCTCTTGAAAAATAATCTTATTTCCAGCCAAGTGGTACATGTTGGATTTTTCAAAAACAGCCCTTGCCATGTCATAGCAGATTGGCAACCTCTTGTCTCTCTTAAAAAGTACAGGTTTCCTGGAGGGTCCATGCTAAGGGTAGCTTCTGGAAGGCCAGCAAGCTCCCGCTTTGGAGAAGGGAGACAGGCTGCTGGAATCCCTTCTGTGCTTCACCCTGTTAGAGATCATCTCATGCACTGTTGATTGCATTTACACTCTGTTACCATAAAAAAAGGATACTCAGTTTCTCAGTTAATATATCCCATCAGATGTTTCTGGTACTTTGATTCCAGTAGATAAACGAGGTTCCCTTGAAGTGCACAGAAGTAGCTTCCTCTGTGAAGGCGCCTTGTTGGGAGCTGGTTGTGTTAATTTCGTGAATGGAAGGTCACTTACGCATGCTGATTGTGAGGAGCCTTTTTGCCTGTTCTGTTTTGAAGAATTTAATGGAATAGTTGCCTGAGATTGTCACAGCTGATGGCTTAGCTTGCTTATATTGAATGGTGTACATGATTTTTAATGTTAAATAAAATCTTTCCAAAACAGAGTATCACTAGTACTTCAGGCATATCCTAATTATGCTCTTGTACAATATGAAACAAAATTATCCAGAGGAAATGGACTTTATTTTAATGTGATAAAGATACCTAATGCTTCATTGGAACTTTTTTTAGATCATATTTTTTCTGGAAATGGTTCATTGATTAAGACTGACAGTTATAGTGTAGAATGATGAGCTACATATGTATTTGGTGTCTCATCATCCCATCTGAAAATCAGAGAGATTGCTATTTGTGCACAGACCATGCTTCTGGCCTTTTAAAAGAGTCACACAGACTCACCCTGCTGCGTGCCATGTGGGGTGGACCCAAGAGATGGAGAGGTGTGGCTTCTGGAAGGGCCACCCGCCTGCTCTGGGCCTCTCTTAGTTTTTAGCACCTGGAGCAGCATCAGCTCCTTGTTCAGTTGGGGGGGGCCCTCCTAACAGGAATGTTTTGTTACGGAGTGCCTGCTTTTATCTCCTTCAGTATGTACTTGGGTAAGGTTGATCTTGAGCTGTTTGGCTAACTCATTTCTGATACAAATATGTAGGACAAATATCCAGGGGGGAGAATTAGACCAGCTGAATTAGCGCTGTCATTTAGCACTCAGATGCCCAGCACACTTAATTAGCCACACTCTGTGGCATACAATTCCCCTGAAATGTCTCAGTGCCCCCCACAGACTCCATGAAATTGGGGGAGACTGAAAGCCGCCTACCTTAGAGACCTCAGCAGTGTGTAAACTTGTGGCACCAGTGTAATTGATCCCACCTTGTGTGACTGGGACCCTGAGGCCTTGCTTGACTTGTCCGTGGTGCTGCATCTCCATGCAGATGATTCCCAGATGTGTGTGTCCAGCTCTGATCTCTCTCTGCTTGGCCCATAGTAGGTGAACTCCAAAATTCCATCACCGTCTAGCTGCCTTCTGGACATCTTGAACACCCACCACCTCCTCTCAAACCCCCAGTGTCATCCGCAGTCCACACACGTGACTTTCCTAACATCTAAGTCTGACCATGTCATTGCCCCTGATCCCTCTCAGTAAACTCTGGGATCAAATAGAAAATGTCCTGTGGAACTTTGGAAGTCCTTCACAATGTGCCCCCTTCCTGCCTTTCCTGTGCTTTCACTCTGTACTACCCCACATACTCTTCATGCTTTTGGAGTCATGGACCCATCGGGCAGTCTGATGAAGCATTCTGCCCCCTCCTCAGAATCCCATTTGTAAATGCATGCAGTCAAATTGAGAAGGTGCAGAGAATCTCAGCTGCCCTGGACTTTGGGTGTTCCTTCCTCAGGACACTCCTGGTACTTTCTGTGGGCCTTTCTCTCTCCTCTCTCCCTCCTGACCTCCCTGACCTCTTGCTCTAGGCCTTTTTGGGGCTTCCTTCTCTTCCCTCTCTCACTGCATATATCTTGTTTGCATAGAATTATTGCTTGTGGTGTCCCCCCTTAGAACGGGAGCTTCTTGAGGGCAGAGACCATGTTCTTGCCTTTCTCTGTATAACTCGCCCTTAGTGCAGTATCTGGCACACGGTAAAACTAAGTCTTTGTTGACGATTGACATTGAGTATATATCAAAAGCAAAACTTGATTTTTATTTTTAAAAAATTCTCTTTTGGAGATCCTGGAAGTGGTGACCTGGTTTTGGGCCCGAGAATTATTGGCAAGGAAGCGCGGATGAACTCTGGGCTGGTTTTTGCTTGTTTGTTTTGTTTTATCCCTCCCCCTGTTGGCGATCACCATCTTGGTGCAGACACACCTTTGTCACAGCTTTGGCTCCACTGCAGCTCAGAATCCCCTGCCTCATCTACAGCATGCCCCTACTTCTCCTAGCTTAAGGGCAGAAGTAGAACCTAAACCTGGTCTAAGCCTGGCCCTCTCCCAGCCTGGACACTGCTCCTCTTGGATGTGCACAGATTCCCCTAAATTCTTAGGCTCTAAATATAGTCAGATCCCAGCTTCCTAAAAAGTTGTATTCTAAAAGTTTGATGTGATTGTTCCCAGAGGAGAATGTGTTCCTACTTATAAACAACGTACTCAAGATTTCCTTCAAAGCTCACAATCCAGTTAGACCACTAAAGGTGTCCCTCCTTGTAGTATGGGGGTGAGTGGCCCTGGGTTTTCTGTGACTGTTCCAACTGACTGTTAGTTCTGTCAGATCTTAGCAGTCTGGGAAACCTTGGAATGTCATATTGTGGCTGTCATCAGGCCAGGGGGGCTACATCAGAAGGTTGGCCACCCCAGTTGATGGTTTTTTTCTACTAAATCATAGTCCAGTAAGATCGTTTTCAGAGTGAGTGGAAAAGGCCCCTCTTGCTCCCTACTTTTTACCTGTTGGAATCCATTGTATTTTTCAGATTCTCAGCTCTGGTACATCCCCCAGATAGGTGGTCTCAGGCCCATCCACACCCAACCCCTACCTGATAGGGCTTCCAAATGATTTTATTTCTCCTTAGTATTTATTTATATCTGTCTATCTGATATGTAAGAAATGATTGTTGTTTGGTTGGAGGGTGGTCCCTTGTTCACTATAAGCCTCCTTATTTAAAACTTTAGCTTTGTCGAATTGGATAGAATGGTTTATAATTAGCAACTTCTCTTGGGCTGGAAAGCTTGCCTTTGAAATGTGGAAGATCTAGGTTTGAATCAAGTGTCTTAACTATTACTAATTGTGTGGCCTTGAGCAAGTCAGCATTACCTTTCTGGACTTCACTTTTCTTATCTGTAAAATGGGAATGATTCTATTTATTCTTCTCTCAATTGTTGTGAGGAAAGCTTTCTTAAGCTGAATGTGAATGTACAAGTCATTGCTATTAGCACAGTAAGCATGAATTTCTTAAAATTGTTTCTAACTCCTTATGTATCCCAAATAATCTTTTATCCAAGTAGTGTTAAATCCAGTCTGGCCCCTTTGAATTGCAGGGTGTCATCGTCTGAATTAATAAGGGTTGCTTACTTTGTGTATAAAAAATGTACTCTGGGAAACCCAAAGGCTCATCATTTGTGTATATAGTTAAAAAGAGGAAGGAAAAACTTTAGTCACATATGCATCCAAGTGGAGTTCTGAGAAAGAACCGTTGTTTAATCCTGGTGTACCTGGTATAAAACTCGAGATTTCTAAGAATGGCACCTTCCTGATTGTGTCTTCTGTCTTTGTTGTCTGTTTTTGAAGTGTTATTACACCTCTTAATTTTCTGCTCCACTTTTAGTCAGCAAGCTTGTATTAAAAGTCCCTGCTGTGTGCCCCCTCCTGTGCTAGTCATGGGAGATAGGCAAAAGTAAACAATCCCTGTTCTCAAGGAGCTGCCATTCTCTCAAGGGAGTAAACCCAGAGTAAGCACCATGTAGTTATAGGCCAAGGGCCGAGAGCCGAGGGAAAGCTGGTGTAGAGGGAAGAGAGGACTGATTAATCTGGGCACGTAGGTCAGAGTGCCACTGCCCACCTAGATAATGGGGGGCGGTGTTGACTGCCTGGCCTTTTTTTTTTGGTAGTGTGGGGCATAGACAGAGAGATCCGGTTGTTTCTTACCTTGGTTGGACATCAGAGAATGCAGGACTAGCTCAGTGTTGTTATTTCCATAGACCCCCTGCAGTCTTCCCCAAACCTGGGAGCTGGGCTTTTGTAAGGTGGTGTGTGGGCGTTACAGACAACAGACATCTGTCCTTTGGTGCTTTCCCTAATCCCCGTGCAGTGCATCTGTTGTGTCCATTGTGGTTGCATCTGTAGCTTTGGGGAGTCTTTACCTTTTCTTTTAGTGGAGGCCTGAATTCCCTGGCCATGTTTTCACCTGCCCTTAAGGCTTCTTACTCCTCACAGCCTCCATTATCACACAATTATCACACCTTTTCATCACTGTGGGAGAACTAGAGCGGATAGGCTCTGGGGCACAGGACCTTTGGAGGATGCCTGGACCTGGAGTTTGGACTCTTCATTGGGAGATGGTTGTCTTAGAGCTGTCTTTCTTGCTATTCTTTGTGGAGTCTGACTTCCAAGGGGTACAGTGATGAGCCCCAAAGGTCTTAGAACAACTCCACATCTCAGCCCAGGAAAAACATTTATGATACTTTAATGAACATCTTTCATTGCAGTGTTCTCACTTATTTGTTATTTATTACGTTCAATGAGCTCTCAAAAGGAAATCTTGGCTTTCACTTGCAAAGAAATAGCTCTTTTCAATTAAAAAAAAAGTTATATTAGCATTAATCAGAGTTTGCCAGTGTCTGTCATTTGTATCTTTATGTTTGGGGCACTATTCTGCTCATAAAGGAAGGAATTAATTTCTAGGGAAATGACACCTAATCTTATAATACTGGCTTTGCAAAGCTTCCTCTGGCCCTTCTGCCCCCTGCCTACGAGGTCCTTTGGGGCAGCATATAATTAACATTTGATCATAAAAAATTTTAAACACAATGCACCTTAGCGACCTCTGCTTCTAAACATAATTTGAAAATGCATTTAAAAATACATTTCCTTGGCCAAGTGAATTTGCTTTCTTTTTTTCCCAAGGATTACAGAAAGTGCATAGCAAATTCAGCCTTCAGAATACCCAGGAGCAAGCCGGCTACAGCTGTCTTCCCCCACAGTATTCTAAAAGAACTAATGAGATGAGAAGTCTACAGCTGGTGGCAAGCACAATAAACCATGAGCCAAGGGCTCCTCTTCATCAGATCCGCTCCTTTCCCCATGGGATCCCGAGGGAGAGCGAATGCTAACAAAGCCAGCAGGCTGTCTCATTCCACTCTATTGCTCATTTGCAGCTATAATTGGTAGCTGAGGTTGCATTCTCTATTCTGAAACTGTCATACATGAAGGAATATATTTGTTCGTTATGATTCAGATATAAATCCACTGATATCTATCCACATGGAGTAAGACCCAACTGGCCACGGCACAGTGAGATTGGAGAAAGGCAGGTAGCCCAGAGAGAAGTAAGATGGCTGCTGTGGAAGCGAGAGTGATAGATGGATTTTGTCTCAGTGCTGCCTTTACAGACTGAGACGATGAGAAGGCAGAAATGCTCGGTTTGGGCAAGATCAAGTGTGCCCAGGACAGAGCGATATAGAAATGAGAGGGCCTGCAGTTTGCTCGAGAGTATCTTTCTTTACCTGTTTTCTCTTTGAGAATGAGAATGAAGACAGAATTTGGTTTTTTTGTTCGAAATAAAGTGTCTTAGAGGAAAGATCAGTTTGGTCTCCAAGGCACAGGAATAGTGATGTGTTTTTAAAAATACCTTTTAAAAATACCTTTTAGTATCCACTTACCATGTAAGTTGATAGGATTAATCATAGATTTAGAACTTACTCTGAGGTCTCTGAGCCTAGGGGTGTGAAATCTCCCAGCCCCATTTTACAGATGAGAAGATTGAGGCCCAAAGAGAGAGGAAGTGACTTGTCTGAAACCACACAGTATTAAGCAGAACGGGGCTTTGGATCTGGCCGTGTGTGCTCAGATGAGAATTAGGAGCACAAACATGGTGGTTTTGTTTGTTTCTGTGCTGTCTAAAAATTGCATATGTTAGGCTTAAATCAGAAGTTTGAAAGACCTGTTCCACTTCATTCTGTTACCATGAATGAAAGACAGAGTGGAAATCCTTAGAGGAAAAGGTAGCAGGCACCTACTGAGTGGGGTGAATTGTAGAGGATTTTCATTTACTTCATCCCCTTCCTTCCTCTGCCCTCTTTTGAAGAACACATTTCATGTACTGACCACAATCTCAACCATCCATTTAAAAAAAAATTCAAATGTTTTCTCTTCTCTGTATATGAATGCATACACACATGCATGCGTGCACATCAGTGTATATCTAGATACAGATACACACACATACCCAGACATGGTGGAAACACTTGCTTCCTTGATGCGGGCCCCTGCTCAGTGCCTTGTGAGCTTGTTCCCTCTGCTCTTTGGAACCTTTTCTCCTCCCCCTTGAAAGATGCTCTTGTAGGATGTTTCACATCGACATGTGACCTGGCAGCATTCAGACCCTTGCTGCACACACATACACACCATGAGGTAATTGCACTATAGCATTAGTGGGCTGTCATAAGGATGCTCACAAAGCAAGCCTTGTGAGAGAGCACTGTAGCACAGATGTGGACGTTTCTGAGGATTTCATCCCACTGTCCAGAGCCCTCATTGGCCAGTGATCAGAAGCTAATCAGTTTGCCTTGTTTGTTTAGTTCTCTATTTAGGGGTCTTCAGGTAGTCTCCCTACTTGGACTTCAGACTCTGAGGAAAGAGGCCTTGCTTTATCTTTCTCTGTCCCCCTCAGATGTCGGGGCAGCCGCCTCAGCGTGGACCACATGAAAAGCAGCAGCATGATGCCATAGGGACAAAAAACTGGCCTTGGAGTTGAGAGAGATCTGGGTTCTAATCCTGTCTCTCACATTTAGCTGTAGGACCACGGGCCAGTCATCTGACTTCCCTGAGCCTCAGTTTCGTCATCCAAAGGGGATGATAAATGATATCAGCAGAACTTAACTGAAAGGATTGTAATGAAATGTTTGTGAGAATCTCGGGAAACTTTAAAGCCCCTCTAGAGCTGGCAGCTATCTTATAACAGGGGCATAGAATGGGTTGTTTCTTCACATGGATTCTGAGGGAAAGTTTGCGTTTGACTGAGAGGTATCCGATTAACAATGAGTAGAGTACTCTGAGCACAGAATTCACATCTGTTTTAAAATATCACTTGGTAGTTCTTGATCTACAAAAAAGGGCAAAATCCAGATGGTGAGGGCTAGACAGTTGGACAGATAAGATACAGGCAGGGCAAGTTGGAGAGAATCTGGAGGAAGGCCGTGAGCTGGAGCGCCGAGGGAGGAGGGAGACCCTGATTATCACTGGATCACGGAGGACCTGGAGGACCTGAGGGGACATGTAAGGTGGGCAGGAAGAGCAGCACGGGGAGCCTGTGGCATTTCTCGAGTGGATAGTGAGGCGGTCACATCTGTGCTTTAGGAAGGTCACCTAGACGGCTGGAGGGAGGGTGACCTGGGGCGAGGGGAGCCTCGAGGCAGGAAGACCCCCCCATCCCCAGGAGCTAGAGGTGCTGTCAGAGGTGAGGAGGTGGGGTGCAGGAGATGTTGCAAAGGGGGAACGGCACAGCCCGACCCCTGATTGCATGGGCATGTGTTCACGGCTGATTCTGTGACGTGTGTCGCCTTGTTGTACCTCTTGGTGAAACAGTAGGGCCTGGTAGGGCAGGGCAGGCCTTATTTATCTTTAGTGCTTATTACCAATGACAGACAGATGTAGCACCCTGGAGTAAGATGATGAGGGCCTCCCTGAACTTTGTCTTCTGTCCTACTGACCCCCTTCTGGCCACCACATTAATAAACTGAAGGGTGCCCACAGGAGGACAGCGGGCACAGTGGAGGGCCTTCAGGAGATGCCACATGAGGGTCACTTGAAAGAACAAGGCCCGACTGCCCTGCAGCAGGGAAAACGACATGACTGCCATCCTGACGTGTTGGAAGAGCTATCAAAGGAAAGGCACACCAGACCTCAGTGGCTTGGCCCTGAGGCAGAACCAGAGGCATCTGCTGAGAGCCAGATTGAGACCATGTGTAAGGAAACCCGTCCTGGCAATGAGAAGGGTCCCAAAGGGTTCTGGGTGGCTCTGGAGGGCCTCCGATAAAAGCCAGATGACCGCTTGTTGGGATTCTTGCTTGGAATCTTACTAAGCAGATGCCCCCTCTCCTTTCCTGAGGGGCTATTAGTAGAGAAGCTCCTGGGGTAGGGCCCAAGACCCAGGTTTTGGAGTTCAGAGCCTTGGATGGGACCCGCTGCAGGTTCTCACTTCTCTCTTCACTGTCAACATCTTCATCTGGGAAATGGGAGTGCAAATGCTGTTTTAAGATTTGCCTCAAGGTTCTTGAGAGAACACTTTGTAAACTATGTCCCAGCTATTAGCAGGTGCCCTGCTGCTTAATTATCTCTTGAGATGCTTCTCTAGTTGATGAGGTTTCTTCCAAAGGCTTATTTCCCATTTGTTTCTTTTTTCAGCTTCACCCTGTTGGCCTGGCAGAAGTGACTTGTAGTCATCCTAGGCACATGGTTAGGTTTTTTGCCCATAAGGTAGGGGCCTGGGTCTAGAGCTGGAAGGACCTCAAAGACCCAGGAGCCCAACAGTTCCACACCTCACAGATGGGGTCGCTGAGACCCAGGGAAGCTGGGGCCCTGCCTGGAATCGTACAGGTGCTCAGAGGCAGGATTTGGGCTGGAGTCTTCTGACTGCAAAGCTCTTTCCCAGAGAGAGGCAGCTGGGTGATGCAGGGGATAGTGTTGTACTTGGAGTCAGGGGGACCTGAGTTCAAATCCAGGTGCACACACTTACTGGCGGGGAGACCCTGGGCAAGTCATTTGACTTTTGTTCTCCTCAGTTTCCCCAGCTGTAAAATGGAGATAATACTAGCACCGATAGGATCGCTATGAGAATCCAATGAAGCAATATTTTCTAGTGCTCTGGAAACCTTGAAGAACTTTGTAAATGCTGCCTGTTATCTCTTTCACTGTGCATGTTAATTATGTCAGCCCTGGAGTAAATGTAGAGAGTGCCTGTAGTGAGTGTAGTTCCCTCTCAGATGTTAGAAGACTCAAGAGAGACTTAGCTAAGCATCAGCTACTGCTGCTCACGGAATGTGCGCTCAGTAAACGTGTGTTGGTTGATAGAAAGGATTGTGTCTTTGTCTTGGGTGAGAGAAAGGATTCTTTCAGGTGTGTGGTCAGCAGGCTGTTGTGACTGTACCCCAGGTGCCCAGGATGTGTTCAGAGCAGACACTGGGGATGTGCTGGGTCCAGTCAGGTTTCTGCTCCCGGTGTCTGCCCTCCACCTAGCTCCACCTGATGGGCACTGGCCAGAGTGATTAACTGTTCACGATGTTGTTTCTAACGTGGTGATTAGTAGATACTTTAGCAGTGAGAATCAAACACACAAATTCATTTAACTGCTGGCTGTTTCTCTTCCTCTCCCCTCGTAGTAGGGGCAGTTCCATGGCATTATGGGCACTGCTCTTGAAGGCTGTGATGCCCTTCTCTAGTGTGATTGAGAAAGGCCTGCAGCAGTGCTTTCCCAGGCCACTTCAGGTGCCGTCTCTGAGTCTAGAGAGGTCATGGGGCGCCAGCCTGCCAACATCTACAACTTTGGTAGTTCCTGGACTGTTGGGGGAGGTAGCTTGTCGTGTCCCTTGCCTCCGGGTGTTGGGCCCAAACCCCTGCATCTGTAAGGCTAGGTATTGCCAGCCTCTGGGTGGGTGCACGCCCCTGCTCTATCCATGTGCAAGACATAGCTGATTGCTGCCTTAATAACGATCAGAGTGGAATGATATGGGGAAAATGTGCTCCTTGTTGCCTACCTCAGATGTGGGGTAACACAACAAATACGAGCTCCTCAGGTGCCCCAGCATGTTTGGGAGCTTTTCTGCACTGCTGCAGCGTGTTCCTTCAGGGGCCTCAGTACCCTCAGAGTCTTTCCTGTGTGACTAGAGGTTTGCTCATTTATTTTCCTCCCAGGCTCATAGGTTCACAGATTGAGAGCTAGAAGAGACCCTGATGTTCCTCTAGACTTGTCCTGCCTTTTGATTGATGAGAGGCCTGAGGCCCTCAAGGACAGGTCACACAGCTGGGAATTGAGCCCTGATTCTTGGACCTGAGACTCTTTCCAGTATATCTCCGTAACTCACATTTTTCTCTTTGTCTGGCAGGATTATAAAGCGGATGAAGACCCAGCATTATTCCAGTCAGTGAAGACCAAGAGAGGACCTTTGGGACCCAACTGGAAGGTACCATCTCTGAAGGGTGCTGATGGCCTTTGGCTTCAGAGCCTTGATTAGGCAGCTAGTAAATCTTGGGAAGGGACTGATGTTTATGGGAAAATTAGAATGGGCTCCCTGGAGTTTGGTTCCATGAAAGCAGCTAGTGGATATAGCTGGTCAGTAGGTAGGGAGCCCCCCAGTAACAACCAGAGTGGCCCCAAATCTTATTTAAGTGCAGCACCCTTTGGAGGAATGGGGGGGCGGGGTTCACATGGACTGGACAGTGGAACTCTTCCCATGTGGATTTATAGTTTGATTAGTCTTTAACAAATGCTAAATAAGTTGTCTACCCAAAGGCCCCTGTTTCTATACATTTATTAATTATACTTTAGCTGTCAGGACCAATGTTTGTGTCTAATTGGACCAATGTTTTGACCCAGCCAGCATGCCGAGCACAGAGAGCCAGAGGCAAAAACAAGCCAGTTCCTACCTCCAAGGAGAGTCTGTTTTCCTCAATACACAGGGAAAGGTGCACATGGTTTGAGGTTTGAGTAAGGAGAGAGAGTGCTGACCGTGAGGCTGTGAGGCTGGCTGAGACCTGGCTGCTAGGAACAGGGCCGAGGATGAGGGCCAGGCCAGGAGGCAGGTAGTGTGGAAGGGTGAGCAAAGGGCCCCCCCCCGGCAAAGTCTTGCAGATGCTTCATCCTGGGGCAGGAGGGATCCTCCTGAGGAGCTCACACAGGAATGACGCAGTCAGTCTCAAGCTTTAGAGAGGTCATTTTGATAACTGCAGGGTGAATTAGAGAGCCTTTGGGTCCTGGTTCTGGGCTGAACATCCATTCCCTGCATCAGTGCATGTGAGGAAACTGAAGCCAGGGAGGCTGTCATCATTAGAGGTGAGATCTGGACTGAGCCCTCAGGGCCAGTGTTCTTCACCACTAGGCCTCTTCCAGTCAGAGCTGCTGTAGTCATAATAGCAGAGGCTGAGGCCCCGAGATGAGGGCATGTGACCACTTACTAGGGGTGCGCGTGTGAGTGTGTGTGCTTGTGTATGTGTCCGCATGTGTGCATGTGCCTGTGTTTGTAAAAGAGGGAAGAATTGAAACGACCTGGGAAAAGGACAGTGGTGATCTTGGCAGGGATTGAGTGGAGGGAGTTTGGAGGGGCAGGTTTGGTAGGAGGAAGGAGAGGAGCTCCATTTGGGGATGTGTTGTTTGAAGATGTCCATCCTGATGGAGGTGCCCCAGAGGCAGTATTATACATCTTAGTTTATTCACCTAAGCCTTAGGGCACAGGAGTATTAAGACAGTGGGTTGAATTTGCCTTCTGAATTGACTTCAGAGTGCCCATTGAGTCACCAGGCCAACCTTCAAGGAAGGCTGGCTGGACTGATGCTTATGGGACAAGAAGAGGATGTAAATGCTCCCTCTAATTACAGATGCCCAGAGCAGGTTTTCTGTCATCAGGGTTTTATTTTGCACCTCATCTGTCTATTTTTAAGCCTCTCTCAGGCCATCTATAAATAGCGTGAGTCTGGGTGCCAGTTGGTGCTCGAAAATAGAGATTGTTGTGATGTTACAGCAAATAACTTGTGGGGTGGCTTATTAAAGACGTCTTGTGCCTCTGGAGAGTCTGGGCCCCCAACGGCTTCCTTCTCTGGCTGACAGTCTGTAGTCCTGCCTCGGGGCTGCTGCCTCCAAGACTAGCCCTGCCATTGTTTGGTAAGAGGTGATGCTATTGGGGGAGTGAAACCTCTTCCCTTTCCCGTCTTTATATCTGGCTTACTAAAATGCAGATTGATGTTTTCTTGAAATGACTTGTACAAGTTAGAACCAGAGATTTGCCCAAAAGTTATGAACAATTTTGTATGTAGGATTTTCTGATATTTCTAAGTTAGAGGAGATACACATTTTCCTAAATTTGTTTCAACATATTCTTGAACCTGACTCACTCACTTTGAGTACTCTGCCAGCGGTCCTGAAAAGGCCCAAAGACTGTCACCAGTAAGCCCTGGCTTCTCCTTTGAAAGAGGAGGCCACGCTAGGAACAATCAGCAAGCCCACTTGCTCCCCAGTACTCACATTTTAAAGACTTTAGTCTCATAGATATTGGCCTCCCTAGCCAAATAATTTATAGGACTTCAAATGAGCAGCAGAGAACAGGATTGTGAGACTGAGCCATTGAGCCTCCCAAAGACTGATGAAATATTAATATATTTTATCATAAATTATCAATTCCTTTCAAATCTGTACTTGAAAAATGTGTCATATTATCTAGTGTGATTGCTGTTATATTTGGTGTCCTAATTTTTTGTGTAGGAACTCATCTCCAATTTTGTAATCAGAGTTAGGCATAAAATTGGGTCCAGTATACTGACTTTAATGTGCCAACCATTTCATTTTTTAGCAACATGGACTGCACATATCAGATATTTAGTTTGTAGTCAAAGGGACCTAAGCTGAGCTGCATAGTCCAGATTGCTTTTATTTCCTGTAGAGCCTTCATGGTTATTCAGAAAATGGGCTTGATTCCATCCTTAGGAGAATGAAGAATTTCACATTCTGCTGCAGCCATCTCTCCATAGTGAAGGGTGACTTCTAGTTTCGGTAGCGGGATACCGCTGCCGAGTGCCTGTGGAGCCCTCTGCCTCCCAGTGTGAGCTGAGCAGTCGGCTCTCTGTGCCAGAGGCTGTGGCAAAAACTCTGTTTCTGTGTGGAGTCCCCAGTCACTCATGGTGTTTATTTTGGCCATACCAGCAGCAGCTCTACTGGGGGGAAAACACCAAGTTCATGGACTGAGTGTTGTGCTTGAAAATCTAGATAGCAATCAAATAACATTTCTATTAACTACCTGCTGTGCCCGGTACTGTGCTGGGAGCTAGAGACACAAAGAGAAACAGAAAGCCGTCATTCCCCACAAAGAATAAAATGGATGCATGGGACTGTGTGCAGACTGTAGATGGAGTCCCTTGGGAGGGGGCTGGAGCAGCTCTGGAGAGCAGGAAGGCCCCTGAGGAGGAGCTGTGTGGCAGAGGCCGTCCTGGGGACCTGTGAGGAACTGAGGCCTGGGTGAAGGGAAAGGAAACTGGAGCTGTGTTGGGATGGGCTGTTAGTGTCACTGGCAGAGGAGTTGGGCTTGGATTCTGGGGGATGACATGGTCAGATGGCGATGTTAGGAGTATCATCACTTGATCAATGAGGTGGGTTTGGAGAGGAGGGAGAGATGAGTCAGAGAGACGAGAAGGAGGCTTTCAGAGGAGTCCATTAGGGAGATGAGGAGTGTCTGACTAGGGACATGGCAGTGTCGGTTCCTGATTTCTACAGGCGTCCTTTTAATATGCATTCCCATAGTGTTTTATAGTTTTTAAGGCGTTTTCTTCTTGAAAACTCAGTAAGGGGGGGGGGTGGGAAGTGTGGGGGGGGGGGTGGGAAGTGTCCGGGTGAGGGGCGGGTATCAGAGGCTGTGCTGTGTTCCCTGTCATGTAGCAAATCATGGGTGGCAGATCCCAGTGGACCTTAAACCCAGGCCTCCACTCCTTGACCCCTGTGAGGTCAGTGATCTTGGCTCTCACACACTGACTTTTAAAAAAGGGATCTGTGCTTCTCTCCTTTTAGTCCTCATCCTCTGCCTTCGTTATGTGGTCTGTGGCTAATTGGAGAGGCTTTTGTCACCTGATGAAGAATGGTTTGCTTTAAAGGCAAAGCTCCTAGATACTCTTGTTCCTTTCCTCATGGCTACCAAGACCTTTGCTGGTTTTTGTATGCAGTGAAGGCGCTCAAGGCAACGTGCTCAAAGGTTTCTGGCTCTGACCTTTGCCTTTCCCAAATTGGTTTCTCTTTTTCTTGAGGCAAGAAACTTATCTTTTTAAATGGATGAAAATCTTACTTTGAATGTTATTTGTGTTCTAGTAAAGCTTCCTGTGTTGGGTCATTTAAACCAAGTATCTTCCAGGCATCTGAGACCTTGGCTTTGCATTTAGTTAAATATGATGACAATGATTATACCTGAAAGTGCCTTTCTGTGCCTTTCTCCATAATGAGAACTTCCCCACATTTGTATCGTCAAGTCTTGTATTTGTGGCTTTTCCCGGGAACCTCAAATGGGGCTCTTTTGCCAGTTAATCTCACTCAATTAGAGGGAGACATCAGTGGACCAAAGTTATTTTCTCAGCCTTAGACTCTGTAGTGGTGGTCATCCAAAGAGCACATTGTGTGGTGAGAAGAGCCTTGAAGCCGGCCCTTTTCTTTGCCTGTATGAGGCTCACTGTCTGAATTCAGTAAGCAGCATTTTGACAAACCCCAGTGTTCATCACCTGTTCATCAGCCATGAAAGGAGGCGGTGACGGGCCCTGGCCTGAGGGCCTCCCTGCTCTGCGGGCAGCCAGTGGGAACAGTCCTGGCAGTCTGCCTGCTCCCGGGGGGGGTGGAGGGAGGCCCATAGTGACAGGAGATCTGGGTGACCCATGGCTCGGATTGGAGGGGGGAACAGAAAGAGACCCACGGCAGATCTTGGGCATGTTTCTCACTGGTGCTCGGTTTTCTCTGCTGTGAAATGAAGGTGAACTTAAGTGCCATCTCAAAAACTTCTTGGATCGAAATCTCCAGTCTCAGGCAAAAAAGACCGTGATGTGAGATCCCTTCAGGGACAGAGTTAATGAGAGAAGAGACTCCTGCCTGGCAGGGGGAATGCCCTCAATTCTGAGTTCATGGGACCTGGGCCTTCTGTCATCCTGCAGGGCCTGGCAGAGGTGAGAAGCCAAGAACACCGGACCAGAGACTGTTTGCGTGCACCCAGTTGTGTGGTGCACATTACCACATTACTCCTCTGTACGAGCAAGAGGGTTGCGCCAGATCATCAGCAAGTCAGGAAGACGTGGTTGTGGCCAAGTCATTTCCCTGTCTCTTGGCCACTGCTTCCTTGTCTGTAAAATGGGCACGAGAACTTAGGTCATCGGGTTGCACCGAGTAGCAGATGAGATAATATATAAAGTGCATTGCAAGGCTTCGAGCCTCCCTAGTGACGGTCACTGTTGGGAGCCGCCGTAGCGGTTACTGGCCGGGCACTGGGGCACTGGGGGCAGTGCTGGGGATGAGAAGTGAAGGTGAAAGTGAGCCACGTCCCCCTCCCCCCAGGGGAAGGGCCGTCTGTTTTTGCTCCGCTTTGTTCCAGGGTCTGAAGGTCTTCGAATTGGTGTGTTTAGACCCGTTTGAAACTGCATCATCTGGGTGGGTGCTAGGAAAGCAGCTCAAACATTTGCTTCTTGTTAGACCTTTTGAAGCACCGTGTTGTCGAGCTGGCACTTTTTTAGCTCAGCTATTTTTAGAGCCTGAGTTTTCAAATATCTTTAAAGTATGTCTTTTGGAACTCAGCACTGAAACACGGGGTCTCTTGGCATTGAAGAAGCATAACATTTTTTCACATCCAGTGCCTCGCTCGTCCTAGCCACATTTACAGAGCACTAGACCCTGGAAGTACCAAGACAAGATAAAACCCAGGGGCGAGACCAGGCAGGTACCCACTAAAACTTCCAGGAGGCCTGATTCCATTGGTGTGGGTGCTTCCTACATCACAGCAGCTGTCAATCTCTAGTCCACGTTTTCCACATCAGGATTAGGTATGTAGCTAAGGGGTGACATTTTTACCAGGTGAATTTTTATGGACGTCTTTTGTTTTTTCCATCACCAAGTTTCTTCTAGTATTCCTCCCTTTCCTCTGTTCAGAGAGCCATCTCCTATAATAAAGAAGAAAACAGGTACGATGGAAGAGATGACCAGACTCGACCAGCGCACAGAGATGGGTGCAGTGTGCCCCGCCCGTGCAGAGCGAGGGTGGGGGTGCTCATCCCTCCTTTCTGGGCTGGCTTCACTCTGTGAGCTCACCCCCACGCCCCTTGTTTGTCCTGAGGAGGTTCTTTGTTCTCCTCTCCAGTATGGCACTGGATCTTTTCTGGTAAATCTTGTGATGTTTCTCCGAATTCATCATATTCCCTGTTGCATATGGAGTAGTAATGTTCCATGACATTTTGTGTAGTCGAGTCTCTCCAGTGAGAGACTTTGTTTCCAATTCTCTGCTAAAGTGGTAACACTTTAATGTGTGTGACGTTTTGTGTGCTGTTGTGGCTAGTGTGCTGGGCTTGAAATCAGAGGGCCTGGATTCTGATTCTGCCTTTAGTACTTACACATTGTTCATCACTTAACCTTTATGTGTTTCGAGCACTTCCCTAAGACTGACAAACTAGGGTGTAACAGTGCATTATTAATTTGTTCCTTCTTTCACCAGCCAAGACGGTAATAACTTGAGATTTCTGGTGGAGCAGGAGGTTCTCAAACCTGGGGGTCCTCAGACTGACACTTACAACTCTCATAGATTTTTGGATATTATACATATTTGTCTGAGTAATTTTCCCTTTTTTCTTTTTGTTAGTAATTTTTCAATCCCATCCTGACTTTCTTAGAAACTAAGGAAACCTTGAAACCTTTAAAGGATTAATTTGGAAACAGAGGGTGGCATTTCTGAAGGTGCTTTGATAGCATCTGACTCCCTTAGTTAAATTCATGTTTAAAATGTCCACTTGGTTGTCCACCAGCAGAGTTAAGTAGTCACCAGGACCCGTTTTCAGCTTGAGTGTGGACTCTGCTTTCTTGGGAGGAGCCGAGAGCTTGGTGGCCCAGACTCTTAATGAGGCTTGGAATGCGAGAGCAAGGCTGGCTGCCTCACATTGAAAGCTCTTTCCTGATACTGTGAGCCTGAGGATATCCCCAGCCACGGGTCTCTTGCTAGTCGTTTTCATGTGTACTTAATAGAAGGACTGGAGGGTCTTTTTAATCTGGGATGGATTTCCTGAAAAGGGGGGTAGGGGAGAAGACAAGTGGAAATTTAGACAATATAAAAATATCGGTATAAAAACCTTTTAGAGAGTGGGCACAGATTAGATAGCCATACTCTTTGCAAAATGGATTTTTTTCAGGTATAATCATAGCAGTGGTAGTTTGTATTCATACAGTGATTCAAGGCCTGCATGTATGGGTATATGGGTGTTACAGGAGGCCTGGCACTTCCAGTGGGAGGACTGCCAAGCCCTTGTCAGGGCTGCTCACCCACCTTTGGTGCCCACCTGCCACCCAACTCTCACTTGGGGCTCCAAGAAGCAGGAGCATGGGCAGTGGCCACACCTCAGTAAAACCATCTCAGCGGATAGGATAAATAAACCAGGTTAAGGGGAACTGACAGGCCTCAACCCGTCAGTGAGTTAGCGGGATGTCTGCCCAAGCATGTGAAGACTTCTCCCAGTGGAATGGGTGGATGAGAACAGTTTGTCCCAATAGCCACGAAGGCTTTGAAGCAGGTGCTGTGGAGACTTAGAGCTTAGTCAGACACTGAAGCTGCCAAGGTCACCTACGGCATCTCGAGCCATCGCCACTTGTCCTGCCACTGGACTTTGATGACTTTGAGAGAGAGGGAGGCTGACGACTTTGCGCAACTCTGCCTCACTTAAATCCGATTCATGCACAGGTGAAGACATTACCCTGGGATGTTGCTGGTCCTGTTCATAAAGAAGGACAGAACAGTTTGCTTTGATACCGTGAAACTGTGGGGAGCGTGATATTATCCATTTTGTAGATGAGGAAACAGACTCAGTCACACGGCTAGTAAGTGTTTGAGAAAGGGTTCAAACCTACATCTTCCTGACTTCAGATCCAGGGCTTGATCCACTAGGCTTTTGACAGTCAGATTCACTCAGATATATTTGATCATCAATAAAAAGCTGAGATTTCTTTTTGGAAGGTCCTCTTGAAAATGACAGATACCCCCAAATTGTATGACCAATGTCAAAACATAGGTGATCTGCAAAAAAGAAAGTCTGGGAACACAGGTTGGGGAGAACGGCTCCATGTTTTTTTGCATCCACTTTAGATTCTCGGCCTGTTATTTTACAAAAATAGGAATGTCTTGCACTGAGTTCAGGGTTGATCCAGCTTGGCTGTGTCCATGGACGGGTGCTGAATGTTGTGTCTCCTAGTTCCCCTCTTGTGGGTTACTCAATTCTAAATGCCGCCCTTTGGGCAGGTCCCTCTTGGAAAGTTCCAGACCAACACTTCTCATCTTGTCAGTGATTTCATGTCTCTAGACCTTTCAGGTAATGCTGGCAACAACCCCAGCAGGGCATCACTTATTTTTAACTTGTAGTTACTTTTTTCTCTCGACAAGCCACAAGTTGAAAATGTGCATTGCAAATCCTGCTGCAAAGGAGCCTTCAGACAGTTGCCTAAAACTGGTCCACTGTGAAGGGAGTGTGAGCCATGTGTCCATGCTGGGAAAGGCTCTGCTGCTGCCAGATCAGAACTGGAACTCACTGGAATGTGTGCATATTGAAGACCTACCCTGACAGATTTTTAAGGGGCGAGAAATAGAAGTGTGCTGTCGACATCTGATAAAGGGCTGGGAGAGCATTGACATTTGGGAAATCGAGTTTTTGGTTTCCCTTAGGATTCACTTTTGAAAAACATTTTCCTTCACATTTATATATATTTACTCGTCACAGTTTTGAAAGGCGAGAGTTGGTGGATTAGTCAGGCCGATTACACCCCATGCCAGCTAAACATACAGCTTTTTGTTTGGTTATGTTATGTAGCTTGAGTATACATTATGCTCCCTAGGCCTCTTTCACATACCTGAGGGTAACCTAATATACATTGTTAAATTAAAAGCATGATTTGGCCTTTTGGGTTTCATTTCAAGTTAGAGATGTGAAATTTAAGGAATTTGACAAAAATACAAACTCCTTCAGTACGCTTTGGAGGGACTTCACAGTTTTTGATTAGTCCTTGGGTATTGCATTTGAAGTTAGAATTATGTTATGATGATTCATGATTTGGACTTGGGATTTTTCTCTTGGCTTCTCATTAAAACTTAAGGCATCTTGTCTCTTGATAGCTAGATGACTTTGGCTTTTGCTTTCCTGTATTTGCTCGTCAGTTTATTTTTTAGTTGCCTGCTTTAATTTCAGCATAGCCTAAATATAACTACCATATAGTTATAAGACACTGGAAGTTCTGGTGGTAGTCAAGTTGTATTTTTCCTCCCCTACTTTTGTGGAGGAATGTGAAGTTTGGAAAGCCAGGCTGTCAAATCTTGTGCTAAATTCAGTTTCATAAGTACATGAATGTCTGTCTACCTCTTGTATAGAACTGTTTTTAGGGCCTTTGGGCAGTAGAGAGAAATCAGGTTCAGTGAGGAGGCAAGGTGTGCCTTGTGCCTACGGAATGGCCTTGGGAGTGGAGAGGAAGAAGAGAAGGTCATGAATTAGAGAAGAGTCCTGGGAGCTCATCTTGTGGCTCTGTTTGTTGCTTAATTTGTGCTTTCTCAAAGCTGGCCTGCTGCTCCCATTTGGCAGAAGAGGCAAGGCCTAGGAAGATGTTCAGGCTTCATGCTTAGATAATACGTCATCAAGGAATAAGGAGCTCACAGGTGTCCCAAAGAATCGCTCTGTCCTGTGTGGGACCCCGGAGGTCATCAGAGGCCATCTGTCCCCTTCCTTTTACAGGTGACTTTAGAACCCGGCATGGACCGGAGCCCTTGAGACTCTCAGGTGCCCCACTCTTCCCATGGTGCCGTGCTGTAAGAGTCTGTAAGTAAGCGGTAGTAAGAGAGGAGCGTTCGAGGGTTTTGTTTGTTTTGACCTAATGGCTGTTTCCTTCGGATCCATTCCCAAAAATCTGGGAGGTGGCCCAGGGGAGGGAACTTTCTAGCTGTGTGCCCCTGGGCAAGGCACTTCTCTTCTGCTTTCCTCACTTTCTTCCTCTTTAAAATGGGGATAGTAATGACATCTGCCTCCCAGGCTGGTTGTGAGGCTCAGAAGTGCTTAGCACGATGCCTGGCACGTAGTTAGGTTTGTGTAAATGTGTGCTGTCTGTACAGCTCCTCGCTTTCTACCTGGGTAGCGAACGGCCTGCCTCTAAGGGTCTCCACCATGTGCTTTCTGAAGGCCTTTGGACAAGGTCCTGAACTTATCTAGGTCTCACTTTCTTCTGTACCAGTGAGGACGCCGCATCTCCCTGTCTGAAGAATCCTCCCAGTGCTGGATTCTGAGTGCGGATTGTGGGCACCACGTGCGGAACTTTGGGAATTGAATGCCCCCACACACTTACCAGTGTACGCGGGCACTTTCTTGCTGAGGCTGATGATCACGATTGCAGCTGAGAGAGATGGCCGGTCAGTGCTCCTGCAGACAGACTCCAGTGCTCTTCAGCCTGACCCTTAGCTATTGCTTCTGGGGTTTTCAGGGCCTCCCTCAGTCTGGCTCCTGCAGCTTAATTTCGTTTCAACTTGTCTTCATGGATTTGATGTCCTGGCCAGATCTGCTGCCTGCTATCCCCTATAACTAGAATGTACTCCCACTTTGATCTTTGCCTTTCAGATTCCTTTTCTTCCCTCAAAACTCAGCTCGAGCGGCACTTTAAAATGTCAAATCTTAGACTTGAGTTTAAAGACCAGCTTCACAACAAAAAAGAAATGGCAAGATATGGTTAGACAGTAGTGTGTCTGAAAAAGATCTGGGAGTCTTAGTGGACTGCACGTTCTTCCAGTGACTTGACCACTGCCAATAAAGCTAATGCAATTTTGAACCTACATTAAAAGAGGCATAACTTATAGGAATTACTGCAGTGAAAAGTGTTGCTATAAATATTTTTCACTAAGGATACTTTTCCCTATTTGGGGCTTGTGCCTAGTAGTTATGTCACCAGGTATGCAGTCTCTTTTGGGCCTGGTTCCACAATGCTTTCTGGAACGGTTTGGGCTCTTAGGAGTAATGCTAAGAAGAGTGAGTATCCGCGCGTGAAGCCTGGCTTTGTTTCAGTCAGGAGTGTTTTGTGGCGGTAGGCAGACGTCCCCCCCTGTAACCCCCTGGTCTGTAGTTCTCTCTCTCTCCTCGCTGCATTTTCTTAGCACTGTACAGAAAGGCTGATGCCTTTGGTGAGGCTCACCCATGGCTGTTGTAGGAAGGTGACTGTATGGCTCCGTTTTAGTTGACTCTCGGGTTCTTCAAGGTTAGATGGTGACCTTTGCACAGCTCCGTAATCTTGTTTTTTTTTGCCTGTGATTCTTTCTTTGTCTGAGTTTGTGCTGGCAGTGGGCATCCTAGCTTTGCTCTAGTCTTACTGGAAAGGCTTCTAACCCTAATACTAGCTGCGTACCGTAATGAAGAAAGATCTGTTTATACCCATTTCAAGTGTTTTTAACACGATTGTACGTTATATTTTGTCAAAAGCATTTTCAGCATCTATTGATATGATACGGTTTAATTGTTTTTGTTACATGGTCTTTTTAGCGATTTCTGAAATGTCAGACCAGCCCTGTAAAGTTGTGTAAATCCACCCTTATTGTAGTGTGTGATCTTTTTAATATATTTTTTAGCCTGTTGGCTTATATCTTATCCCATATTTTTTACTCCTTCGTTTGAGGTGCTTTCTACTTGATTCCTCTCTTGTTTGGACATCAGGACCATGTTTGGCTCATTGAAGCAGTTTGGTTGAGTGTTTTCTTTCATTATTTTTTTGCAAACAATTTGTTATTACTGGAGTTAATTTTTCTTTGAATGTTTGCTAGTATTCACTTGTAAACCCATCTGTTCCTGGGTCGTTTTCCTTTGGGTGCTCATTTATGACATGTTCAATTTTTTTTTTCCTGAGTTGAGTTGTTTAAAATGTCTGCATCTTGTTCTGATAATCAGGATGCTTTTATTTTTATAAATAATGATGAGCTTTGTCACTGTTTAATTGTGTGAGGGAGAGCCATTGTAGTGTACTGAATAGAGAACTTGTTTCTGTTGGTAAGACCTGGGCTCGCCTCTGACATGGATCACACGCACAGCCCTGGGCATGTTTTTCAGTCTCTGTGCTCTTGGCAGTTCCCTAAAACCTGGTGCTGCAGAGAAGGTCCGAGGTTTACCAATCTGAGTTGGTAAAGAGAGTTCCTCCTGCCGTGCTATGATGAAAAATCAAGCAAAAAATCCTCCATCTCCTGTGAATTCTTCTTTTACATTTTGATTTTGGTAGTTTTGATCTCCCCTTCTGCCTTTTAAACCAAATTAAAATAGTTTGTCTATATTAATTTTTAAAAATCAGCACCTAGTTTATAAATTAAATTTTTTTTTATCTTTTTCAGTTTTATTTCTTCAATTTTCAGAATTTTTACATGTTTCTTTGAGGTTATTTTTATTTGTTGCTTTTCTAACTTAAAAAAAATTACGTAAACAATTCTTTGATATTTTTTTCCTTTGATTGATGAAAATATTTAGAGAGAAAACTTTTCTCCTAAAGCTACATTGATTTTATTCCCCAAAGTTGGTATGTTGTCTTTATTGTTACTATTTTTAAAATAAAATTGTTGTTTCTATGATGTATTCTTTTTCCTACTCATCCTTTAGGATTATATTATGTAGTCTCCATTTAAACTTCAGTCCTTTCTTTAGATTCCCCTTCTTGATCGCATTGTGGTCAGTAAAATTTGTGTGTTTAACACATTCTGCTTTTCTGTGTTTGTGAGGGAGATTTTTTTATGTCTAGACACAGTACATTTTTGTGAAGTTGCCGTGGAAAGCTGATCCGTATGCATCCGGCTTTGAATTCTGTTCATTAATCACTAGATAACAGCTATCATCATTACTGCCCCAACTCTCTGAGACTCACCTGAAACAGAATAAATTCTGCTCAGGCCCTCAGTTTACCTCTGGGAATCTTTGTTTCAATTGTGTTTCCTTTAAACAACGTACTGTTAGGTTTTGCTTTCTATTAGCCACATTCCTGTTACATAAAGAAATTAATCACACTCACGGTTACAGTTGTTACTTGTATTTTTTCTTGTTGTTATTTTTCCTCCCTTTGGCCCTGTCCCCTTGAAATAAAGAAAAGGAAGGTAGTGAGTAAGAGGAAAAAGAATGGGCTCAGCCCCAGTAACCTGTCACTGGAGTGGTCCGATCCTGCCCCCTGCCCACCCGATCCAGAGCCAGATCTCTAGTTCTTAGCGTTTGTGCCCAGCTCTCTCCCTCTCCCTGTGGCTGCTCCCTCCCCATTCCCACCCTTGTCCTGTCCATACCATGACAGAGAGAGAGAGAGAGAAAGAGATGGGGGGGGTGTGTACGTGCGTGCGTGTGTGTGTGCGCGCACGCATGCATGTGTGCGTGTGTGGTGTCCACCTCTGTAGTCCGTGAGATGACTATTTCTGCCTTACTTTAGTTACAATAAATACGTTTCTCTTTTCTTTAGTATATTCCTTTTCCCCCTCCCTTTTATTCTTTCAAAACAACCAAATTGATAAAACTACACTCAGGCCCTGCGTTTTCTTTTATGTGGTTACTTTGGCCTTTGAAGGTAGTGGGATTCTGCAGAGACAGTTGTCTCTTCTCTCCCCGTTAGAATGTAGTCATGGGATCATCCTTTAGCTCCTTCTCGCGTTCTTGTCTGCTGTGTTTTCAGCCCCTGGGATCGTGCTCCCTTTGGAAGACTTGAGAGGATGCTCACGCTAAAGGTCTGCCATTGCCCCCCCCCCCCCATAGGATGATACTCGTCTTTTTCAGCCTGAGCTAGCCCTGGGTGTAGTTTTTCCTTTTGTCTTTGGGGTGGTGCATCTGACATTGTCTTTTCTTTCTGGTAGTTGCATAGTTTTCTTGTAGGATCCTGCCCACACTTCCTTGAACTTTTTCATTCTCTCGGCCCTGGAGGCCATAGATTTTGACTGGATTTTGGATGTTTTCTGCTTGGAGTGTCTTTCTGGAGGTGATTTGTGTATTTTTCTCTTTTCACTTTGCCCTTTCCTGGTGCTGACGTCGTTCTTGACAGTTTGCTTTGGTGTTTTTTTGAAATGCAGTACCCATGGTTTTGGCTGGTCCCGTCTTTCTGGGAGCAGAGTGATTCTATTTCCCCAAGCTGTTGGTAGATCACTTACTTTTCACAGTGGACACCTCACTTGCCCTTCTAATTTTTCAGACCTTTGACTTTGTTTTGGTTTCTGGTTATTTCAACAAGTTACTGAGTCCTCGTTGTTCCGCTGTTATTTTGTTTGTTTTTAGAAGGTGGGATATGGTTTTATTTTTTTCATTTTATTGTGTTCCAGTGTTAAGATGGTCACTCCGTGGATAAGATTTTCCATCTTCTGTTCTGTTTATTCTCATTCCATTTTTTCCCTTATGAGTTCTAATACTTCATTTTTTACCCCTTATTTTATTTCTTCTATCCACTCAGTCCTTGTGGCCACTCTAATCTTTATGCTTGTGTTTATTGTGGAGTTTATTTTTCATCTTCTGGATTTACTTGTCGGCCTCTCTTAAACCCGTGGTGTTTTTATTGAGGTCGTATTCTTCTGTTTACTTGCGTCTTTAGCTTCAGTTCCTAGATTTGGACTTTGCTAGGACCACACTCAGAATTCTTGGGTGAAGGAGCTTATTAAAAGCCTGGTCTTGTTCTCACTCCAGCCTGGGGACTGTTGCCACTGCTTCCTCAGAGTTCTGGGTGATGGGGCTGGTTCTCGGTCTCTTGCTCCCGACCATCTTCCTCATCTCTGAACTGGGCCATTAAGCTGTTAGCGAGAGCCCCGTTCTGTCCTCCCTTGTGTCTCCATGAGCCCAGTACTCAGGCCCAGTGTGGCTCACAGCACCTGGAGGCTTCAGGCCCTGCATTAGATGGAAGAAGCTGCACATGTTTCTCTTTGGTTTTATGGAGCCTTTGCTTCATCTGGAGCGCTTCTTTTCATCTTTGTCAGGATGTTTCTCAGAGTTGGCTTTGGCTGTTTTCATGTTGCCTACTTTCTGTTACCATTGTTTAATAGCTTGATTCCACTGTAGTATCCTCCCAGATTCCTAGAGGGGCATAAACTTCATTAATTGTACAAGTCAGATGTGGATGGCCTGTTCTCAGAACCTGAGCTCGATGGAGCCATTTGGGTCTATTTTGAGCTTGTTCTTTAATTAGAGTCATACTTCAGCCCACTGTTTGGCCAGCCGGTCTGCTTTCAGAGCAAGCTGTGCAGGGGCCTGGAGCCACCAGCCAGGGGCCTGGGTGCTTCTCCATCTGCCCTGGGGCCTTTTAGAGCTAGAGTAGACTGGGAAATCCTCTGGTGCCTCCTTTTACAGATGAGGACACCGTTAATATTTGGCTCAAGTGCCGCGCCTTTCAGTTTGCAAACTTCATTCGGAAAATAATGATGCTTCATCAGCCTGACATAGGAGTCCATAACAGACAGATGGGGACACAGGCGTGCGTGCACGCACACACGCGCGCACACACACACACACACACTCTTCTGACCTAGTCAGTCCTCCCTTTACAAATGAGGAAATTGAGGCCAGAGAAACTAAGCGTCTATACTAAGGTCACCCAGGTAGAAAGGAGACTCGTCTTAAGAGCCTGGAATCTGCCCTGATGCTGGGTTAGCAATTGAGCCACTGCCCCGGGGCATGCATGTCAGCATACTTTTTAGGAGTGGCTTTGTGATCCCATGTGTTGGCTCTTGCCTTGGCTGCTACCTGATTAGTTTGACATCATATTTTTCATCTGCCATCATCCCATCCCAATCCTGGGGCCTGGAAGCCGTGTTATGGTTGTCTCTTAGGCCGTTAAAGGAATCTAGCAAAGACTGAGCCTTCTTCTGTGCCACGTTGTTTGTTGGTGTATTCAGTACGTCATCAGAATGTCAGAGCTCACCAGTGAATCAATACCTCTTCTACAGCCCACTCATTTACCCATAAGGAAACAGAAAATTTACTCAAACAGGCTCTTAGAACCATTTTTTTTGTTCACTCATTCAGTTGTGTCTGACTTTATACGACCCCATTTGGGGTTTTCTTGGCAAAAATATTGAAATGGTTTGCCATTTCTTTCTCCAGCTCATTTTACAGATGAGAACACCGAGGCAAACAGGGTGAAATGACTTGCCCAGGGTCACCTGCTAATAAATGTCTGAGGCCGGATTTGAACTCTTGAAGCTGGGCCTTCCTAATTCCAGGCCTGGTTCTCTCTTCACTGCCCCACCTAGCTGCCCCACAGCCAGTTAGTGGAGGTTTTAACTAAGGCATGCTATTGTGGAAGAGATTTCATGAGACAACTTAATCCTTGCAGGCATGATAGCAGACTATCCATCTCAGTAATATAAAAATGTAATTTTAAAAATATTGTTTGTCCCTAGAATTGAGTTAAAAACGAAACATAAAGAGGTGAGAGAAAATGATGTCTGGTGTTACGCTTACATCAATCCTCCTTTGAAGGCTTTAGAATAAGGCCTTCACTCAGGCAGCTGCAGAGCAGCCCATCCAGGCTTGGTGTCTGCACAAATTTCCTCTTGTTTGGTACTGTCCTGTAGGGGCTCCCTCTGTGGGCTCAGTGGGCAGTGAGCTCCTGCCCGCCCTTGTGGGGGAGGGAGATTACAGAAGGAATCATTGCTCAGGTGGCCACTGAGATCCCCTCCAGCTCTGACAGTCTGTGAGGCCTCACGGTGATGCTGCTCTGGGACCTTTTCTTGGGCCAGAGTTCTTGTCTCAGTTATGAGACCATCCTCCATTCAAACCTAATTGGATAGAGCAGGCTTTCATGTTGTTGGTGTGATCTGAATAGGTTCTGGTAGCACTTGCGAAAACCCAGTACCTCTGAAAGCCCGCCTCTTAACCTCCAGATCTTTGGGGTGAGGCGTGCTCCCCAGCCTTGCATGTAATGCCTTGTATTTCTTGTGTGTCAGGAGAACGTTGACCTTCAGAGCGAAGACACTATTGTATTTTAATTTTGTCTCTGGTATTTCCTTGCATAATGCCTTGCACCATGAGAATGAATGATTTATGTGCCAGCAACTATGCTAAGGAAACTCTGGGGGATCCAAAGCTCCATACTCCCTGCTTGCCCTCACAGAGGTGGGGAACCTTCTAGGAGCTTGTAGAATCATCATAGAATTGTTGATTTAGTTCTAGAAGAGACTTTGTATGGCCCTCTACTCCATTCCCTCACTTTACAGGTGAGAAAAATTGAGGCATAGAGATATAATACTTTGTCTGGAGTTTCCTGATGAGGACATGTCCAGGTCCTAAACTAGCCAACATGCTGTGCTGCTTCTCAGGACGTCCTTATGTTCTGATTGGGGGCCTGGTGGCCAAGGATCTGAATGTCACTAGCCCCTAGATTCTAGGAAGTAACAAGGATTGTCTCAGACTTTCTAGTAGGCACAGCAGTATTGATTTGGTTATTGTTCCCAGAGCAGGAGGTAGAAATCCTGTGGGAATGGGGAGAGAGAAGGTGAGACAGTAGGTGCTCTGGGCTGCTCAGGACTGGCGTTCTTGGTGGCTCAGGGGTTGGGCTGATGAGATACAGCGTGTTATGTGTGTCTGCTCCAGTACTCACCACGCAGGAGAGCATAGCTGTAGGCTGCTGTTTCAAAGATGAGTGGATTAAATGACCCTCTTTTCCACTCTTCCTCCCCAGGTAAACAGAGGACATAGTAGGTGCTTAATGGATTTGGAAGTGTGTAACTTCTGAATGCTTGGATCAGAATTTTAGTTAATTTTTTTTTTCAGGCACAATTGAATGATAATTTCTCCTTTCATTTTCTCCATCTAGAAAGACCTGGCAAATAACCCAGACTGTCCGCAAATGTGTGCTTACAAGCTGGTAACCCTCAAATTCAAGTGGTGGGGCCTGCAGAGTAAAGTAGAAAACTTTATTCAAAAAGTAAGTCGCCCATGAAAATGATTGAGACCACGACTGTCACACACACTGCCTTGTAATTGCCCTCCAGGGGCCTTCTCCTCTCTGGAGTTGGACCATTCTGGGAAGGCCTCACTTGTTCTAGGCGTTGCAGCTGTGGGAGAACGTTAGGCTCTTCCCAGGACAACTTTTCCTTTGCTTTGACTAGCATGGTGGTCATTGCTTCTGAAGAGGTCTTGGTGTGGCACAGCCGTGTCACTGCCTGAGGTTCATTAACGTGTGTAATCAGATGAGTGCCTCTGCCCCGTCGGCCTTGTAACTCGCCTTTATCTCTTTATTTTCAAAGCAAGAAAAAAGAATATTTACCAACTTTCACCGCCAGCTCTTCTGTTGGATCGACAAGTGGATCGACCTGTCTATGGAAGATATTCGAAGAATGGAGGATGAGACCCAGAAGGAGCTGGAAGCTGTAAGAGTGCCTTCTCTTTGGCAGTTCTTGCCTTTGTCTTGCCTCACTCGTGGTGTTGATGCTTGCGGAAGCTCTGTGGTAGAAGGGAAGGGAGCGCTGGCCTTCAGAGTGCTGGGGACGGCTGATTTTAGACTTAGCATTCCTTCACTCGAGTTGGATTCTTATTTATACCTTTTGAAGAGCTTCTCTTTTCAAAGGGGAATCTGCATGAGGGCCTCCCCAGATCCAGACTGTTGAAATGTCACATTTCTATTGCATTTCCTTACCCTTTGGACCTTTCTGTATCTCCACAGCTAATCTTTGCATGTTTATAATCCTGTCTTCTTGATCTTTCAGACCATTGACCCCAAATTCTCCCCATATTTCAAGAAAGCTTGGGTTTTTTTCTCCCTGACTTCAGAAGTTTTTTCCTCAGTTTTGTTAGCAGTGGGAGCTGATACACAAACTTTAAGGAGAAACCAGATTTTCCTTTTGGTGAGATAATAGTACATTCATTTCAGAATTGTGTGGGCTCTTTCAAGTTTCCGCTGAGAGTACGTGTACTCACACCTACAAGGAGGATCATCCCTTCTCTGGATGTGCAGGGCCTCCACAGTGGCCTTTGCTCCCATTTGATGGTTCCAGCTAGAGCTTTGCAGGAAGCCAAGGTTTGCTTGAATTGACAGAGGCCCAGTGGCAGTGGAGCCAGGAGAAGGTTTCCATATAGTTATCCCAGAAATATGTCAGCTAAAAGGAATGTTTAGAAATGCCATCTAATGATAGGACAAGGACACAAAAGAAAAGGAAGCTAAAGATGCTGTGTCAGATTGCCAGGATTTTTGTAATTAAGGAAAATCTGCTTCTAATTAGTTTTACATGAACCTTACAAAGGCCTTGGAAATGTTTTCTTTATAAGGCAATAAAATGTCTTAACCTTACCCTTCATGTAAAGTAAACTACAGGCAATCCCCAAATTATGAATGGGTTGTGTTCCAAGTGCTTTTTGGAACTGTCTTTTTCTCTAGAAACTGTTAAAAAGGGCCATTACATTCCTGACCTGGCCTGTGAATGCCTGCTTAACACAGTTTAATTCAATAGACATTTATGAAATGTCTGGGCATACATGGATAGGTGAAGGAGTCATGATTTCGTCTGCATCAGGAGCTCCTTTAACGTGCCAGTCTGTTTCTCTTTTAGGAGCTAACGCCTAACAAATTTTGTTGAGACATCAAGAGGCCAAGGTACATACCCCAGATCACTAAGAATAGTTGGAAGGATATCTCAGTGGCCTTCCATACCTCCAAAAATAATGTTCTCTTTCCAGCCCCTTCCTGAAGCCCTGCAGTGAGGGGAAAACCACTGTCTTCCCAAGGCAGCTCATTCCATTTGGGCCTAGCTCTGCATGTTGGGAAATTACTCTTTGTAATTGACTTAACCAAACAGTCTTGTTCCACAGAACTCTTTACTTCTCCATACTGGCTAGACTGTTCCTTCAGCCAGTCCATCTGTTTGTCAGTGGCCATTGCAGAGTGACGCCCCACACCAATCCCAGCACTGCTGCTTCTTGTTAGGTGTGTGACTCTGGCCAAGTTATAGATCCCTCTGGGCCTCAGCTCCCTCATCTGTAATATGACGAGATAGTCTCTGAGGTTCCTTCTTTAACTTTAAAGAAGTCTGTGATGTGGATGTTGTCCGACCAGAGTGGCACACGCAGCATAACTGACAGCTTTCCAGTTTGGGACATTATGCCTCAAAATGTAGTCCAAGATTGCATTCATTTTCTTGCCTCCTGTGTCCACACTCTTGGCTTGTGTTGAGTTTGCCATCCCCTAAAATCCCTACATCTTTTTCAGACAAATTGTTAACTACACTTTCTTCATCTTGTGCATGTGGAACTGATTGTTTATGCTCAAGTATCCCTGTTAAATGCCCCGCTTGGTTTGGTCCAGTGTTTTAGCTGTACCAGATTGTCTCAGATTCTATACTAATGGCACGGTAGTTGTCCCTTGCCTTCTGCCCTCAGCTAGTCACATCGCTTGTGCCCACCCACTTTACCACTTCATTTTCACGTACAAAAATGTGAGTAGTTGTTAATTAAGAAAGTAGTGTGATAGAGCTAGCTCATGGTAAGGTGAGGATAACAACCCCATAAGGGTGGCTGTGTTTCTTTTTCAGTGTTAAATCATTGAGGTTCTTTGTTGTGGCAACATGTAGTGTTGTAAGCAAGTGAAATGAGAAACATTTGAGCAATAGGGTCAGGACCCACACACCAGGGCCCTAGGCTCGATCACTTCTTCCATTTGGGTCAGTGCCGGCGTTTCCCAGCTTTTCCCATTCTTCTACTTCTCAGCCTACCAATGTCTTAAAACCTTCAGGGTAGTCTTTTGGTTTGTTTTAAAACACGCTGGCCCTCCTGATAGTAGCAACAGCGGCTGGCTGTGTTGTTTATAAGCTAGAGACTGCCTGCTAGCTAGTAAACTTCTCTAGCTAGTAAAAGGAATATTTTGAGATAGACAGATAATTAATTGTATAGAAGCTTAATTATTAGAAGGTCTTTTAGCTCTTAGATTTCTTTAAAAGTAAATCTTAATGTTTTCCATTTCCTTCCATAAAATGGGTGTGGGTAGATGTTTTGGGGGGGAATTTTGTTGTTTAATGTTTCAAAAATTCAAAAATTTAATTTCAAAAATTGAACCTTTTTATACATACTTCATTGCTGATCATCTTAATGTGAAATCTAGTTTGTTATACTGCTGAAAGTAATTATCAAGTGCTTTATTCTAGATTTTCTCACTCCTAGTTTGTGTACTAACATAATCTGTCTTTCAAGCATCCACATATAAGGCAGGCAGCGCCTGAAGGCGCAGCTCCCCCTGGCATACCCCCACTTAATGAGCAGGTTTAAGCATGTAAAGTCTTTTTGACACACAGGGATTTCAGTTTTATTTAGGTCATATTCCACTGATGCCTGATTGATAATATTTCAATCAGTTGTAATTCTCCTTTTTAATCCACAGATATTTCAGGAGTTAAATTTCTTTTAGGGTGGGCCTTGGCTCCAAAGAGAGGGCCTGGGGTCAGCAGGGGTCAGCTTGGAGCTTCAGGCTTTAAGCTTAGCAGCAGCTCAGTGTTTGGGGTGAATATGATAGCTTGGGTCCTGTCTTCTTCCCCAATTAGTGTTTGCATTGATTAAGAAAAGAATAAGAAAGACAGTACAGTCATCTCTCGACATTCAAGAGGTTCCCCTTTGTGGTTTTGGTTATTTACGGCTTGGCCATCAATAATTAAAGGCAAGTTTTTGGAGATTTGCAGCACACTGCAGAAAATTGCAGGCAATATGCATGTATAAAGAATGCCAAAAAATCGTAGTAAGTCAAATGCGTAAGTAGTGTATCATTATTAGTCTGTTCTGTCATTTACTACCATAAGTATGCACACATAAATTTCTTACAAACAGTTAAATTTTGTGGAAAGCTTCAGTATGCTAAAGAACTATCGGCTCCTGACTCCCTTTGGGAACGCCTCCTCTTTGTTTCTCCGCTGTCCAGACTCAGTGGTATTTCCCCCACCCTGCAGGGTTCTTTGCATCTTGCGCTTTTAGTAGGAGGAGCCTGAGGCGCCATTGCTGTCGCTAGATGGGGTGGCTGTGAAGACCACTCAGTGGTCAGGATGCTGATCTCTGTCTTGTATGAGTTCGGTCTGTTGTTTTACTTGTTTGGTGTGTTAAATATGATCAGAATTATTAGAAATAAAGGTTTGGGATGGCCTAGAGTTATTCACAGGGCTTGTGTGCCCCTAATCCCTACAAATGTCGAGGGACAACTGTATTGTCTTTGCTCCCTGTCCTATCTGCCCTCTTCATCCTCCTTCATGGATGGTGATTGAGTTATTGTTCCAAGGAAGTCTTGGTTGATTTTCATGCTTCTGCTCTTCAGCCTTCCCTCATTCACTGCTAAAGGCCTTGTTCCCTGGCCCCATCATCTGTTTCTCTAGCTCTTCCTTGTTTTCTTAGTTTTCTTCCTGATCTCTTTTTGTCCCTTCTGTTCCTTTCCTACACACACCAAGTGTTGCATGACTCTAATCACTCTTGAGTGAATGATGCCTGAGGAGCTGCTTTTGTCAGATCAAGAGCAGCTGGAGATTCCCTCTGCCCTTTCCTTCCTCTCTAGTCTCAGCAGCTGTGTAAAGGCCCAAACGACCTTTGAAGACTATTCACATAAATAACCCGTAGATAGCATTGCTGGACATTTCCTTGAGTCTTGGGCTATTTTAAAAATAATTTCACATCATCAACCTGTGAGCCTTTCTCTTCAGCACCCAAGGACAGCTAAATATCTGTCATGCTGTTTGAGAAAATACTCTTTAATGACTTCCCTTAGATTCAAGCTTATTGGGGAGACCTAGAAACTTTCTCCCAAATGTGGATGTGACTCTACTGCAGCTCTCACTGTAGACCATCTTTGCCTTCTTGCTTACTAACCCCAGTTTCAGAGTGTCTGATTCAGTGGCTCACGGTTTTATTTTACGTTTAGATGCGTAAGAAGGGTACCGTCCGAGGCACAACGGCTGCTGATGTCTAGATGAATCTTCTGTAGGGTCAGAGGCCGTATCAAACTGTGTAAGTGAAGGGCTGGGTGAACAGGACACCACCCCTGCCTCTTGCTCCATCTTCCCCAAATCCCCACATTTCTGGTGATGGAGAGTTATTTGGTGAGCAGAGGCTCACCATGTTCTGATGGTTTCATTTCTAGAAGTGAAAAAGCCCCACATAGAATAAAAGCCGTTAACATTAGAACTCTCAGAACTTCATAAAGACACGTCTGTGGCACAGAATGAGATCGGTCATCGAGCCATTCCCACGTTTATAAGATGGCCACGTGTGCTGGAGTTGCATGTGGCCTTGACTTGGAAACCAGCTTTTTTTGTAGCTTAGTAAGGCTGGCTGATGGAGGGAGGGGAAGGGACTTGCTGAACGTCATAGATGTAATGTGTTGGTAGAGCTGGAATTCAAACTCAGGTCCCATGTTTCTAAAGTCAGCAATTTTTCTTCTACAGCCTTTGGATGCTTTACAAAGTGACACAGTAACCTGCCGCATCCGCCATGGGTTAGTTAGTCCTTCGGAGGTGACAGAGCAGCTCCCTCTGCCATGCATCGAGGACCAGCTGAACTGATCCTCCCCTAAATTCCCTGCACCCCAGGCTGCTTAGCTTCTCATCTTTGTAATTGCACCCGAGGTTGCGTTTGTAATTTGCAATGTAAATTTTTCTGTAGTCTTTGGAGTGGTGCTTCATCTAAAGGCCCAAAGCATATTTATCTACTAAGGGGCCAATGGCTTTTTGTGAAAAGGGAGCAGCCATCACAATGTCCCCAGAAGCATTAGAGCCAAATAGGGCAACATAGAACTTGCTGTTTACGACATTGTTCTAAAGTACAGTGTTTACCAGAGAAAAGAGCAAGGGAAGGGGTCCGTTCTCGTGCCCTGTGGCCCACCTTCATTGGACATTCTGTCCAGGCCACCTACTCCTTTCACCGTGGAATGGAGACTGGAGAGATTGCCTGGGCTTGAGGGAGGAGCTTCGGGTGGCCCCCCAGCGTCACCTGAGAGACCTTGGCTGCAGCCACAGTTAGTACAGGTTTCTTTCTGTCGCTTTATCACTTTGGCTGAATTCTTGCAAAGGTCAGTGACCTTTTCAGGGATCAGTTTGCTGAATTTCTCCCACCAGTGTGACAGAGTTATGCCATTAATAAGACAAATCTTAAATGGGGTTTTGAAAGTACGGCATTCTATTCAATGTAAATGAACTTTCTTATAAAGGTTTTGCCTTGTTAAACGTTTTTTCTGGAAAAAGCGATGTGAAGACCTGCAGTGCTTAAAACTGAATTTTGTCTCCCTTTCCTCCCCTTCTCTTTCCATTTTCCTACAGTTACGTAATCAAGGTCAAGTGAGGGGAACCAGTGCTGCCCATGATGAATGAGGAGAGATCTGACCAGGAACTTGCAGTGTTGACGTTTCACAGACGTGTGCGTGTGCCGATCTGCACACGTGTACTGCTGTCCAAACACGTGTGTATATATGTATATGTGTGTGTGTATCTGTAGCTGTATGTGAGACGCATGTAGAGCTATAGATACTGACGCACGTGCTTGTGTATATATGTACATACAGGCATACATCTCCTTAGGGAGTTCGTACCATTTCTCCAGAGTACTGTACCCACAGCAGAAATGCAAAGCAAAATATTTTCACTCTATATACCTGAAGCAGATTTTAATAATTATCAGAGTAATGCCATTAATGAATGAATTGACTACAATGTAATGCTAGCTCGTATGTTTCATGGATGTCAAGTTGTGGACCAATATATACTTTTTTGTTATTCTCTTAAGTGTCTGTTAAAACTTTCTATTTTAGTCTCATGAGTAAACAGACTCCCAAAGCAAAAGTTTATTCTGAATTTTTTGTTTTCCCTCTGATTCTGGAATGTAAACTATGAATGTATTTATAGCTATTTATTTCTGGATGTCACGATCTTACAGCCAACTTTGAGGATTTCTACATGTAAGGAATCTGGCTATAATTTCATTTGTACTTGCCCTTGAAGAAAAAAAAGATCCTTAAAAAATGTACCTGTTTTTATTGGATTTTTGTACATTTAAATTTCAAGTATTTTTCTACATCAGAAACTGGCAAAAAAAATGGGGGGAAGACGCTGGCTTGTGATTTATAATAAACACTCTAAACATTTCAGAGAGCCTGTTAGGCACAAAAGAAATGGGTGATAATAGTATTTAGTCTCAATAAAAAATACTGTAGGCTCATTAGAGAAGTTGGAAGTGTAGCACCTCCCTTGAAGCAAATGTCTCATGTCTGAAATGACTATTTTCTGAAATTGCATTTTGGAAACTATGCAAATGGCTTCGATTTCTCACAACTTACACAATGGAATATAATGATGACTTTTAGCTCTTTTCATGTTGAAAATACATTTTCAAAGAGAGATGTTCACTTTCAGATAAGATGAAAGTGTGGAGCGTGGCCAGCCGTGGGTCTCTCCGCACTCTGTCCGAAGACACGGTATGAAGATGATGGCGTAATTCCAACCCCTTTTGTGGATGGTCCTCAAATCTTCAGGATTTTTTAAAGAAAATACTCACCTGGAGCTGCTCTTAGATATCTATTAAAATGCTTGTTAGATAGAAACAAAGAAGTTATTTTAGGAACAACACATAAGTAAGATTTTTTTTTATCGGATTTCTTTGTCAGATTTCAACTTTTTTCTCCTCTCAGTCCTAGAAGCTTGTGTAGGACAAGGTTTAAGCCTTGATGTTGAAAATCATGCTCTTTCCCACTTAAAACATGCCCTTCTACAGTAGGTGAATCCTACTGGTCATTTGGTTTGCTGAAGGCTCAGCTATCTCCCTTGCTTCTGTCTGCAGTGATTTTTGTCCCCTGTGGAAATGATTGCCACGACACGGACAAGGGACGCAAGGGGTGTGTTGCCTCACATTGTCCTGTCGGCCCCACCCCAGCTCCACCTCCACGCGTCTGCTGTGTGTTCAGGATGACACCGATGTACGTTCACTTTCTGTACATCGTTGGAAAATAGGCTTGTCAAAGGGAATTGTATCTAGGAGTGTTTGTGGCAGAGAGGATGGCTGCTGGTTTGTCAGTGTGGAGGGTCTGGCTCTTTGGACTTCACGACTCCGTCCTCAGCGGCACCTGCAGCATCGTGGGGCGCGATGGGAGCACCGACGCATGAACTCTAACGGTTTCTGGCTTGACTGTGGAAATCTGAGGGATGTATAGTGACTGTAACATCGCTTGTTTACTCGACAGTTTCCTGTGTAAATTACAGTAAGGCAAAGTGATTGGAATTGGAACTGAAAATAAATTTGATCACAAACTGCCACCGGCATCTATATCCATGTGGGCTGTTGTTTCACTTTGTGCTGTTGGGTTTGCAGCATCATTCCCTGCTTCAGGAACGGCGTTTGCTTGGGACGCACTTAGCTGTCCTCTGTTGAGCATGTGCTTGTCCCACGTGACCCCGAGCTTTTCCAAGAAGTGCTCGTTTCTCATGTCCACAAAGTATAAATACTCATTTTCTTAAACTTTTTTTTTATATCACCTTGTGAGAATGGATAAATCCTGAGAACCTCGTGGCTTTTCCTTTTTTGATATTTATTATAGATCTGGGGTGTCTTGTTTCTCCAGTAGTGACACCATGTGGAAATGTAATCCATGTGTCCATGTGTTGTTTGGGCACCATACCCTGAAAGATCAGACCTAGGTTCATCTTTGGAAAGGTCTCATGGAATCTCTTGTTCATGGACTAACCCAAGGAAATCCTGGGAGGATCAATATTTGCCTCAAAAAAAATCTGACTCAGGCCTTTATACAGGAATGCCTTTGAAATATTGGTATCTGTTTTGCCTTATTCTTGTAGAAGGACCTTTGGTTTCTCCTGTTGAACCCAACAAAAGATGCAGGACAGACAAACAGGAAACTCACAGTGCCCTTTGACCACCCAAGCCCAGGAAACCCCAGATCCACCTCTGTCCTTTCTTTTTAGCAGTGGCAAATGGTCACATCCACTGGGCTCTCCTGTCTCCAGGCCTCTCTGCAGATAGCCGAGTCTCAGGGCATCAAAGATGCCATGACCAGATGAAGATCTGAGACTTAAGAGCTGGTGGTCTGTCTACTCTGCCCTCCCCCAGCTCTAGTATAATGAAGTGATGCTTGTGGCACTCTGCATTATCATCTCAGCACCTTGAAATCCCTGGTCACCTGGTTCTTTCCCTATAGCTGGGAAACTTCCATCTCCTACCATACTTGTGTCCTCTGGTGCTCATAGGAATCTGGCTTTCTCCAGAAGGCACCACACCTCTGAGTAGCTTCATTCCTCAGTCCTTATGACACCATCAAGGAGGACAGAGCTTGGCTCCTTCCCAGTGTTGTCCACCCCAGCCCATGCCCCCATGCTGTGTTAAGTTTTTAAAATTTCAACATGCATATTGATGTCCCATTGAACATTTTTATCTTCAGCATTCTCAGCCCCTGTATTCAGTATCTTCATTCTATCTCAGCTACCCATGTATGGTCATATAGCCCATAACTGCCAGCTCTCATCTCAGAACTCTGAAACTCTGATCTTAATCATGGCAGTTCAGCAGACAGAGCACCGGGCATGAGAGACAAGTTCAAATCCTTGTCCCCTTATTAGCTGTATGACCCTGTGCAAGACCGTATCTCAGCTTCCATGCTCTTATCTATAAAATGAAGGAATTGGTTTTGTTGGCCCCCTAAGGTCTCTTCTATTACTAAATTTTTGATCCCATGATCTCCTTGTGTCTTATTCCTAAATTTATTTTTCATCATAACCTCCAGTGCCTTAAGTCCCATTCTGTCCTAATCTGTCATTTCTATCCTGTCCTTACCATTCCCCCTTTAAAACTTGGCCTTACATTTAATTGGTCAACTATGCATTGCCCACTGTTGAATGCTTTAGCTCCTAGCCTTCCAGTCTTCTCCCTGCTGCCCTCCCTAGTCCGCTGACTTCCTCCAATCATTCCATCCTGCTGGAGGAGGTCCTGCAGCCTTTTTTAACTGCCTAAGTACACTACAAATTCATGTTCTCTAGTTTCACTTGGGCTCTCTCTCCAGTGTGGCCATGCTCAAAACTCCTCCCCTCTTAAGCCCTTTATGTTGTTCCCAATTCCTTTCCTCTTAGCAGATGACCCAGCGGATTCAGGCCATCAGTCATGAGTTGTCTCTCCTACTCCACAGCTTGAAAATCCTGTACACCTTATGAAGCCTAAACCTTCTATTTGTGCCTTTGATCCCATCTACTTGCTCTCACCATGAACTTTCTTTCCCTCTACCTATTACCATCAACTCTCCATTTCTTTTAGTTTTTTTCTGTTTATGAAAATGCTCAATTCTTCTTCAGCCTTAAAAAAAAAAAATCTTCACTTGACCCTTCTATCCCCTCAAGCTGTCGACCATTATCTCTTCCTTTCACTGTTGAAATCCAAGAAAGCTGTCTGATCTGACAGCCTTTACTTCCTTTCCACCTGCAACGCACTTCACATTGCTTACCTTGCACGTGACCAAAACTAGTACAAGGGAACCGGTGGCTTTTTCTCAGTCCTTGCCCTTGAATTCTGTGTGAATTTTGTTGATATTAACCTTCCCTCTCAGCGTTTTCCCTCCTTGCTCTTTCCTGATTCCATTCGACCTCTCAGCATCACTCTTCTCTTGCTGATTCGTTATCTCTCATTCCCAAGGGCAGGTGTGCCTCAAGACTATCTTGAGTCCTCTTCTCTGAAGTACACTCCCAAGTGAGCTCCTGGGATTCAGTTTGTCACACCATAGATGCTTCCCAAATGACCACATACCATTTTAATTTAATGGTCCTCTACTTTCACACTGCTAACTACCTGCTGACTCTCAGGCCGAATGTCTCCTGAGTATCTCAATCTTGGAAATGTCCAAAAGCAAATTCTTTCTCCTCAGTCCATGTAACTTCTAGTCACCTAGGGTCATGACCTTGAAGTTGTTCCTAAGTCTTCCAACCCCTCAGCTCTCCCAGTCAGCTGCCAAGTCTCTTCGCCAGTTCTGCTTCTGATGTCTCTTCCACCTGTCCCTTTCTCATATACCTAGTTCCAGTCCTCACCAGTGTTCATGCGCATTATTATCATTGCTTCCCCATTGATCTCTCTTCTAGTCTCTAACCTCTTCATCCTCTAAATAGCCACCCAACTCAGATCATGTTGTTTCCTGGCTGAAAAGCCTCACTTGTTGACTATTGCCTGTAGGATAAAATAATTCATTAGCATGGCGTTTGAGACTTTCCAGCCATCTGATTCCAACCAAAGCACTAGCTTTGTGGTTGAAGAATCTGAATTCAAATCCCAGCTATGCCAGGTACCTACCATCTGTGTGACCTGAAGCAGTCTTCTGATGTGGGTCTTAGTGGGTCTCTTTATCTTTAAACAGACCCTAAGGGCCCATCCACCTAAAGCTGCCTCCTACTTCATGACCCTTGCCTCCTGTTACTGCCCCTTCATACAGTGTTCTAGGCCATATTAGTCTGGGAGGGTCATTTCCACTTCGTCTTTCTGCCTTTGCCCCGGAGTCCCATGCCTGGAACTCTCCATCTCCACCCCTTAGAATTCTTATTCATCAAGTCTTTTCTCATCCCTACTCTACTTCCCCTCCCTTTTCATTAATACAGGCTAATTTAATACTTTATCTTCCTACGAATGAATGTTGGTATATGTATGTGTCCGCATTATAAGCCACTCCACCTCCCCATGCCACAGCAGTATACAATATATTCTTTGAGGATAGGGACTGAGGGTTGGGGGTTTTTCATTTTGTCTTCTGGACTTTGTTATTCTTGGTGCTTAAACAACCATGCCTGGCACATGGTAGGTTCTGGATATTGAGTTAAATAGAATGTTGTCATGAAAAGTGTGCTTGAATTGGCATCAGGGGATCTTGGTCTTGAGACCCAGGTAGCAAATAAAAATTCCCAATCCTACAACAGTTCCCTTTTATTGGTGACGAAACTGTGATCTAGAATGGTTGAATTAGGAGTTGGGGGGGAAAAAATGGTGAAGGGAAACCACACTAGGAAATGATGATTTGAAAGAATTCAGGGACGTGATAGCCTCATTTGAAGTTCAGTCATCTGGAAGGGGATTCCAAAGGGGAAAAGTAGGAGAGGGTGGAAGGTACCAATAGTATTTGGCCCCACGTGAGTTAAACTTGGTGCCAGTCAGGGCTGTCCCTGAGTTGGAGCAGGAGGCCTCTGGAGGGGATGAGTGCTGTCTTTTACAGAGTGTCTCCCAGTAACATCTGGGTGGCCACTTGATGGGGACAGTGAGTTACTGTTGGGATACAGGTTGGACTAGAAGACCTGTGGACCTTTCTCACCTGACAGAAATGTTGCTCTGAAAAGTCTGGATGAGATGACCGACCTTGCTTGGACAGTGAAACACCCCCTTGCAGCCTGTTTGAGCCTTATAATCCTAGAGCTGCCTTTTAGATTTAGGGCTGGAAAGGAATCTTCGGGGTCATCTATCCAGTGCCTACCTGTGATGGAGGTGGTTCATCTTTCAAATAGTGATGAAGCTCTCCTGCCCTCCTGGCGTGGTTGTATCCAGTCCAATAAGACAGAATCACGAAGGTGCCTTACAGAACTGAAGTGCTGTTCAGGAAGGGCTTTCCTGTCTCTTAGATGAGCTTCACAACTACCAGAGGAGGCACTCAATGGCACGTGTTCCTACACAAGCACTGTTCTGGTGTTTTTAGCATTTTCCTAGAGTTTGCCCAAAGTCCTTAGTAGGTTTATTATTATCACCTTTTTTATTGGCAGTATAGATTTGCAGACTTGTCCATTAAAAAAAGAATCCAGTCAGTCAAAGAAGGTCGACTTCAGGAGTACAGGATTCCCCATAGGTGTGGAGCGTGGTCCCCTTCACTCCATCTTAAAAGGATATGCTAGACAGTGAAGATTCTTTGTCAGAAACTGCTGGATGCTGAGGTCACAAAGGCAAGACTGAGGGCAATTCCTGCCTTCAAGGAGTTTGCACATGGTGAGGGAAGTGGGATCAGTTGAAGAGGGAGAGAGCGTTAATAACTTGGGAGGAAGCAGGAATCAGGAAAAGCTGCCTCTAGATGGCACATGAGCTCAACCCGGAAAGAAGCTAGGAGTTCTCAGACAGGCGAGAGAGGGAGACCTGAGTACTGGTTCTGGTTCTGTCCACTTGGGCTTTTGGCCTTTGGCTTGGGCAGCCACTTCACTTCACTTCTGTTTCTTCATCTGTAAAATGAAGCAATGGGAGGAGGCCCCTAAACTGTTCTCGAGCACTAACGTTCTGTGATTCTGAGCCACCTGGCAGTGGCTCTCATGAAGCCCATTTCCCCCAAGCTGTTCAGAGTTGAAACTCCTTCCTCCATCCCCATCACTGACTATTCTCCATCTGCTTTTGTTCACTTAGGGGTCTTCAGGAGTAGGCATTTTTAGCTTTGGTTTTGACTTGTCTGTCTTTGTGATTACCCAAAGAAGGGCAGTTGGGATTGTTCTCTGATTCTGGTGCCCAGTTTTCTCTTCAGAGAGTGGTATGGTGTGCCAGTGATCAAATTCTAACCAAGGGTTTCCAGATTATTTTACTAGGACTCATGGAGGACAGGACTGGTTTTCAGCCCAGGGACGTGTCTTGGGATGAGTCATTTCTTTTGACATCATTCTCTTTTTTGTAAGCAGAGAAGGAATGATTGGAACAGCGATGTTGGTCAGATAAGCCGAGTGTAGCAGCTTGTGTGGTGCTCTTGGCAGCAGAAAGATGAGATCAGATCCTGCTCTAATGGCCAGCCACTTGGAGCCATCACCAAACTGCTCTGTCAATTCCTCATCTATAAACTGGGTAGAATAATAAATTTGGAGGACGTTTGTGAGGATCAGACGAGATATGTGTGTGTGTATGTGTGTATGGTGTAAATATACCTGTTAAAGTTATGAAGAAGTCTGACAGCTACAGCTAGGCGAGAGCTTCCAGAACCTTGCCCTGGTGTGCTGACACTTAGAGACGTTCTGACGGCGGAAGGCAGACTTATCCATCCTCGTTCTGGTCTTTCCCACAGCAGTGGCCTCCTGGCATCCAAGGGTCTCCACCTGTGAGGCCAGCACCTCAAGTCTTTGTCCTTTCACCATCAGTGCTGTACTCTAGGTGTCTTCCCTCGCAGGACCATGTTTCCCAAAGTCCAAACTCTCCCTGCTTCCCATCAAATTTATTTTAAACAGTTGATGTGAAGGTGGCTTTTATAGTGTTCACTCCAGGTACCAGACTTGCTACTTGGGATTCTGTGCTGCTTTAATATTTTTACAGAACTGATTAGAGTTTAAACAAACCTAAAATAGGATTATTTGGGAATTAGGAGCTAGGAGGATCTTGACTGGATTTAAAAATTGACTCTTAAAAGGAGTATCAGAGCTGGCAGGGGCCTTCAAACAGAGCATGTCAGGTATGGATTGGGCTGGCTGCTGCAGTCCCTTCCACGTCTGAAATCCTGTAATTCTGTGACTAAATCTCGTGTTCTTTTCACTGCACCACACTGCCTCCCGTGTTAGAGCAAGAAGAGACTTTAGATACCAGCCAATCCAACCTCCACATTGGACAATTCAGGACCTGGGCTCATCACACGATGAACAAGTGCAGGCCTAAGCCTTGAACCTGGGCCATCCAACCCCAGGAGGGCCTTGTCCGTGGGGGCTCCTGGATGAAGAAGCTAGAGCATGGAGATGGAGTGACTTGCTCAGGTTCCCCAGCCAGAGGCAGGACCCCAGCCTTTCTGCCCTTGAGGCTTATTCTCTTTTCCCTATTGTTGGAAAGTATATCTAAATTTAAAGTTATTTGACATAGTGGGATTATGTGTGAAAACAGGAAGCTGAAAGTAAAATTATGTACCCAGTAATTGTGCAATGTCTGAACCAGCCTTCATAGGTAAATTTAATGGTGTGGCTACTGCCCTAAAGGGAAGGAATGACGAATCTGAGAAACAAACCAACCAGCCCTGGAAGACTTGTATGAAGCAATGCAGAGGGAAGAAAGCCGAGCCTAAAGAGCAAAAAAGCGTGGCTACAATTTGTGAGAAAGAGGCCACCCAGCTCAGGTCACGTTTAACAGTATTGCAGCCAGGTCTGTAGAAGAGCAAGACGCACACACGCACGCACACACACGCACACACACACACTCACACACTTCTCCCTAGCTTGTCATGTATCTACTCATCTGGATGCCTGTTGTTTCTCTGGATAGAATGTGAGGTCTTTGAAGGCAATGGTTCATTTGTTTTTTGTCTTTGTATCTGTCCCCATTGTTAACATGGTATATGGCTTAGTCGTTTAGCCCAGTTTGCCTCAGTTTCCTCATCAGCAAAATGAGCTGGAGAAGGAAATGGCAAAACCACTCCAGTTCCCTTACCAGAAAAACCCCAAATGAGGTCACAGAGAGTTGGACACTACTGAACAACAACCACCACAGCCCGGTAGGGGCTTCATTGATGGCTCTTTGAGCTAAGGACCCAGTCCTTTTGGTTAGTTTAATCAATAACCCCCCAGTTCAGAGACAAGGAGAGTTTGTTAGGCAGCAAAGATCTGCCTAAGTCAAAATGCATCAGTCCATTTTTTAAAGTTTACCTGCTGCCACCATCTTGAAATAGGATCCATTCCATATGTCTAAAATCATTTAGTGAATTTACAAAAATTCCCTTCTCTGAAGCCAGTACCACTGATTCCTGGGTGGACTGCAGCGTCATGTAGCTGCCCTGGCACAGCTCCTCTAACTGCTCCCAAGGAGCTTTTTTCTCATCTCTAATAGTGGCATTACCCAACTCCAAAGGTTATTTAAACACAGGTCAGATGAGATAAAAGCATGGTGCATGGTAGGTGCTTAATAAATGCTTATTTTCTAATGGACCATAAAAACAAGAAGAATAAATTTATTGGATGCCTGTTTTGTGCTGGGCACCAAGAACTGAAAGACAAAGTTCATGGTTGCTTCCCTTCTCTTCTCCCCTCATCGCCCTTTCCTTCTTTCTGTATTCTTTCCTTCCTTACCTCTCCTCCTCCCCACCCAGACTCCCTCTCATCTTTTCCCTCCCCCTTCTCCCTCCCTTTTTTCCTCCCCCCTTCCTTCCCCACTCCATATTCATTGATACTGATACATATGTGTGTATATATGTATATGATATGTATGTGTATATATATATATACATATAGCATATTTATATACGTATATACCAAATGACTCTGCCTGTTCTTTTTATGTGACACAGCCCAAGATCACTTGAGCCTTCTCCAATCTTTATGTTTCATGGATGAGGAAGATCCAGAGTGGCGAGGTGACTTTCCCAAAGTTACCCCGCTAGTTAGTGGCAGAGCTTGGCCTTGACCCTAGCCTCTCAACTCTCTGTCAGTGGTCTTCCCTGATGCTTAGGTCTGGATATTTATGTCAGAGTATGATGGTTGTCCCTAAAATAATACTATCTGTTGCTTTGAATTTGAAAATTCTTTGCTCACACAAAAGATACCTGATTTCCTCTACTTTGTCTGCTTGGCATTTGTAAAGGCAAGAAGTAGAATGCTGATTAATTCACCTTCACCTGAGATAATGGCTCCCAGGGCCCAGGCAGGGCCCAGGCAGGGCCCAGGCTCCTGCTGGTGAGATTGGCCCCGAGTTTCCCTGAGTCAGGGAGAATTCACCTGGGTACCATAACTGTTTATTTGTGCGGTGTTTGAGAGGCAGTGGAAAGAACATCAGGATGTCCCCATGGCTCATTGGTCCCTAATATATTCCAACACTGCCTGTTAATCAGGCGATAGCAAGATTGCCCAGCCTGCCGACTGGGAGGGAGCTTCACCAAGTGGAACCGGAGAGTGACTTACTTAGAGTGTTTATTAATGTAGGTGCTGAGCAAAAGGTTAGCCTCTGGGCATCATTGCATGGCAAGCTGGCTGGCAAGGTGGAGGAATACTGATTACCCATTCTCTTAGCAGTCGGCCTGGCTGGCCTCCTGAAGCCCCAACATTGGTGTGTGCTTGGCATATTTTGTCTGAAGGGAGCTTGAAGGGATGGACCTCAGGAGTCATCTAAACCAGCCCCTCAATTGGCGGAGGCAACGTGGTGTAGTGAGGACGTGGGCTTGAATCTGGACTCTGTTGTCTACAACCAGGGCAAATCACTGCCGCCCGGGTCTTCAGTTTCCTCAACATAAAGTAATGGTGTTTAAATGACTTCCCCAAAGTTATAAGCAGTAGGTGCAGAGTTTGAACCCAGGCCCTCTGACTCAGAAAGCAGTGCTTTTTCATAAGAAAAAACAACACTGTTTCTAGAGCTGTAAGGCCTGGGTTCAAATCTCACATGTCATGTTTAGTACTTGTGTGACCCTGAACAAGCTGCTTCCCTGGTTGGCCCTCATCTACCTCTCCTGCAAAGTTAGGAGGCTGGATGAGAGGGCCACTGAGTTCCACTAAGCCTGGATGGGTGAACCAATGATGCTGAAATTCTGAGTTGTGAGAATTGGTTTCTGTAGCTTGCCACCTGTATGATTTGGACAAATTCCTTCACCTCTCTGGGCCTCAGTGTCCCCATGTGTAAAATGAAGGGGTTGGATCCAGACTTCTAAGGCCCCTTTTCCTGTAAGTCTCTGTTACTGTGGAAGTGGGATGCAGTAATAGGAAACAGCTTGAGGGTCTAGAGGCCAGGGTCCTAGCCCACTGACTCATCGACTCAGAGCTAGAAGATGCCCTGGAGGTCTAACACCCCCCCATTTTACAAATGATGAAACAGTCCTGAAGTGGTTAATTCAGATGGGGGCAGATGGTAGGACTTAAGTCACTGAGATCTGACCCTCAGTCCACGCTTTCTCCCCTCTGGATGCTCCATGTTGCTTTATGGCCTTCGAGAAGCCATATTTCTTTTCTAAGAAAGGCTCCAGCCTCTGACCATGGACATGGGTGGTTTGGACTTGCGAGAGATAGCATAGTAATGAAGATGTCCATGCTGAAAAACAGGTGACCTTGAAATCATAAGAAACTCAGAGTCCTTTGTACTTTGGTGAATGCGCAGCAGTGACTTCAGTCTTTGAGGAGGACATTTTGGGTTGCCTGTAGAGAACCTTGCAAGCTGGTGGTTCTACCAGATGATTGGGATTGGGGTGGGGGTGGATGGGCAGCTGGAGAGCCTACGAGTGGGGAAAGGGAGGAGAGAATGGTTTGCCAAGGGCCTATCTAGGATTTTCAGCTCATGTGATTGAAGTTCATGATCTTGCTTCTTGGCTTTTCTTGGTGGAGACCTCACAAGACAAGGGTATGTCCCCTGCTTGTTGGCCCTTTCCCAGAGGCCCCACCCATGGTGGAAGCTTAGTCAAGGGACTTTGGGGGAAGGGCTAGGCTCTGGGCTACTCATACAAGATGCAGGACCTTCTAGCCCCCATGTTTGCCTGATCTTTCCTTGGAGTATCTGAAAAGGAAGTCTGTCTAGGAGAAATAGTTCAATGATGGCTTATTATTATTATTTTTACTCATTATCATTATTTATTTTTAGTTTTCCGCATTCACTTCCAAAAGTTTTAAATTTTCTCCCCCTCCCTTCCCAAGATGGCATGCAATCTGATATAGGCTCTACATAAGCATTCCTGTTAAACATATTTTCACATTAGTCATGTTGTATAGAAGAATTCTAACGAACGGGAGGAACCACGAGGAAACAAAACCACCAACAAAAATGAGCATAGTCTGCTTGGCTCTGCGTTCAGACTCCAGAGTTCTCTCTCTGGATGTGGACGGCATTTTCAATGAGGCTGATTTTCAAATAGCTTTGTTTCCCTAGCTACATGAGTTCCCAGGGAATGCGGGTGGAAGGGGTTGGGGCAGCATTCCAGGGGATCTGGGACCTCACCGATGTGAATGTCGCACAAGTGTGAAGGTGGAGCCCTTCCCTGCTGCCCATCTTTGGCTCTTGCCCATGACCTCTCAGGGGCCTGGGAGGCTTTCCTCGGCTCTTGGCTGGCCGGTTACCCTTCCCAGCACAGCACCTGCCCATCCTTTCAATCATATGTTTCCCCGGCGCCATCTTTACACACATTGGACTTCCCAAGTCCTCATTTACCTGTTGCTTCCTGCCTCTATGCTGATCTCTCCATTACCCTCTCGTGTCCCTCAATTTTCATGTCTTCAGGACTATACTGCTGGAAGAGCTGGAGGGAACCTCAGGGGCCATCCAGGCCAACATTTTACAGGTGAGGAAACTGAAGCTCCATGATGTTAAGTGACCTGTCCAAGGTCACACAAGCAGTAACCACTAGACTTGAGATTCCACTACTAGAGACGACTTTGAATTCACAGCAAAGACCAGTGCTGCCTTTGGGAGGTCATTGTGGTGTGGTAGAAACAGCATTAGTCCTGGAATCAGAGGACCTGGGTGCAACCTGTGTGACCTTGGTCTAGTCACTTATCAGTAATAGCTAACATTTCTTTAGTGCCTTCGTTTACATAGCGTGCCAAGCATTGTGCTAAGCTCTTTACAAATGTCTCATTTGATCCTCACAATGACTGTGCTAGGTAGGTGTGACTTTACGGTTGAGGAAACTGAGGCAGGCAGATTACCCAGAGTCACATAGCTAGTAACTGTTTGAGGCTAGATCTGAACCCAGGTCTTCCCGACTCCAGGCCTGGTGAATCTTCCTGAGGCTCAGTTTCCTCATCCACAAAATAGTGAGGTTGGACTCCAAGGCAGTGTGGTGATAGTGGGATCTGGCAGTAAGGAGACCTTGGTTCAAATCCCACCTAAGATATGTACTAGAAATGTGGCCCTAGGGAAGTCACTGGAGGTCTCTGGGCCTCATCTTTTTCCCTTGATAAATGGTGAGGGGGACTTGATGGGCCTTCAAAGTCCCCTCCAGTTTGGAGACCGGATGGCCCTGTGACCAGGTGATAGGATGATCCTGTGACCGGGTGGCCCTGTGACCAGGTGATAAGATGATCCTGTGACTGAGTGGCCCTGTGATGGGAGGATCCTGTGACAGGGTGGTCCTGTGACTGGGTGGTCCTGTGACAGGGTGATCCTGTGACAGAGTGGTCCTGTGACCAGGTGATCCTGTGACAGGGTGGCCCTGTGACTGGGTGGTCCTGTGACAGGGTGGTCCTGTGACCGGGTGATCCTGTGACTGGGTGGTCCTGTGACCGAGTGATCCTGTGACCGGGTGGTCCTGTGACTGGGTGATCCTGTGACTGGGTGATCCTGTGACAGGGTGGTCCTGTGACCAGGTGATAAGATGATCCTGTG
>CM053587.1:343751631-343770956 GCA_028646515.1 Pseudochirops corinnae | reverse complement strand
CTGTGACCGGGTGGTCCTGTGACAGGGTGGTCCTGTGACCGGGTGATCCTGTGACCGGGTGATCCTGTGACTGAGTGATCCTGTGACCGGGTGGTCCTGTGACTGGGTGGTCCTGTGACTGGGTGGTTCTGTGACAGGGTGGTCCTGTGACCAGGTGATCCTGTGACCGGGTGATCCTGTGACCGGGTGGTCCTGTGACTGGGTGGCCCTGTGATGGGATGATCTTGTGACAGGGTGGTCCTGTGACCGGCGATCCTGTGACCGGGTGGTCCTGTGACAGGGTGGTCCTGTGACCAGGTGATCCTGTGACCGGGTGATCCTGTGACCGGGTGATCCTGTGACCGGGTGGTCCTGTGACTGGGTGGTTCTGTGACAGGGTGGTCCTGTGACCAGGTGATCCTGTGACCGGGTGGTCCTGTGACAGGGTGGTCCTGTGACCACCATGTGATTCGCCATTGTCAGCTCTTATTGTCCCTCTCACTACCTAAGAAGGGCTCCCCCTCCGCTCCATCCCGGAGCCAATCAAGCTCACAGTCTACAAGCCCCACACCTCAGAGCTGCCTCCCTAACTTAAGCTCAGCCCAGTTTTACGGGGGGCCCTTCTCAAGGGAAAGTCACTGGCCTCAAGGGCTGCCACCAACAGGGAAACAGGTGATCACCCGGTCACAGGACCACCCTGTAACAGGACCACCCGGTCATAGGATCACCCAGTCACAGGACCACCCTGTCACAAGATCATCCCATCACAGGGCCACCCGGTCACAGGACCACCCGGTCACAGGATCACTCAGTCACAGGATCACCCGGTCACAGGACCACCCTGTCACAGGATCACCCGGTCACAGGATCACCCGGTCACAGGACCACCCAGTCACAGGACCACCCAGTCACAGGATCACCCAGTCACAGGACCACCCTGTCACAGAACCACCCTGTCACAGAACCACGCAGTCACAGGACCACCCTGTCACAGGACCACCCTATCACAGAACCACCCAGTCACAGGACCACCCAGTCACAGGATCACCCAGTCACAGGACCACCCTGTCACAGAACCACCCTGTCACAGAACCACCCTGTCACAGGATCACCCGGTCACAGGCGAATCCCCTGCTGTGTGCCAGGCGCCGTGCTGAGCTCTGCACAAACCTCTCATTTGACTCTCACAACAACCCTGTGCAGAAGGTGCTGCTATCCTCACAGTACAGTTGAGGAGAGTGAGGCAGACAGGTGAAGTGACTTGCCTAGGATCGCACAGCTAGCCTGGATTTGAACTTGGGTCCTCCTTACTCCAGGCCCAGTGCTCTGCGCACTGTGGTGCCCCTACTGTCTGGCGCTCACCACGCCTTCTCAGAGCTGCGTTGCATTGAGGGCGCCATGTTTCCCTACTTGCCCAATTAGCACGTATTCATTCCGTTTATATTTTGGTCATCTGTGTCTGTGTTACATGCCCCCCTCCCCCCGAGTATGAGCCCCCTGAGGGCAGGGGTTGTTTCCTTTTGTCTTTGTGTCCCGAGTATTAGCACAGGGCCTGGCACATAGTGGGTGCGTGATCTGTGTTGGTTCTTTCCAAGGATGTGCCACAGTGTGCCACACTCTTCTGTGTGAGAGGCACTGTGTATGGTGTAGTGAGAAGAGCCCTGAGCTAGGAATCTGGAAGCACCAAGGCCCCTCCCAGCCCCAACATCCCCTGTTCTGGGGCCCCTCCCAGCGCTGACATCCCCTGTTCTAAGGCCCCTCCCAGCCCTGACATTCCCTGTTCTAAGGCCCCTCCCACCTCTGACATCCCTTGTTCTGGGATCCCTCCCAGCCCTGACATCCCCTGTTCTTAGGCCCCTCCCAGCCCTGCCATCCTCTGCCATCCCCTGTTCTAAGGTCCCTCCCAGTCCTGACATTCCCTGTTTTCAGGCCCCTCCCAGCCCCAACATACCCTGTTCTCAGGTCCCTCCCAGCCCCAACATACCGTGTTCTAAAGCTTTTTCTTGTTCTGATATTCCGTAATTCTAAGTTCCCTCACAGCTCTAATTTTATCATAATTGTATCATTTTAGAGCTGAAAGGGACTTTGAGGCCCCTCCCAGTTCCAGTGCTCTGTTCTAGAGCCCTTCCCAGCTCTGACATTTTGTGTGCAGCCAATGTCCTTTCTAGTTCTGACATTGTGCTTTATCCAGTTTTTGCTGGCTTTGGTGTTCTATGATCCCAAGTCAGCCTTGCTCTAGCTCTGACCTTCCTTGGTTCTGTGATCCCAGCGGGGGTTTGCTCCATCTCTGCTCTACCCTGTAGAAAGGAAATCTTCTGCTTCGTGCCTCAGCTTCCCCGCTCTCCCCTCTTAAGTGATCTTAATGGATGAACAGGGCTGCCGTCATCCTGCCGCCTGCAGGTCAGGTCCCGCTCCGCCCTCTGCACCATCCCCGTAAACCCCATACAGTCGACGCGCTGGCTCCCGTCCCAGTAATTGGCTCCAGCGTGATTCTGTGCGGGGAGAGTTTTGCCTGCTGAGACTGCATAACCATCTGCCATAGATTGAGCCTGGTACGGCCCATTTTGGCGAATGCGAAATTGGATTCCGTTCTTTACTCCGCGGCCTGTTTCAGCTTCCAGATGGCGAATCCCCACGAAGTGACGGGACTGCAACAGACTTCTGTTTAACCGAGGGTGTAGACGTAATATTGATTCACTGTCAGCGAGAGCTGAGAACGGCATCCCAGAAGCGCGGCGATATGTAACTCGGCAACACAAAGACATCTTGTTCCGTGGGAGTGTCCCTGTCCCCATGGTCTGCTGGGTGGAACCCACAGCATATGCTGTGCCTGACCGTACCTGCATCTTGAGGGGGACTGGTGCTCTTCTGGGCTGTTACTTGTCATTGAGAGCTGAGCATCATCCGTTTTTACTCAAGTGCCAATGATGGGTTTCACGAATACCCCAAGATGTACTTGTACCATACTGGAATCTATGTCAGACTGGCCTCAACCCCAGTCATGGAACTTCATGGGGCACAGCTGGTGGGTTCCAGGACATGTGGCCCAGCAATGTCAACAGAGAGCAGCTTCTACAAGCAGACAATGCATTAACTATGTCACTCTTCTTTTAAATTTTCTTCTCACCAAGCAGGTTGGGCATTTCCTGGGCTTTCCAGGTATGAGTGGACAGGCAGAGAGCTGAGGATTTCCTGTCCCAACTAGACACTGAAGCTTAGATCTGAGAATTGTTCTAGGTAATCCTCAGGACAAGCTTTGGGTGTGAAGAAGACCTGGCCTGGAGCAGTGAGTGTATACATGTGTGTGCATGTGTATGTATATGTATATGTGCACAGTGTCCCCCAGAGTTCTAAGACAGAATGGTTATCCCAGAATCTCAGCTGACAGGAGCCTCAGAAGGTCCCCAGTCCCACCTGGACCTGAATAAGGACTCACACTATAACATTCCTGACAAATGCTTAAAGATGCCCAGGGAGATAACTGGGAGCCTACTTCCATGACTATATCAAAGAGTATGTGTTGGGGAGTTGGGTGTAAGAAGACAGGAAAGGTTGGAGGGAGCAGTTGAAGGGTTTTGAAACCGAATAGCATTTTGTATTTACTCTTGGAGGCCATAGGGGTCATTGGAGCTTATTGAGTAGAGTAGTGATATGGTTAGACATGCACTTTAGTGACTGAATGAAGGATGGACTGGAGTGAAGAGAGACTGGAGGCAGGCAGGTCCCCCAGCAGACTGTTGTAATAGTCCAGTTGTGAGGGGATGAGGTGATGAGGGCTTGCAAGGGGGAAGGGGGAGGCAGAGGAGAGAAGGCAGTGTATTGGGGAGAGGTTGCAGAGGCAAAATTCACCATGGCACCATATTGGATATGGCAGGTGAGAGATAGTGAAGAATCCAGAATGACTCTGAGAATGGGACTCTGGGGAATTGGGAGGAGAGTGTTGCCTTCTACAGTAATAGGGAAGATGGGAGCAGGGTTGTGAGAAGGACAGTGAATTTTGTTTTGGACATATTGAGTTTAAGATGTCTACTGGACATCAAATTGGAGATGTGAGATTAAATTAGGTCAGCAAAGAGATTGGTGCATGAAAGGCAGATGTGAGAATCTTTAGAGGTGGTAATTATGGGAACTGATGAGATCGCCATGTGAAACAGTATAGAGAGGGAAGAAAAGAGAACCAGGACAGAAGCCAGAGCCACCTATGGATGGAGGGTGTGAACTGGATGGAGAAGGATCTAGGAAAGGAGTCAAGGAAGGAGTGGTCCAATATTTAGGAGGAAAACCAGGAGAGATGTCTTGAAAACCTAGACAGAAGAGAGTACCAACCAGGAGAAAGTGACCAACTGTGTCAGAGGCTGCAGAAAGATCCAGGAAAATGAGGATGGAGAAAAGGCCACTGGATTTGGCAACTAAGAGACCACTGGTCACTTTGGAGAGAGCAGTGCTGGTGGAATGATGAGGACAGAAGCCAGACTATATCAGTTAAGAAAGGAGAGAGAGAGGAGAGAAAGCAGAGGAGTTTAACTACCAAGGGCAGAAGAAAAATAGGATAATAATTAGCAGGGATGGAAGGCTCAAGTGAGGAGTTTTTCAGGATGAAGGGGGAAATAGTACCAAATGATGAATATCAGTAATTCAGAGAAACATGGGAAGATTTATATGAACTAATGCAGAGCAAAATAATCGCATGATATCACAATGAGTACAACAAAGTAAATGGGAAGATAACTAATAGGTGACATTCTGAGTAAGTGAAAAAAAAAACCCAACGTTGAAGATCCTGGAAAAGACCATGAACCATGCCTCTCCCCTTGCTGCAGGAAGATGGATGCTGTTGGACTAGAGTTTTACACTGTCACATTCAGTAATTCTGCTGAATGTTCTGCTTCATTCTTTCCCTGTGCCACAAGGAGAGGGCCATCAAATAACAGAAAGACAGCTGACCTTGAAGCTGTGACCATGGTTCAGGTCTTGCCTATGATGTGCCAATTGTGTAGTCCTGGACAAATCACCAAATCTCCTGCTACTCTAAGCAATTTTCTCCTATTACAAATTGCAGAGAAGGTACCCACCTGCATTGGTAGAGGGAGTTTCCTCACCTGGAAACCCCTTAGACTAATAAAACCCCCATCCTTGTTCCAAGGGAGGTATTGAACCTGAGAACAAGCTGTAGTCCCACCACATTCAAACCTAATGAGTGAACTCATCAGTAACTGGAACAATTACGACTCAATCTATTCACAGTGGGTAAAACCAATAATCACTTATTAAGTGCCTGCTGTGTACAAGGCACTAGGATAAGCCCTGGGACAAATGGAACAATGTAAAAAAGACTGGATTTATCTGTGTGACATTGGTTAATGTCACAATGACATTGGTTAATCTATGTAGTACTTTAATGTTTGCAAAAAACTTTAAAAATATTACCTCATTTGATCATCACAACAGCTCTGGAAGGTAGCCCCATTCTACAGATGAGGAAAATGAGACCAAGAGAAATTAAGTGACTTGCTATGGTTACATAACTAGTAGTTATCTGGCAGGATTTGAACTCAGATCTCCTTGAGACCAAATCTACCACTCTATGACCTCTCTGAACCTCTTTCTTTTCCTTTGTCTCTGAAGTTGCTTCCAGCTCTAAATCTATGAGGTTTGGAACTTATTTGAGTTTTATATGCAACCCAGACCAGTTTAGAATCCAGCAGTGGAGAGGAAGGAGTGGGGACCTTAAGAGATGAACTAAAAAGAATTAACTGCATAGGGAAAATAGGTGAAAAGATAAAGTAGAGAAAGAACTGAGCTGGGACAAAGAAAGGAGAGACAGGAAAGCCCTCCAGGCATCTTAGAGCAGAGGATTCAGGCTGAAGCTGCTAGTTTGTCCTCTCTCCTGAAGGACTCCTTTTCAAGACCAAGAATAGGTCTCATCATTCTGAACTTCTTCTCCTAGTGCCCATCCATTAACATACAATGTAATATATTCTGCTCACTTCTTTATCCAAACCTTTATGGTAAGTAACCTGAATTTTACCTCAACCACAAAGATTCCAGGGATTAGCTAGAGATAAATATAAATTTAAGGCAGTGAGTCAAAATTCTGTGTGAACATTAGGAATTTTCCTAACTGGGGATTCTGAGCAGTTGTAATTGTACTCCTAATTTAAATATAAACTCCTTAACATTTATTACAAACTCCTTAAAGCAGTAAAAGACAGAAACGCATGCATCTGAGGACCCATCATGGTGCATCTGGGCTTAGTCTCTCTGAAGAACTTTGGAATTGATTGTGAGACATGAGAAACATTGGCACAGGACTGCCCGGCATGGTGTGCCCACATCACAGAAGGTGCTGTGCTCCATGAGTGAAGTAGAATTGCAATAACTCAAAAGAAATATGAGATGCACAAATTTGGATGTTCATGTGGACTATTTGTGCCCAACCTGTGGTAGAGCCTTCCAAACTCATAATGGTCTGATCAGCTACACTCAGACACTCTATACCTTGACCCTGACATAGTGATGTCATTTCGGTTTTCTTTGAGCAGAAGGACAACAACCACCGTTGTTACAGATTGTGGCTAATTACATTTCCAGACTCGAATAGGATAGGAAGGAAGGGCTGGTCACTTGCCCTTTCTACAATGACACCACCAATCCACTAATGTTACAGTTATAATACCTGCAGTCTTCATAAAGTTCTGAGTTGGACATGTTTGATCCACATGGGTATCAGATGACAATTTCCAAGGAAAAGAATCCTCTTACCAACAAAGCTTTAACTTACTCATCAGTCTATGACTTGTGATTTATATATGTGCAGAGAAAGGTTCAGGTTTGCTCTGAGCCAGACTGGGAGCAATGGGGGGAAGTCCAAGAAAGGTGAATTTAAGCTTGATCTAGGGATGAACTTCCTCACAATGACAAATGTCCCACAGTGGAATGGATTGCCTCTGAAGCTGGTGGGCTCCCTTTCTTGGGGGAGATCTTCAAGCACTGGCTGGAGGACCACTTGTCAGAGACATTGCAGTAATAACATTACATTACAGACATTACAGATATTACATTACAGATTTCTTTCCAATGTGAATATGTTTTCCAACTCTCTGTTTTTATGATTCTGTGAAAGCATCTTATAACCAGTAGAAATGGGAGCTTGTGGTAGTTTTGCTTTATTACTGTGGTTGTTGCTGTTATCATCTCCTGCTTGACATGGTTCTTGGTAGTCCCCCTTGGGTCCCCAATACCCCATGAAGCCTGTGGCCAGTTGGAACGCCCTGAACTCCCCCTGACTGCTTTCCTTTTTCCTGTGACCAACAAATCAGTACCTAAAGTGCAGTGTGTCAGCTGTGGAATGTATAGGGAATGCCCCAGGAACTGAATCTATGTTAAATCATATCTAATCCAGAGACATTGCATTAGAGGCTTTTGTGATTTCCGGAATTTTTGCAGCCCCCATAAATCACAGCAGGGATGATCCAAACTGCATTTGCATCCAATGAGTCTGACCAGCCAGGATGCCAGAGGCTGCCAGAGATAGGAGACAGTGACTCCTTGGGGAATAGTATTGATGGGCCAGGCAAGATCTGGCTGCTCTAGCTGCTTCTGATTTTGTTGATGGGAATAACAGAAAGAGGGACTCCACCCACGACTTGCCCTTCTCCCTGGTTGCCATATGTAGTCTTTGTTTCTCTCCCTTATACAACGTTGTACAATGAGATACTTAGTACATCTTCAATAGTAATAATAACATTTACCATTTTTATCATCTACAAAGTCCTTTTCTTGTAGCAGCTGAGACAGGTGCTACAGGCTAGATAATCCCCATTTTACAGATGAGGAAACAGACTCAGAGGTTAAGTGACTTGCCCATGGTCACACAGTTACTAAGTATCCAGGGCCAGATTCCAGGCAAAGATTCCCCTCCCCCGCACTCAGCAGTTTCTCTTCTTATTCTAGCTGCATTGATTTTGTTTGCACAAAATACTTTACATGATAGAAACTGTCTCTTTTTATCTTTATGATTTGATTAAGAATTTTCTCCCAAATTGTGGTTCTGTATCTCAAAGTATGGTTTGAACCCATGTTTCTTGATTCACCTTTCTGTCTGCCACATCATGCTATCTCACAGGGTCAGAGGATCTTACATCAGGAGCTGAGACTTCAGAGGCCATCTAGTTCACCACTCCCATTCTACAGGAGAGGAAAGTGAGGCTCAGAAATGTTAGGTGAAAAACTTCATGAGTCATTGGTGGTATTTGAATGACAGAACCATAGTTCTTCCTCTCTCTCTCTCCCTCCCTCCCTCTCTCTCTCTCTCTTTTCTCCTCCCCCTCTCTCTTTCCCCTTCTCTCTGTCTCTCTGTCTCTGTCTCTCTGTCTCTGTCTCTGTCTCTCTCTCCTTCTCTCTCTTTCTGTCCATCTCTCTTTCTTCCCCTCTCTCTCTCTTCCCCTCTCTGTCTCTGTCTGTCTGTCTCTCACCTCCTCACCTCTGCTGGAATGGCATTGGTCAGTCACAAACCCTATCCTATCCCAATGCTGAGAGTTATGGAAGTTTTAACCTGTTCCATTTTCCCTATTTGTCCCTTCTTAGGCAACCTTTCTTTCCCTTGCTTTCCTTTGCCTTGCCTTGCCTTCCCTCCCCTTGCCTTGCTTTCCCTTGCCTTGGCTTCTCTCTCTTTGCTTTGCCATCCTCCCTTTGCCATCCCTCCCCCTGCCTTCCCTTGCTTTCCCTCCCCTTTCCTCCTCTTCCCTTCCTTTTCCTTCTCTTTCTTCCCCTTTCTTTACCTTCCCTTCCTTTCTTCACAAGCCTCTGCTTTTGGGGGCTTGCAGTATCCATGCCAGGCTTAGCGTGGACACCTAATTGACTTTAGCCCTACTATATCCCAGAATCCCCAAACCCAACCCATCCATCAGCCTCCATTAGTAAGGATTTCAGGCATACCACCATGCCCAACCTGTTTTTTGCATGGTCGCATGCTGTTTGCCAAGACTTACGTTATCTTTATTTTAAGTCACTCCCTATTTAGGGACCTTGTGTTCATTCTGTTGCTCAGTTTTTCAGGTGTACACTCACTCCTTTTCTCTCTGACAAGACCCCAAATCTCTTCAGAGCAGGATCATCTACTAATTAATCACCCCCACAGATGCTCAGTAATCTTTGCCTCCCAAACTTGGTCTTTCCTTTCTTCCTCCCAGTAACCCCACCATTCACCAAGGACTGATGTCCCATGTTTAAAACCTGGGGATTTATGTCCAACTCTCCATTCTCCTTCACTTTACCAGATCCAATCAGTCACCCAAGTCCAATTAATTCCAATGATGAAGCATCTCTGGCATCTGCCTCTTCTTCTCGATTTTCCCATCTGCCATTCTGGAACACTTTCTCATGACCATCCTCTTAGTCCATCATGAGATCATCCTTCTAGAACTGGAAGGAATAGGGTTGGAGCTGAGGTCCTCAGCTGCAGAGCTAGAGCCTTTTCCTCTGTACCTTGCTGCAGCCCAAGGAGATGATTGTCATAGTAACCAAGTTTTCCCAAGTCTACTCTCTTTCTCCCTTCCACACAGTCTATCCTTCATACTCTTGCCAGAGTGATCTCCAGTTCAGCCAAGCCTAAGTCTCTCCAGTACGAAAGGCACTAAGTGCCAAGTGCTCAGGATAGGAAGACAACACTGGAAGCAAACCCTTCCCTCAGGGAGCTTATATTCTAGGGGTGGTGAAGAGAACAAGGGAAACATTTAAATATGAAAAAGGAACAGGTTTATGGGGGAGGCACGAGGTAAATAATTGTACAGGTAAATAAGCACAAATACAGAGTAGATCTAAAGTCATTTGGGGCTTTAAATGCCCAAAAAAAGAGCCTGCAATTTATCCCCATGACCATAGGGAACTAGTGATGATTCTTGAGTGAAAGAGTAACATGGTCAGACCTATACTTCAGGAGGATCAGTTTCACTGCTGTATGGACCATTTGTCTGCTATATAATAGGGATACTCCTTTCAAGAATCAAAGTCGTGGACAGCTGGGTGATGCAGTGGATAGAGGGCCAGGCCTGGAGTCAGGAAGACCTGAGTTCAAATCTGGCTTCAGACACTCATTAGCTGTGTGACCCTGGGCTTAACTTAACTCTGTTGGCTTCAGTTTCCCCATGTGTAAAATGAGCTGGAAAAGGAAATGGGGTCAAAAAGTGCTGGATATAGCTGAAACAACTCCCCAACAACAAAAAAGGAGGGGCAGGTGCCTCTGGAATCATCGAGCCTGAATTCGAATCAGAGCCCTTTGCTCACTTCCTGCCTGGCCTCAGGCAAGGTGTTCAGTTGCTGCGTCTAAAGTATGAGGGATTTGGACTTGATGGCCTCCCAGGTATCCTCTGGCTTTTGATCCATAAACCACTGACTGTTCTCCATCTGTGACCTACCCAGTTAATTCTTAGCCTTCCCTGTAGCCTCCCTGTCGTGTCCCCATGCAAATGGCACCTTTTCCATGAAGCCTTCCTTGATTCTCTACCCCCACCCCCAGCTGCAAGTAAGCCTGCCTCTCAGAGCACCCTCTGGGTTCCTAAATGTGTACATTATATTTCACCTTCTAGTTGTTTCTTTAGGTCAAATCCAGTGGCAGATTCCCCTTCTAGACTTAGAGATGTGAGAGAGAGACAGAGAAAGAGGACAGAGACAGAGAGAAAAGGAGGAGGGGAGGGAGGGAGAGAGGGGGAGGAGAGAGAAAGAAAGAGAGAGAGAGAGAGAGAGAGAGACAGACAGACAGACCCTGGGCCTCCTCACTTCCATGTAGGTTCTGCCCATGGTAGGGACTTGATAAGTGTCTGAATCCAGTTGGGAATGGGGGAATTTTTTCATTTTATCAAAGCTTTGAATTCCCAGACACAAAAGGGCCCCTCCAGCTAGTGTGGATGGTAACTCTGACAGACTCAAGTCAGGAGACCTGGGTTCCAATTCTGGCTCTGTCCTTTCCCAGCTGTAAGACTCTGGACAGGTTACTTCTCCTCTGGGAGCTATTTAGGGAGACCCTGCTCATCTCAAGCAGGGTTAATGTGGCGGGGCCCTGACTGGGGTGTCTCCTTCACAGACTCAGCTACTTAGTTTGTCAAAAAAGAATCTTCTCATTCACTCTCTTTTTTTATGGAGAAGGGAAGACTGGTCATGTGGAGGGACCCCAGACACAAGCTTGAAAATAACTAGGAATTATGAGAAGCGTGAAAGGGATTCTCATGAGGCTATGTCAGTACAAGGTGGAGTAATTATGTGGGTAAATTAGACTGGGTCACCTCAGTCTTTTTGCTTTGGATTTCAGCCTTTCTTTGTCTGCGCATTACCATGGTGAGCCCTTATCTATAAAATGCCTGAGTTAGAGGAGATAATCCCTCCCAGCTCTGACATGCCCTATTCTAGGGACTCTTCCAGCCCCGACATCTCCTGTTCTCAGGCCCCTCCCAGCCCTGACATTCCCTGTTCTAAGACCCCTCCCAGCCCTGACATCCCCTGTTCTAAGACCCCTCCCACCCCTGGAATCCCCTGTTTTAAGACCCCTCCCAGTCCTGACATCCCCTGTTCTAAGACCCCTCCCAGCCCTGACATCCTCTGTTCTAAGGCCCCTCCCAGCCCTGACATCCCCTGTTCTAAGGCTCCTGATGGCTCTGAAATTCTCTGTTCTAAGGACCCTCCCTTCCCTCCCCCCAGCTTCCTCAACTATAAGATGAAAATGCCTTTTTAGCCACTTCCCAGGTTGTTTGGAAGCTACGATAATCTTTTCTCCCTTTTCAACGACGCTTTGGAAGTGCCCTCCATCCCTGCAGCAACCTCTCCCTCTGCTGATCGGACAGCTCCTCCAAGAGCCTTCATCTGAGGAGGATGCCCTGGCCAGCTGTTGTATCTCTTGCCGTCCTCTGTACTTTCTCTAACTTGCACGGATGCCCTTGTTCTCTCTCTCTTCTCACCCCCTTCCCTTTACATAGTCTTCCCATTAGAATGTAAGCTCCCTGAAGGCAGGAACTGTCTTTCTACTCCTGTTGTGCATGGCTGTTTGTAGGCAACTATGTATTTCAGTGGTTAGAGGGCTGGGCCTAGAGTCTGGAAGACCTGAGTTCAAATCTACCTGTAGACATGCACTAGCTGTGTGACCTTGGGCAAGTCATTTCACCTCTGTTTGTCTTAATCCACTGGAAAAGGAAATGGCAAACCACTCCAGTATCTTTGCCATGATCATCCCAAATGGTCCACGGGGTCATGAAGAGGCAGACATAGCTGGGATCTGTTAAGCACTTAATAAATGTTTGTCACCTGACCGACTCTAACACTTTACAAATTAGATGACATTCCCCATAACAGCAACAGAGTGGCAGCAGCAAAGGCTTTGAAGCCAAAAGGCCTGGGTTTGAATCCTGACTCTATGTGGCCTTGCCCAAGTCCCTTGGGCCTTCTTTCCCTCATCTGTAAAATGACCTTGTGATTTCCATTAAACCAGCAGAGCAGATGGAACTGTCATACCCAGATAGCCAGATTTCCTGTGGTCCTGAGGATCCAGCAGGAGCAGCAAGAACAGGAACATGGCAGGTCCTTCCACCCAACCTTCCTGCCCTTTTCCCCTTTCCCAGTGCTCATTGGCCAGTTCCCTTCTGCCCCCATGCCCCCATTGCTCATGGCTGCTCCCACTGTTTGGATGAGCAGAGGAGTCAACCAAACTTCCAGTCTTCTGGTAAGATGGAGGATGATGGAGACTTCTCATGGCCCTGCCAATGCACCCTCATCTTGCTGATGAACCTTCCTATATTTTCCCCAATTAGAATAGGAATTTCCTATGAGTAGGGACTCTCATTTTTATATCTCCAATGCTTAGCTCAATACTTGGCACAGATTAAGTACTTAAATACATTTTCATTCATTCATTCCCCTTTTGACACATGTAAAAAATGAGTTCCAGAGAGGGCAAGCCACTTACCCAGCGCCACACAGCTAGTCAATGACAAAGCCAGGCCTCCAAACTGGATGTTCTGATGTTTGACACCACACCAGGCAGCTCCCCATCTTTGACCTCAGCTAAGGCACTCTTCACTCCTTCCAGATGACTAATGACCACAGGGAAGACTCAGGCCAGGAGTGACCTCTCATCAGAGCCTTTCAGGCTCCTCACCAATGTGATACATGGCTAATTGCTTACAATCCCTTGACTGGCTTTTAATCTGGGTGATAGTACATGGATGGCCCAGTGCCAGAATGAATCTGGTAAGTAAAGTTTCACAAGCTGCTTTATGGGGCTTGGGGTCCATCAATTTGCTCCGTTCTCTTCATCGGGGAACCTTGTAATTCAAGGAAGCGAAGGAAGGAGGAAGACGTGATTTATTCTGGGTACTTCTGGGTGTTGCTCCTGTCTGATTGTGGACAGGAGAGAGTGAGCTCTATTGTTTCTTTTCAATATTTATGGGCCTTTTTACAGAGTTTTACCAGATAATCGTTGTCAGGCTCGGTGTTTTCTCTTCTGACAATTCAATGGACCTGATCACCACTGGGAGCAGACAAGACCTGGGGGGATTTAAGTGAGTTGTGTTTGGTCTTCCTCACTCGCAGGACACACTTTTCTCCATCTTGCTTAGGTTGTTTTTTTCTTTTGAATTTTCTTTTTTTGTTCCAGACTTGCGATTTCACAAGTGTATGGAGCTTTTCTCATAGAAATTCTTTCCGTCAGTGTCGATCAGAAACTATCTGTGGGATTCTGGGCAAAATAGTTAATCTCCCCAGGCCTCATCTTTTTTACAATGTGGGGCATTGCCAATGGATTCCAGGATGTCCGAGGCTTTCCAGCTCTCCACCTATGATTCCAGAATTCTATGAATTCATCTCTAACACATAGTACCAGCAGAGCTACAACTAGAGATTTTTGTGCCAGAGGCTGGGCAGAGTTGTCATCAGTGGGGTGTGGCCATTAGAAAGAAGATGTATATCCAACCTGGCAGGATAGCGTTCTCTACACTGCTATAGAACTGGCCATTGCAAGAGAGCAGAGGGGGTGTGAGGTGGTCACCCAGCGGAGGGAAGCACAACCTGGGATGGTGCTGTCAGCGTCCCTTAAATTTGAATGCTCTGGAACAAAGCCCTCGCTGTCTCATCCTAGTTACTGCCCTGATTTTTAGAGCATTACCTAGAGGAACAGAAGGGTTAAATGATTTGCATGGGGGTCACATAGTACACGATTGACCTCCTTAGTACACATGGCCTATACTGTGATCTCAGGGTTAAAGGCTTTGAATGCTTTACTTCTCTCCCCGCCCCATTGTAATTCATAGTTGTTTTCTAGAATGGTTGGATCAATCCACATCACTAGTAATATAAAACCTTTCTTCCCATAGCCCTGCCATCACTGACTGTTTCTGGTCTCTCTCTCTCTCTTTCTTTCTTTCTTTCTTTCTTTCTTTCTTTCTTTCTTTCTTTCTTTCTTTCTCTCTCTCTCTCTCTCTCTCTCTCTCTCTCTTTCTCTCTCTCTCTCTTTCCTTCCTCCCTCCCTCTTTCTTTTTTTCTTTCATTCTTTCTTTCATTTTTGCAAATATCACTCTATGAATTTGAGCAATCATTGGATTTTAGTCCTGGCCCCAATACAATTTAGCTTTGTGTGACCTTGGGCAAGTCATGTGCACTCTCTGCTGTCCTACTGGATGCTCCTTGCTTCTTTGTCTATTGTCCACCTCCTAATCATGAATGTTTTCCAAGGCTCTGTCTTGGATCCTCTCTTCAATATCTCTGTATTGAGCCCTAGTCTCTCTATTGAACTCCTGTAGCACCTTGACCAGTGACCAACTGGTTAGCAAGTGTTTATTAAGCTCTCACTACTCTTTCACCTTTCAAATTGCCTTCAAAAACACTATGCAGACGTCTGTATACATGTTTACGCACAATGTTGTATGACTACACACATATAAATGCATGCACATTTACTCATAGGTAGGTACAGGCGTGTGTCATATGTTGTGTGAATGTACATACAGCATGGTGCTTCACTGTACAATATGTCTATGTGTACATGTGTGTGATTGTGCAGCTACACATCTGTGCACACGTGTTGCATTATATAAGCACACTAAATAAATGTACGTGTTCAGAAGATGAGTAGGGCCATACACGTGTGCCCAGATGCTGTATAATATGCTTGTGTGCATGCACATGGTGTATGCAAATGTGCACACAGGTGTGTTTACATGCACACACCAGCTATCTTACTATGTCTTTATATTCACATCCTAAATAATTAACACGTTGCTTCCTCCTTGCTCCTTGATAGTGTGGCTGGTTTGCTGTGATTTCTTGGGGGAAAAGGGGGCCCTTTCTTTGTGTCTCCAACCTTTATCCCAATGCTTATCACATACTTTGATTACAGTGCTTTGACTAAGTGCTTAACAAAAGTGTGTTGACTGACTGACTGTCACTGTGCTAAGCGCCCGAAGATACAAAAAAAGGTACTCCAACCCTCCCCAATTCCAAACAAAAGCTGTGGTTCTTCCCCTCAAACAGCTCAATTCCTAATGAGCATGAACATGAAAGTCATTATGCTCACATAGTCTCTACAATGTAAATGGGAGCTAATCTCTAAGGGAGTGACTGAGTGGGCTCCGTGGGAGAGGGTGGAAAGGGCTCCTGAAGAAGGGAGGCTTCCATCTGAGCTCTGAGGGAGACAGAGAACTAGAGGTAAGGAGGAGAGGGGCATTCCAGCCAGGCAAGGAGCACCGAGTGGAACATCCAGTGGATTTGAATCAGTACAGGTCGAGAGGGGTGTGAAATGGGAGAGGACGGGGCAATATCAGAAGAGGCCAGGCTGTGAAGCACTTTAAATGCAAAGCGCAGTATTTTATATTTCATGCTGGAGGTGATTGGGAGCCACTGGAGTTTATTGAGGAGGGGAGGGACATTGCCAGGACTGAGCTTTCAGAAGATGACTGGCTGCTGAGTGAAGAATGGGCTGTAGTGGGGAGAGACTGAAGGTGGGCAAACCCCCACCCCCAGCAGCTGCTGTCGTAGTCCAGGTGTGAGGAGTGAGGGGATGGAGGTGTACACGTGGGGAGGGACCGCTGTGTGAGTGAAGAGAAGGAAAAGGATATGATAAATGTTGTGAAGGTAGAAACGGTGAGACTTTGGATTTGGGCGTGGGGAAGATGGGAGGAGGAGAGAGTGATACAGAGGTAACGCCCTCCCTCTCTCCTGCTCTCCAGCTGTGTGACCACCTGCAGGGCACCTCCCTTCTCCGGGAATTCTTTAGGGTTATAAAAATTATGTCAAAAGAGGTCCTCCTGACAGCTGGTTAGCCACTGGGTGTCTGCACTTAGGCATCTCAAACTCAGCAACCAAAATAGAAGGCACAGCTTCCCCAATAAACCCACCTTTCTTCCAAACTCCTCACCTCTTCTGAGAACTCCAGCATCTTCCCAGACCCTCAGGTCTCCTACTTCGAACCATCCCAGACTCTTCTTCTTCCTAATCCAGTCTATTTCCACGTTCTGTCATTTCTACCTCCATGGCATCTCTCATATTTTCTCTCTTCCCTCCATTCCACATGACCCCCACCCTTCTTTTGGTGTGCATTATCACTTCTCTGAGTTACTTAGAACTCTCTCTCTCTCTCTCTCTCTCTCTCTCTCTCTCTCTCTCTCCACACACCTCCCTGCCCCTTTCCTCTTTGTCTCTGTCCATTTGTCTCTCCTCACTCCAACCCATCCTTTACAAAGCTGTCAAATAAGGTTTCTCAGCCCTCCATATATCCCTGCCCTCCTCAGAAACCTTCCATGACTCCCTATTACCTCAAATTGCATTTGTATCCCAACTACATAGTATATAAGAGGCATTTAACAAATGCATGTTTATTGATTGATAAGACAAAATACAATGCACCAAATCTGACATTTATGAGCTTCCTCACCGTGGATCCAGCCAAGCTGGAAGTTCCACTCTGTACCTGAGTTACCCAAGTGTACATCTGCTTCATCTCCACTTCTGAGGATCCCTTTCTCCCTTCAAGTCCCAGGTCCCATTCTACTTTCCTCGAGGGAAGCTTTCGGAGTCCCCTCCACCACAACCATTACCTCTCTCTACCTTCCCAGATTTCCTGTTATTTTCTATCTGGGTAAACCTCACCTCTTGGTAGAATGTAAGCTCCCTGAGAGCAGGACCCATCTTATTTTGGTCTCTGAAGCCCCAGAGCCTGGCAGAGGGGCATTACCACAAAGCAATCGTGTTGCCATTCCTGTGCCCATCAAATCTTTCTTGTGGGATCCAGCCTATAGTGGCTAAAGGGGCTTTGATTTTTCTTGGGAATAATGAAGTTTTTATCATACTAATTAACAAGTTGGCATAGAGCCTTTCCTCTCAGAGCCTCCTCCACATTGCTTGGTTATTTTCCACGACACCCTTGGAGGTGGCTCAGCAAATAGAGCCGCTTAAGGATGTGAGACTATTTTAATTAGAATAAATGTGCTGCAGGGGGTCACAGTACTCCCATGCTATGTGATTATTTCATTTGAATCAGTGCTTTTTCCTCTCCCCCTTACCCCCTACCAGGGAAATCCAGGCCCAGAAAAAGTTAATGAATTAAGCAAAGTCAAGGCAAAGTCAAGAGTGGTAAACAAGAGGTAATAGCTCCCCATCACTAGGTCTTCCAGCGAGGGCTCAATGGCCACTCATGAGAGATGTAAAGCAAATTCATGTTCTAGTGTGTGTTGGACTATGTGACCCTGGAGATCCCCAGCTCTATCCTACTCACTTAATGCATAAAATTCTGTATGGTGAATACAATGATAATGCCTCTAATTCTGCCTAACACTTTGAGGCTGGTCCTGACACTACCTTCGTGACCTTAGACAAGTCATCTAACCTCTCAGGGCCTAAGTTTCCTCAGATGCAGAATAAGGGGGTTGGATGAGGTAACCTTGAAAGCCCTTCTACTGCTACGTCAAAGATTCTGAGAGTCTCAAAGCACTTTCCTCAGAGCACCCTCATCACCATTTTACAAAGAAGTAGACAGGCTCAGACCAGGGAAGGACTTCCTAAGGGTCCAGAATTAGTGAGATCAGAACCCAACCTGTCCTATAACCAGGGCAATGAAAATACCCAAATTTCAATCCAGTCTTCTTCTCGTTTTGCATCACCTGGTGGTGGCCCAGTTTTCCCCATTTTTGCTCTCATATCAAAGCCCTCTCTCAGTCCTTTACAAATGTTCCATCTTCGGTGCTATTGCTCCAACAACCAGCAGGGGCCACTGAATACTGAATATTTATACACGACCATCTGTCTTTATGAATGAAGGAGGAGAGACGCCAATCCAGAAGAAACGTCCCTCCTAGGGCATATGGGTTTTCTCTTAGAAAAGGCAGCTAAGTGGAATGGAGGGTTTTCCTCCTGGGGCTGTTACTGTTTCGAAGGGGTGAATATGCAATCAGACCAGGTGCAAGGATTTCCACTAGGGGTTGGGGAGGGATCTGGAGACTGAGCATGAGCCGGAGGCAGAGGAAGTTGGAGACAGGAGTGAGTCACCCTGGCCACCAAGAGCTTATGTCCTACAAGGCAGATTTGCGTTCCCAGTGGAGGAAACATGGGGTACACAGGACTGTACCTTATGTACTCAGCACATACCACACTAAGTTCCATCTGACTTTGTGACTCTGACTGGTTCAGCTTGTATTACGAAATCACCCTGTGAACAGTGTACTTTTGTAGGATGCCTAAAGAACTGGGGTGTCTGGAGAGGCTTTGGAATCTCTTGTGTTTTGGGAGCTAAAAACACTTGAAATAATATTTCTAAGTCATAGGTTTGTAGATTGGCAGCACTGCAGGCAAACATAGATGGTAAAATGTAGACTGTTAGAGCTGAGAAGGGCCTGAGAACAAGGGATGTCAGGGTTGGGAGGGGCCTTAGAACAGAGAGTGCTAAAACTGGGGAGGACCTTTGAGATCGTTTAATTCAAGTCCTTTATTTTATAAATTTGGAAACTGAAAAGTGAATCCCCCAAAGTCACAGGACTAATCCACAGCAAAGCCATGTATTATTTCCATATTTGAGTGTTTAATCAATGAAAAAACCTTTGATTTTTTTTTATTTGTATTTAAATTCCTTATTTGATTTTGTGAAAAAGGAATTCTTCACCCTCTGCATCATCCCGAGTGAATCCAGCCCCTGGAGCCCAAGCCACAATTATGCAATGAGCAGCCAGACTAAGTGTGACGCCCTCTCGGGATAGAAATAGCCAGAACTCTCAAGCCATAGGGGACATTGTGTCCTGTAGAAATGGTGTGTGTGTGTGTGTGTGTGTGTGTGTGTGTAGTACCTTCATGTAATTCAAAAACAGCTAGTTTTTCTCAAG
>CM053587.1:343673450-343751531 GCA_028646515.1 Pseudochirops corinnae | reverse complement strand
GGAGAAAGGGAGTTCTATGGCCACAAGCCTTGGCATAACCTTCACATCGCTGACGAAAGGTCGCAGGCTGGCTCAGAGCAACGGAAAGGGAAAGATTCCCCAGCTGGGTTTCTCAGGTACCTCTCAGATAACTAAAGGTCCACAGATCTTACAGAGGACCTTACCACTCCCCTGCCCCTGGCCGTACCTCAGTTTCTCCATTTATAAAAGGATGAGGTTTAACTGGGTGGCCTCTGAACTTCCTTCTTGCTTTGATATTCTATATTCTACGTTCTGACATTCTGTGTTTTAAGGCTCATTCTTCCTCTGATGTTCTGAGTTCTAGGTGCCTTTCAGCTTTGATATTTTGTGTTCTAATGTTCCTCCCAGCTGTGACAGACCATGTCCTAAGCTCCCTCCCACTTCTGACGTCCCCTGTTTTCAGCTCCCTCCTACTTCTGACATCCCCTGTTCTAAGGCCCCTCCCAATTCTGACATCCCCTGTTCTAAGGCTCCTCCCACTTCTGACATCTCCTGTTTTCAGCTCCCTTCTAGCCCTGACATCCCCTGTTCTAAGGTCCCTCCCAGCTCTGACATCCCCTGTTCTAAGCTCCCTCCCAATTCTGATATTCCCTGTTCTAAGGGCCCTCCCAGTTCTAACACCATGTTCTATGGGCCCTCCCAGCATGCACATGTTCTAAAGTCCCTCCAAATTTTGACATTCTCTGTTCAAAGGGCCCTCCTGACTACTCTTCCTGTGTAGCATCACATCTCTAAAATGAGGGAGATGGACAAGTTGACCACAAGTCTTCTGTCCCACCCCCATCCTCCCCCCAGCTAAATATCTCTAATTCCTACAGTTTGGTAAAAATTTATTAGGTTCTTGGACCTGGCATCAGGAAGGCTTGAGTTCAAATCCAGTCTCAATACTGACTGTATGACCTTAGGCATGTCACTTAACCTCTATCTTGCCTCAGTTTCCTCATCTATGAAATGGGCATAATACTAGCACCTTCCCGGGCTGTTGTAAGGATCAAATGAAATTATAATTGTAAAAAGCTTAGTTGTAAGTCGTTTAAATATGCCTGGCACATAGTAGGTGCTACGTAAGCATTAGAGATGATGCTAATGTTGCCAGGCTGGTCCTTAGATACCAAATAGGTCTCCTTCACTAAACCCCCTTTTGAACCCTCTGTAGCCTGCTAAGATGTGCCAGAGCTTAGGTACAGCCACTGAGAAGCAAGGCTTTCCTCCTCACCATGGTAGGACTCTAGTGGATGGCAATATCCCTCCTAAAATGGGACCTGGGACTTCCTATGGGGTCCAATCAATGCCCATCATTGGCACAGGGCTGCAGCTAATATAACCAGCTGTGGTGAATGGCAGCCCAAGATGGTTAGTTTTCACTTTATCCGGAGAGCTCTGGAATGATTTGTTTTGTGATAATAGATGTGTTCAGTGCATGGAATCTGAAAGGAGCTAATTAATGCTTTTCACCTGGTCCCTGGCCCTTGTCATCATCATAACATTAGCTAGCATTGATGGGAGGCATTAAGCCCCACAAAATGCTTTCCATGTGCTAGCTTACTGTCCCTTATCATAAGCTTCAGAGCTAGAAGGAGCTGCCGAGGGCATCTGAGCCAACCCACCCATTCTATAGATGAGGAAAATAAGGTTCAACGGCTCGGATTGGGCCTCATAGCTAGTATGTATCAGAGCTGGAATTTAAAACCCAGGCCTTCCTGGTGCCAGGTTCTGTGCTGGATCCACAAGGCATTCTCCAGAAGAACAAGTCAGTTGATTTACCATGCCTGCTGAGCATGTACAACTCAGGACCACACATGAATCCTGTGCAATCCCATGGAAGGGGCACAACAGACATGTGTCTGTCCTTCACCCAATGTCATGTGACAGAGACCTCTCTGGCCGCTGTCCAGATGGGCCAGAGCTGGTCACTGGCATTCAGAAAGGGAGCTATTTTTAGAAATCTATTCAAAGTTTAAACTTCTCTCCGTTTCAGACAGTGGCTGGCTTAGCTCAAGGGAGAGAAAGTCAAACATGACTGTCAAATTCCAGTAGATTTTGAGGTAGCTGGGCGATATGGTGGATGGAGTGAAAGCGAGTCAGGAAGACCTGAGTTCAAATCCTGCCTCAGACTTAGCTGGGCAGCCCCTGGTCGAGCCCTCTGCCTCAGTTTCCTCATCTGTAAGATGGGAACAATAAGGACATCTACCTCCCAGGATTGTTGTGAAGATCAAATGAGAAAATATTTGGAAAGCACGGTGCAAGTTTTAAAGTACCATAGAACTGATAGCCATTATAGTACAGCAATAATGACAGCCATTATATTGTTATCTTGGAGTAACGGGCTCTGTTTTGGAGCAAATCTTACTGAGTACCTCAGTTACCCCAGACCTTTCTCGGGTTCTGTGGGAGATCAATAAGAAGTATTAGGATTTCCCCTTCATGTACCTTTTAGCCAAATTACCTTACTTACAGTTTCCTGACCTTATCATTCTATCTCCCATCTGTGTGCCTTAACATAGGTTGCCCCCAATGACCGAAATGTCCTCTTCTCACCTCTGCCTCTTGGGATCTGTGACTTCTTTCAAGACTCAGTTTATATAACATCTTCTCTGGTTGACTTCCCTCACCTCCCTCTCTCCCCCTGGGACCCTCCTCCTTCAAAGCTCCTTCTCCACATACATGTTGTATCCTCTTGGTAAGCTCCTTGGGGACAGACAACTTACTTTTTTCTTTGTGGCCCCAGTACCTAAACACTTTACCTTGGACATAGTAGATCCTGAATAAATGGTTGTGAAATTGAGCTGATACAGGCATCCATGAAGCTTATACACTCTATAAGGGAGCAAAGATGATCCATGGTCCAGGACCCTAAGTTCTTCGATACCATGACCAGATTCAATTGAATCACTTAAGGATCATACCCGCCACCAATTATGTGGCTCTGATTCATTTTACTCCCACTCAGATTCCCCTGTAAACAATCTCAGAATATAATTTGTGTGTTGGTCCCCACAGATGTGGGTAAAAGGATCTCTAGCTTCCATACAAGCATTCAAGGTAACAATGAATGTCAAGAACAGGACAGCCTTTATTTCATCTCATAGAAAGTATGAAAACTAAGAATGGATTCTCTGTGGCCCCAGATTGATCAACGCAGATCTCTTCCCTCTCTGGGAAGTCCTCCCTTCCCCTAGGACCCTAAACAAGACCTCTTACTCAGAGCACCACTTTTAAGTCTTTCTTGGGAAGGAAATTCAACTTTAGGTTACTAGGGAGACAGCCACCTTCCAATCACACCCACACTTTCCAGAGAAAGGAAAGTCCAGGTCTTTTGCTCCAACATATTGTGGCTTCGTCCCTTACTACTTCTCCAGCTCAGAGATGCTATGAGCTTCTTTTGCCCAGAAGCTCTGCCTTCTCTCACTAGGTCACTGGGTCTTTGGCCTCTCTAGGAACTTAACTGTATAGACAGGAAATCCTGAACAAAACTGGACAGGAAATCCTCCTCCCCGTGCCCTAACCCAGCCCCTCCTCCATCCTTTTCAGGATTCTGGGGGTCAGGAATTCCTACCATTTAACTCAGTGACTATAGGTTACTATACTGTATGACCTTGGACATATCATGTCACCTCTTTGCATCAGTTTCCTTATTTGTAAGATGACTAGATGTAAGATGGACTAGATGACCTCTAAAGCTGGAAGGGAATTTAGAATGGAAGAAAATCAGAAAGGCCTTAGAACAGAAAAGGTCAGAGCTGGGAGAAGCCTTGGAACAGGGGATGTCAGAGTTGGGAGGGGCCTGAGAACAGGGGATGTCAGGGCTGGCAGGGGCCCTAGAACAGAGGATGTAAGAGTCCAGAAGCATCTGGACATAAGATATTGTCATATGACAGGACCTTAGGTCAGAGGCTATCAGAGCTGGGTGGAACTTTATTAGGTAACATGTTACAGTGGGAAAAAAAAGACCATGGTACTTGCAGTTGAATGCCCTGGGTTCAAAGCCCTTCTGTGATGCTTATTCCCCATGTGACTGGATAAATCACTGGATTTTCCCAGGCCCCAGTTTCCTCATCTGTAAAAGGAGAAAGGTGGGGCTAGAGGCCTCTGAGGTCTCTTCCAGCCCTAACTCTAGGACCCTATGAAGGGACTCATCAGAGGACACACACCCACTGAGTTAGTGTCACAGATGGAAGCAGAACCCAGGCCCCCCAACTCTCATTCTGTGATTTTTCCTACGCCCTGTCCAGGTTTGAAGGGTGGGAGAGTTTCCATAGGTGGCGCTACAGACTGGAGTTTGGAGGTGGGATACAGAAGTGTGGGGGCATTCTGTGGGGTGGGGGAACAGCTTAAGGAAGGCAGGAGACAAGAGAAATGGCCAGAAGGCCAAGTCTCCAGGCCTGAGCCTGAGGAACTCCAGTTATGCCCTAAAAAGTCAGCCTTATTTATATACAAACCGAAAGGGCAGGTTCCTTATAAATGGTCATCTCCAAGACCTGGGGACTTCTACCTCATTTCAAGCACGCGCATTAAATAACAACTGAATCACTTGGCAGTTTGAACTCTGCTGTACTGTTAAATATCTTTAGGGATTTAAAAAATATATTTATACAAAGAGGTCTTTGTTCCCGGCCTCTGCTGGGACTATGCTGGGGATATTAGCTAGAAACCTGATAGCTAGACATTGCTACAAATCCAGGAGCTAGTACATTGTGAATCGTCTGCAACTGGAATTAAATCAGGCCTTTTGTACCAGGCTGATCAGGCCTGTGGTCTTGGGAAAGTAACAATTGTGTAAGGAAGGAAGGCTCTTTAACCCTTGAAGGGAAGGACAGAGGCCTGGGCCCAGAGCTGTAGCCAAGCCAAAGAAGTGAGGTTCATCAGACGGTTCTGTGAGAGGAAGGGGCAGATTGAGCCCCGAAACCTCACTGGGAGACCACCGCTTTCATATCTCACCAGGAGAGTCAATACTCAATAGAAGAACCTTAGAACTTTGAACAAAGAAGGTCAGAGCTGAGAAAGGCCTTAGAACAGAGAACAGAGAACGTCAGGGTTGGAAGGGACTTTAGAACAGAGAAGGTAAGAGTTAAGAAGGGCCTTAGAACAGGGAATGTCAGAGCTGGGAAGGGCTTTAGAATATGAACCAAAGAATGTGAGAGCTGGAAGGTACCCTAGAGTACAGAGCAGTAGGGTTGTCTGGGTCCTTAGATCATGGAACGTGGCAATCTGTGCTAAAAGTAACATTTGAACACAGACATAGAACAGCAGTTCAGAGAACTGGAATGTTAAAGGTCAGTGCTTGCCAGGCCCCTTAAAGATCCTCTTTCCCAAGCCTCTAATTTTGCAGATAAGGGAACCAAGGTCCAGAGGAATTCAGTCACTTGGCTAGGGCAGAGTGGCCTAATTAGTGGCCTAGCCATGAGTAGAATCTAGCCCTTCCCCATTCTGGCTCTGTTCTAGTTCTAGAGTCAATAACGCAGCCCAATTTGCCCTCCCTTCCTCCCCGTTTCCTTCCCCCTTTCCCCAGATGGCAGTGGATGTGGAGATGTCAAGGCCCTTGTCTTGGCGATGGAGAGTCTGGGGAGCTCCATGTCAGATGGAGGTATTGTGTATTTTTATCTTCCGACGCTCTATTTAAATGGTGAGCAGTGGGGGGTGGGGGTGGTGTGAGGGTGAAAAGATGTCTTCAGTTGTGTCTGCTGATGCTGAAAGTTCCCCAACGTGGGCATGCCCAGGGAATGAGTGCTTTCACATTGCATCTGAAAAAGGGATGGAGGTGTTGTCTTTGGGATGAAATCTGGAACAGAGGCCATGACCCTTTCTACTTTCTCAGAAATCCCAGGGCCTCAACATGAGAGTTGGAGCGTTAACCCCAGTGTTCTGGACAGATTCCAAGGCAAGAATTCTATTTGGCAAAACTTCAAGTGCCCCCAGGTGGCTGTGGTTGAAAATGTTGAGTCTCTCATTTCTCTGCCCCCGAAGTATTCTGTCTTAAGGCAGCATGGTGCACTGAAGAGAACAGTGAATGGGACTGCCAGAGTCCTGCATTCTGGTCCTTGTGGGCTAACCTTGGACAAATCCCTTCTGTGATGGTGCTGGAGGGAGAACTTAGAAGCCTCATGGGCAACCAGGAGAATTCCAGCTCCCCACTGGGATTGGGCAGTGGGCATGGAAAGGGCTGCCAGGGAAGCTGAGTAATTATTAGGAGAAAGCCAGGTCTCAGGGGCTTCAAGAAGATGGAGGGAGTGAGGAAGGAAATGGTGTGAGATGGAATCTTGTGACCTGGCTTGGGTGCTGATTCTCCAGTGCTAGGTGCTGGAGATGCAGAGGCAAAGGACCAATATTCCCTGTTCTCCAGGGGGTTACATTCTAAGGGAGAGATTAGTTATAAATAGCTACAGAGTAACCACAGAGTCCATAAATATGTGGCTACATATTTGTAGCTAAATATAAGATGGGCAACCAGTCAGTGAGTCAGCTGGCATGAATTGGTGTATTAATTTATTATAATTATATTTTATTTATATAATTTATTAAATAATTTATATTTCTATAATCAATTAAATAATTTATGTTTATATAATAATTAATTATGTGCTGTTTGCTGAGCACTAGAGAGGGGAAACCCTCATAATAAGGGGAATCGAGGAAGGCTTCACCATGGTGACTCATGTTATTCATTTTAATTATCTGTTAATTAATTAATGCCATATTAAAAATCAACAAAATTTTCAGAGACCACTTGACAGTCACCCCAACCAGCTCCTCAGGTATCCTGGTCCTGGTGACTAGAAGCCATTAAGGTCAGTCTGGATCTCTCTGCTTACCTTGGATACCAGCTCCCGATTCTTTCTAGTTCAAAGGTCATTTTCCTTGTTGGAGAAAGTAGAAGGAAAAGAATCAGTGCTGTTCTACCTTCTGTCTATTGGGCAGTAGCCATACCCCTGTTTTGATCCTCCTCATTCCCTCAACAGAGCAAAAAACACACCCCAAATCCCCAACTCCACATCTTGTCGTCATTGTAAGAGTTGTGCATCCCTTGGTCTTTGGTAGAACCTGGCCCTTAACTTTTTGAGTTCTAATGTTTCTTTCACACTTACAATCCATGTTTTAGGAACTAAGATCTCTCTCAGTCTGGCCCTCCCCATATTCTATGTTCTAATCCCTCTTTTAACTTCGATATTTGACTTCCCAAGGACCCTCCCATTTGGTTGTTGTGAGGATCCAATGAAGTAGTGGGCAGATAGTACTTTGTGGGAAACTGCACTTATAGTTGGGAAGAGAGCTGGGTTCAAATCTTACCTATGACACTTGCTAGCTGTACAACCCTATTCAGGTCTTAATCAGGGACTAACTTTTCTCCATCTGTGAAATGGGGATAATCATACCTTAAGGGAGTCCTTGTGAAGTTCAAAGGAGACTATATATGTAAGCTTTCTTGCCGTCCTTCAGGCAGAACAGGCTAGCTCAGGGGTGAGGAACCTGTGGCCTTGAGGCCACACATGGCCCTCTAGATCATCAGGTATGACCCTTTGATTAAATCCAAACTTCATAGAACAAATCCTCTTCAGGTGCTGTATGTGAGGACCTAGAGGGCCTCACATGGCCTCAAGGCTGCACGTTTCCCACCCCTGGCAGTTGGGGTTCTAGAACTTTGTTCCTCTGCACTGGCTGTCAATGAGCTTCCCTCCCCTCCACTGAGGCTGAAATGCTTGGCCTCTTCATCTCTGACTCTTGGGGGAGGAGCAGGCGCTGTTGTAGGCATAAATAAATAGGTTTTATTTTTATGTTAATAAAAATAAATATAGGTAAAATAAATAATATGCTTCATTATTAATTATAATGTATATTAACAAGAATTATTGATAATAATTTAATAAATAGATTTGAATCTATAAATGCTTGTCTCCTTCCTTCAAGGCTCAGTCCCCATACCATCTTGTAGAGGAGGCTCTTTCTCATCCTCCCAATTGGGAGAGCACTTCTCTCCAAACTCAACTGTATGTTTTCTGTCTCTTTCTCTCTTTCTGTCTCACTCTCTCTCTCTCTCTCTCTCTCTCTCTCTCTCTCTCTCTCTCTCTCTCTTTCTCTCTCTCTGTCTCCCTGTCTCTCTGTCTCTCTCTCTTCCCTCCCTTCCTCCCTCTCTTCCTCCTCACTGAAATCAGAGCCATATTCCTATCTCCATCTCTGTATACCCTATTCTATACACACACATACACACACACAGTGTAAGTCACTGTCTGGGGGGCAGAGTATGTTGTTACCTAGTGTAGTGGGGGTCACAACTCTCAGTCATGGCCATGCACAAGGGCAAGGGGCCCAATAAGAAAGGGCAGAGAACAGTCTAGGCCCACTGGGAAGTGATCCAGTCCAACTCAGCACTGGAGAACCCCCTGCAAGCTGTGGTGGGAAGTCCAGGAGGACAGGGCTGATTAGCGGGGCAGAAGGAGGCAGTGGCTGATGATTTATGCAGATAAGTAGCTCAGGGGGAGAGTATTGGACCGAGAGTCAGGAAGATTTGAGTTCAAATCTAACCGCAGACATTTACTAGCTGTGTTACCCTGGGCTAGTCGCTGAACCTCTATCAGCCTGAGTTTCCACATCTGTAAAATGGGGGTCAAATGCCACCTCCTGGGATTGTTGTGAGGATCATGAGATGATATTTGTAAAATTTGCTTGCCAAGGACTTGGTACATAGTAGGTGCTCTATATAAATCTTATTTTCTCTCTCTTGAAGGAAGGACCTGGTACGGAATCCTAGCAGACTGCTTTCCAGGGGCATGTCCTCCAGCTTTGCTTGCTGCCCCTGGAATTTGAGATCCAACATTTCTGGCATCTATAGAAGATTGTCGAATGCTGATGCGCTCACATGAGAACCAGGGGGTGAGAAGGGGCCAGTACTGGGAAGATGGCATCTGGATTCAGTCACTGATTCCCCAGGTGCCTAGGGCAGGTCACTGGTGGTCAGTGCTGCTGGGGGTGAGAGAGGTTCTGGGAGAAATGTTACCTCAATGATGGTCAGTTATTAGGAGTCTGTGTAATTTATCTGGAGTCAATGAATTGTAAAATGCCTTGTCCAAGGTCACACAGCAGAGGGGTGTCTAGGCAGGACTTGAACTCATATCTTCCTCTCATTGTTCTGTGCTACTGCCTGCCTATTTGTGAAGTTAAAATGAATGACTGAGTAACTCTCCTACTAGTTTGTTTCTTGTATTTATAAACATTATTCTTTCCTTTTTTTCGAAACAAGACCAAGTCTCCCCATCTGGCCTAGACTGGAAGAGCAGAGCCTCCTCTTGGGCTGACCCCACTATTCTTTTGAACAGAAGCTTTAACTTGTTCCATTTTTTCCTACCTGGACTAATAACCCTAACCCTCCTTAGGTCCCCTGGTGCTCACCTCCTCAATCTCCTTCCCCACTCCTGGGAGCTCACCATATTAACACTGAACTTAGTAGGGACACCCACTGCAGCTCCAAATTCCCAAGCATCTAGATAGCACAGAAGGCAGATCACAGGCCCCCAGTCAGAAGAAGAAGATCTGAGTTCAAATCCAGTCTCAGGCACTTAACCAGCTGTGTGACCCTAGGCAAGTCACTTATTGTCTGCCTCAGTTCCCTTTACAAAATGGGAATACCTATCACACCTATCTCCCAGAATAAAATGAAACCATATTTTTTGAAACTCCTGGCATGTAGCAGACCCTTCATCACTGCTTATTTCCTTCCTTTCTTCCAAGCTTATGAGATTCTCCAGGAAGTATTATTAGAATATATCAATGCCTTGGGCTTAAAAACATGATTCTGAGAAGCGGTCCATAAAACCAAAAAGGTCATGTTCCCCTTCTTTAGATCTATTGCTCTGAGGTAAATGGTGCAACTAGGGTCTACACCCTGTAACTGGGCAAGACTTTTGAGGCTGTCTAGTTTTTTTCCCTCCCATTTTACAGGATGAAGAAGCTAAGGCTGATTTCCCCAAGGTCACATGAGTAGTAAGTAGTAGATCCAAGTCCTTGGGTTCCAAAACCCCATTTTACAGAAAAGAAAACTGAGAGCACACAGTTCCCTGGAGTTCTGGTCTCTGAGGGGACCCAGGGCTGCCACTCTTGCTGAGACTGCTGCTGGAAAGCAGGTAAGTGGAATCAGCCCCTTTTTCTTGCTCATATGGTGTTTCCTGGTTGTTAGGCAGCCAGATTTGGGCCTCAGTAACATGGGCTGTTAGGACGGTGTAGAGAGAGGTCTTGACAAACGTCCCAGCAGAATTTCATCTTGACATGCGATGGAGCCTGGAGAAGGTGGGGGAGCAGTGGGGGGAATGTTACAGCAGACGGTGTGATGAAAAGAGTTCTTGCTCATAATTGGTCCAGCAAAAGTTTACGGAGCTAGTTTTGCAGAGACTTGGTGGTAATGAGCTCGCCAAGTTGATTGCTGCAGGGAGAGAGAGAGAGGGAGAGAAAATCGTTCTGAATAGATTTGTTGAATAATTATGAACTGAGCTGAACTTTTGCATTTTCTTACTAATTGTGTGACTGGCGATGTTTAATGGATGAAGCCTATTATTATTATTTTTCCCTGAGTGGCAGTTTTTCTTAGGAGAAATGAAATTGGACCCCAGTCTTGCCTACCATCTGAGGGGGGTGGATCTCAACGTTGACAGGGATTAGTCTTATTCTTTGGGGTCCCAGAGGGCAGAATCAGGACCAGTGATGGTCAATTGAAGGGGGTAAAGGTGGGTAAGGAAGCTCCAGGGGAGCAGATTGTAGCTGGAAATAAGGAAGTTTTCTAATGTTGACAGCTATCCAGCAATGAAATAGTCTGCCTAAAGTGGTGAGGTAGTGAGCTTCCTGTCACTAGGAGGGTGGGGTATGGGGTGGGAGGTATCATAGATTATAGTACGTAAAATAATAGATTTAGAACTGGAAGATATCTCGAAGGTGGTCTAGCCCAACACTCTCGTTTTACCATAATGGTACTGAAGGGCAGAGATTGAGCCACTTGTCCAAGGTCAGACAAATATTAAATGCCAGGATTTGAACTCATATCTTCTGCCTCCAGAGTTGGAAAGGACCTTAGAGGTCATTTAGTCTAGCCCCTCTGTTTGACAGATGAGTCAATTTAGGGCTCTAGAGGGGGTGAGTGGTTTAAGTTCATGTGGATGTTAGGTAGGAGAAGAGTTGATGAAGGAGACTGGGTGAAGTGAGTTCGAGGGAGGATAGTAGAGTCACAGCAGAAGGAGGAGCCAGGCCCTACCTGTGAGATTCTTGTCCATGGTGTCTTGCAAATCCTCCACAAGGGATTGCCCCAATGGGCTTCAGGCTTCCTCTAGACTGATTGATGTTTTGGGGATACCGATGGAGTGCCCTGTGGGTTCTCCACTGTTTGTCTTTTGAATTTGCTCCAGGATCTCTTTTCTGGTATCCTTGATGGCATCATTGCCAGTGTTCCTCTTATGCCATTGTTTGTTGACAAGAGTACCCCTTCTCACATCTGAATAATTTTATTTTATTTTTCCTTAGATATGTGCCTGTTGTGGTCTGCAACAAAATAGACATTCTTTAAGGGTAGGAATGGTTTCTCTTTTGTCTTTGCAACTTCAGTGCCTAGCACAGTGCTGGGCACACAGCAGGTGTTTAATAAATGCTTATTGATTGGTTTGTAGATAATGCATTGCAGAAATATGCAGACCAGCCCTTAATCTGACCCTTCTAAGAACTAGAATCCTCTTGGCAACATCCCTGATCAAGTGCTCCTGCAACTCCTGAAAGCCTCTAGAGAGGAAGGGAACTCTCTCCCCACGGGTTCAGCCCATCCTACTTCAGGCTGGCTCTAATTAGGCAGTTCTTCCTTACATAGAGCCTAAATCTGTCTCAGCAGGACGCTGTGGTGAAGTTCTTCTGGATCTCCAGCTGGGTGCTTTCTTGCAGTCTCTGGCTCACATTGGTTGGGGGAGGGGAGCACATGTCATAGTGTATAGACATAGAGTTAGGAAGCCCTGAGTTCAAATGTGACTCTACTCAATTGCCTGGAAGCTTTTCTTGGTCTCTCTTGGCTTTAGTTTCATCATTTGTTAAAAAAAATCCTGCTAATAATAACACCTGCCTCCCAGGGTTATTGTGAGAATAAATGAGATGATATCTGCAAACTGCAAAGTGCTCTAAGAAAGTTCACTTTGACTGTTTTCTTGGAAGGAGGCAGACTATTTGCTAGGGGCAGAGCCAGGACCATGGCCAGGTCTTTAGATTCCAAGTAATGGATAGAGATCTGCTCCCCCAGTGAGGAAGGTATGAGATCAGGTCCTGCTTCTGACTGTGTGACTCTGGGCATCACTTAACCTCTGGGTACTGGAGGCAACCCTTGTCTGACTTTAAGGTGCTGGAGAGGTGCCCATGGCATATGCAGCATATTCACCGGGAAGTTCCCATGTCACTGAAACCAGAGGTCCAACCCAGACATGCACATCTGCACACATACATTGTGTACACACATGCACGAGTATGCTTGTATTCAGAATACCTATTTACTTACTGCTGAACATGTTGTATCCCCTAAGTTCACTGCAAGCTCCTAGGGAGCAGGGATAGGTTTTTTGGGGAGAGGGGGTTTGTCTTTCTTATAGCCTGTGTCTACCACAGTTTGGGACACATGTTCAATTGTTTCAGTCATATCCTATTCTTTGTAACCTCATTTGGAGTTTTCTTGGCAGAGATACCAGAGTGGTTTGCCATTTTCTTCTCTAGCTTATTTTACAGATGAAGAAAATGTGGCAAACAGGGTAAGTGACTCACCCAGTAAGTACTGACACAGCCAGTGTCTGAGGTCACATTTGAACTCAGTTCTCCCTGACTGAAGGTCTGAGGCTTTATCCACAGGGCCACCAGTGGACTCTCAAGAAATGCTTGTTGAATGATTTGCCCAAGGCTAGTTTTTTTGGAGGGGGGAGTCAGTCTGGGAGCTGCCCAGCGCTCTGGCTTGGATAAAAAATACTGGAGCTATCAATCAAATCAATCAGTCAAGCCCCAAGCATTTATTAAGAGCCTACTGGGAAAGCAAATACAAAGAGCCAGCACAATCCAGGGTGACACAGTGGTTTAGAGCCTTGGCCTTGCAATCAGGAACAACTGGGTTCACATTCCTCTCCAAACAGCACCCAGGATATATGATGCACTTGATTAAGGACAAACATTGTGTGACCCTGGGCTGGGCAAGTCAGCAACCCCTCTGGGACTCACTCTCTTCATTTGTAAAACCAAAGGCCCCTTCCAACTCAAAGTCTATGATTCCCAGATCCTAACAAACCTCTAGGAATGGCTTGCTCTGTGCCAGGCCCGCCCTAGCTTGGGGGTAGTTCTGGCTGCAAGCTAGGGGTTCCATCCCGGCTGGGGGCTGGGATGCATTACTGTTTCTCCCTCTCCTCTCATTCCTTCTGGGTGCCCCCGGCCTGGGTACAGGAGAGGGAGGCACTGCAGGGCCCAATTGGCCTCCTCTCCTACCCCATGGCCCCGCACACCTTCGCCTTGCCTTGGCCCAGGTAACTATCGGAGGAAGTTAGGCATCCGAAGGACTGGCTCTCTGGGAGGCTGCCGGCACCTCCTGGTTAGCTTCTCCCAGCCGGGGTTGGGGTTTCATTCGGGCACTAGGGGGCACTGTGTCCGTTCTAAAGAAATCTCGGCCAGCCTGGTAGCTGAACACGCAAGGGCGGGCAGGCAGACACACACACACACACACGCACACACACACACACACACACCCTTAAACACATACCTCTTAGCAACACCCAAGCCTCCTCCTTACCACACTCTATCACCTTACTGGCACACCACAAGACCACACACACACACGCACACACACGCACATATACCCCTTCCTAACACACATAGGCCTTCCTAACAAACACACATAACCCTTCACTAGCACAAGCCGTATTACCACCCTTCTTACAGTACAATAATGCGCCTGCATTCCCACATTATCTCCCCAGATATGCACATCCCTTCCCTCCTCCCTTTCTGATACACATTCTTCACTAATACCCCATTAATACAATCCATACTAACACACTCGGCACTCCTTACCAACACAAAAACTTGCCCATGCCCACCTAACACACTTCTTACCAACACATTATCTTAACCAACACACAGTAGTCCCCTAACCAATACAGACAGCTACACACCCAAAGTCCTCCCTCACACACTCTACCAACACAAACTTAACACAGCTCTCACCAATATCCCTACCATGCACAGCACTCCAGAACAGGATACTAACCTCTTCTTACCAGCACACAAACCCCTCTCACACACAACACACCTTTTACCAATTCATGCTACTTGCTAACATATACTATGCACATAATATAATACCTCCGCTACCAACACAACCAGAGCAAAAACAAAACAAAAATCCCTACATCCCTCTACATTTTCTTCCCCTCCTCCCCTTCCCCCTCTCCTCCTCCTCCTTCTTCTCTCTCTCCCTCTCTCTTTCTCTGTCTCTGTCTGTCTCCCTCCCTCCCTCCCTCTCTCTCTCTGTCTCTGTCTTTCTGTCTCTCTGTCTCTCTGTCTCTCATTCTCTCTGTCTCTGTCTCTGTCTCTCTCTGTCTTTGTCTCTCTGTCTCTCTGTCTCTCTGTCTCTCTCTCTCTCTCCTCTCTCTCTTCCCCCTCTTTTTCTCTCCCTCCTCCATACATACACATACCTATGGTGGCACCGCTCACAAATGCTCACCCGGGTCTCTGGGACAGAGAAGAATGTAAGAAGCACACCTTTAAGCTTAGAAAGAAGAGACTCACACCTTGTCACAGGGCCATATAAAAAATCTCATAAAAGGAAGCCTGCCCACGGCGTGCGGTGACGCAGGCTTCCATGCTCCCTGGATACACCCGCTTTTCTCAATGGCCAGGAAGTCACTCGGGAACCCAGTGAAGCCACACAAAAAGATTTTGAGATTCTCAGATTGTATGGACAGATGGCAAGACTTTCACCCAGTCTCCTTCAGTACTCTCACCTCCGGATTCCTAGCCTCTACCATTAGAGCTACATTCTCTGGGGCACTCCACTTCATGCACACCCTCGGACTCTCGTGGCCACATCTAACCAGTCCAGGCATCAGGCATGGGCACTTAACTCGGGCCTCTCTGTCTTCTAGGAGCCGCGAGATAGCCCCCTTACTCCCTCCTACGCCCGGGAGAAATGGACACACACCTGATAGAGACGCGCTCACACACGTCTTTTCGGAGCCTGGCGCATTCCGCAGATACAGAAAGACTTGGACACTCAGGCTTGGACATGGGGCATGTGGCCACCATTTGCGCCCAGCCTGTCAGAGGCCCTTGTGCACGTACACACGCGCGAGCGCGCGCACACATACGCGCGCACACACGCACACACACACACACGCACACACACACCACACGCACTCATACTATCCCCCTCCCCCTCTTCTAGGTTCTGGGTCGGTCGGACTCCTGTCTCTAGACTGCGTTCTGGGACACTAACGGCTGCCAGGCCAGGAGGTGGGGGGGGGGGCGGGGAGGAGAGAGGAGGGAAGGTGGACCTTAGCGCCGCCAGCTGGGTGCTTGTCTCTTTATCTCGGTTTCCCTAGGCCCGCATAGGCTCCTCCCTCCCACCCTGGCGCTCTCTCTGCGCCCAGGCCGGTTCTCCTGTCACGGCGCTAACGAATAACTTCCACGTCCGATTCCTTTTCTTTTCCAGTTCTGAAATCTCTAAGCCATCAGCAAGGAGGATAGTTCACATGAAAACTAATTACATAAAATCAATATTTAATCACAGCTCAACATCCTGATCCTGCAAAAAAAAATCCTTTTAAAACTCTGCCGCCCAGGACAAATTCCTCTTCTGGCCATTTATTTATGGAGCTCATTTTTGGGGTGCAGGGTGGTTTTCATTTTTAATTTCAAGGATGGGGTGAGGAGGGGAAGAAACACATCTGGCCGTTCACCAAGCACCAGCACCTGAGCTGAATTTGGGAGCGCCCAGGGCTTAGCTCATTCTATTCCCCTCAGGTTGTAAAACCGTGCACCCCTTCACTCTGCCCACCTCCCCAAAGCCTTTCTCCTAGGAAACTTGGTTGTCTCTTCGGCCTAGCTTGGGCCAGAGCGCTTCTCCCTGGCAAGAATGCAACAAAGTTGACCTCCGGCGCTGGGTGTCGGCGGAACTCGGACCCAGAGCCCTCTCTGTTGCAGCCTCCAGGGAAGGGCACCTGGGCATCGCCCCAGCGCCCGGAGGATCTCTTGTGTTTGGGTGGCTTCCGAGGCAGCGTTTGTTTTGAACTGAAGTGAGCTCCCGAGCCAACTGGCTTTTTGATAACGTTGATTTCAGTTTCGAATTCCACGCACAGGGCGGACTTGAGGGATTAAACCCTTTGGGGCCGATGGGTGGCAGGGACACGGGGGGAGATTTTTACACGCCATGCGTAATTTGTATTGAGATTTAATGGAAATCATGGGACATTTCAAGAGAAGTTTTCCAGGGATGTGAGCGTCGTAGTGACAGGGCCTGGTGCTATCTTCGGCAAGAAGGATTTTCCCTCCCTCCCTCCTTGTCTCCCTCCCTTCGCCCCCCACCCCCCTAGCCCTATCACCTGCAACCACGGACTGCCGGGCAGCCTTTAGCCCCAGTGGAGATCAAGAAGAGCTAAACATTTTAACTAAGATTATTGAGATAAATATTTCATAAAGAGCAGAGAAGATATTAAATTACACCTATTGATTCTGGTATCACAACCCAATTCCACTCCTTAGCCCCTCTGGACTAATTGAGCTCTTAAGGAGGCCTAGCCCCGGCCAGGCATCGGACTTGGAGCACAAGCCGGGTTCGCGGCACTAGAGACTGCTCAGGAGCGCTTAGAAGGGAGCCGCGGGGCAGCAGGCCCGAACTTTGCGCCTTTGTGCCGGAGACTTCGGGATCGGGAGCTGGGCTGGGCCAGGGGCCCCAGTGCTCCGCTAGGCTCGCTGAGGACCCGGCGGCCCTGGCCCAGCCAGGCCCCCGTTTCCTTCCTCCCAATCCGCCCCAGGTCTGCCACTGAAGACCTGAACCCGAAGGGGCCGCTCCCTCTAGTGCCGCGGGCCAGCAAGTGATTGGGGAGAAGGATCCCGAGGCGGCTGCGATTTTTGACTTCCAGTCAAGGGGGCAGGGGATCGATCCCGGGCACCCAAACTTAAAAGTGTTTCTCTGCAACACTATCGCGTACCCCCTCCCCTCCTCGTTTCTCTCTCCCCCCACCTCCCCGCGGCTGCTGCCTCTACATTCGTCTTCGGACGGGAAAATGCGCCCCCGCCCCAGCTGGACTAGCTAACTTGAGTACCAATCCCTGGTCTCACACAGCTGGTTCGGTTCCTCTCTAGGTCCAGGACCTCGGCATCGCCCCGGGCTACAGCCCTTCGCTGTCTTTCCGGGGGAGAACGCTGGCCTGGGCTAGCAGTTCGCTTTCAGCCACCACTTGGCGACTTTCCGAGACCAGTCCCGGGGCTTTGCCTCCCGACCCCATTGTCTAGGCGTCCCGCACCACTCGGCCCGAACCGCCGCCCACCTCCCCACCTCTTTCCCTCACGGTCCCTCTCCCCACTCCTAGCTAGCCTGGTGAGTCCCGCTTCGGATCAGTGGCGGTGGGGAGGAGATGGGGGGCAGGGGGTGGGGGGCACTGCACGGGAAATCGAACAAAGCCCAGCTCTCCCTCCTCCTTCCTCCCGTAAGTCCCCTGCTTTCACTCTCTCCCCTCCCCCCCGGCCACCTCCATCCCCCCTCCGGGCCCCCCGAGGTCCGAGGTACTGAGGGCACTGGATATACTGGCAGTGACGGGGGGGGTGATCGGGGGTGGGGTGTATGGAGGGGGAAGCACCGGCTCTCTGCGGGGGCTGGCTACCCGGCCTCAGCTCCGGACCACCTTAAGAGTGAGCCCCGCCCCAGGCCCGGAGCTCGCGTCCCGCTGATTGGCGCAGACCTAATGGCTGAAATTGATTGCTGAAATGCAAAACTTGTTGCTGGTTCCCGAGCGCAGGGCGAGAGACAGAGACAGAGAGAGGGGAGCGGAGGGAGACCCTCGGAGCGCCCCACACCGAGGCCTCCCCCCCCGCCCCCAGCCGGGAGAGGGGAGCGAAGGCCCCAGGTTCCTCCCTTCCCCTGAGCCCAGAGAGAAGAACACAGCGCGCCACCACCCCCCTTATCGGCTCCCACCCCTCTTCAAACCCCCCCTTCTACCCCCCCGTCCGAAAGGGGGAGTGGGGGCTCGGAAGCACCTCGGGGCAGAGGCCGGGCAGCAGAGAACCCAAGACCCACCTTTCCCCCTCCCCTCAGCAGCCCGAGAGGGGGCAAACGAGCGAGGGCAACCAAACTCCGAGCCCCGAACCAACGGTCAGAAAGGCAAGGGGAGCGAGCGAAGGCATTGCAGGACGGAAGGGGAAGAAGGCAAGGCAGCTGAACTGTCCGGCACCCGAAGCGTCTGTGTGCCGCACGGCTCTCGAGCCCAGAGCCGCGGGGACCTAGTCCCGCAGAGGGGAAGGCGTCCGAACGTCCGCCTGTGCCCCCCATCCCAGCTCCTTGGGTCCGTCACACGGGCCGGGTAGTCCGCACAGCCAACAGCCCGAAGCCTCCCGCCCCAGGTGCGGAACTACCTCAGCACGTCCCAGCTTTGCCGCGAACCCGGATCGGGGCCCCACGTTCGCCATGCGGAGCCGTGCCTCTAGCAACCGGATCCCCTAGAACCGAGGCAGCTTGAACCGCGCTGTCTAGGAGAGAGCGGGGGGCGGATCAGAGCCACCCTGGCCAGCGAATATTTGGACAGCAGGGGCTCCGGATACTCCGGGAGGGGGACCTTCCGTCCTCCAGCTCTAGCCTGCTCTGAATGACTTCCCTTCGCGGGGCCTTTCAGCGGGTGCTCCTGGGGTGTAGGCGGCATATCTCCGGACCCCAAGCAATTTGGACTTGAGAAGGTGATTGCCTTTTCTCCCTCCCCCTTTTCCCTTATTCCCCCCACTTTAGTTTTTGTCCCCGTACGAGGCCCTGATAGCCTCCCGCCCCGAGCCGCTGCGGCCCCGGGGCCAGCTCCCCCGCCCCTTCCCTGTCCCCCTTTCCCCCCTCCCAAGACCCACGCGTCTCGGTGCGAACCGCCCGGGGCATGTGGCCGGCTGCTCTCCCCCTAGAGGCCTTGCCACTCTGCAAGATGTGAACCCTGCACGCGGGATTCCGGCTGAGGCACTATATTGGGTGAGGAGCGGAGACCTCCACCCAGCTCCCCCATTCCCACCCCCTGGTATCCCCGGCGGGTCCAGGCTCCGGCCCCAGGGCGAGGTGGCGGCGAGCGCTGCGCCCTCACTCAGTTGAGCGCTCCCAGAGCCACCTCGGAGTGCCGGTCCGGGGGGCACAGTGAGCTGCAGTCGGGAGGCACGCGGGGAGAAACAGGCTGTCATGCCCAATTGATTCTCCTCCGCCCCCTGACCCTTTTCCCCCTCCCCCGAAAGTATGTTTGGCCTGGATCAGTTTGAGCCTCCGATCAATAACAGAAACGCTGGCCAAGGCGAGAGAAACTTTGGCGAACCCGGCCTGAGCATGAACGGCCACTTCAAAGCCCCGGCTTTTCACACGGGGGGGCCGGCAGACCCGACCATCAGCACTCTGGGCGAGCCCCCTCTCCTAGGTATGAACATGGGCATGGCCGGAGAGCCCTACGGCTTCCACGGGCGAGGCCACTCCGAGCTGCATGCTGGGGGCCTGCAGCCGCAGCCGGTGCACGGGTTCTTCGGCAGCCAGCAGCCTCACCACGGCCACCCTGGCGGCCACCACCCTCACCAGCACCACCCCCACTTCGGCGGCAACTTCGCAGGCCCGGATCCCGGGGCCTCTTGCTTGCACGGAGGCCGGCTCTTGGGCTACGGCGGCGGTGGGGGTGGCCTAGGCAACCAGCCTGGCTTCGCTGAGGGCTACGAGCACATGGCAGAGACCCAGGGGGGTGAAGGTTTCGGGCAGCAGAGGCCGGGCAACATCCCCGAGTTCCAACACCACAGTTCGGGACCCTCGGGCCATGCGGTACCTGCCCCGTGTCTACCCCTGGATCAGTCCCCCAACCGGGCGGCCTCCTTCCACGGCCTCCCGGCCTCCAGTAGCTCGGATTCCCACAGCCTGGAGGCGCGCAGGATGGCCAACCAAGGGGGCGTCGAGTCCCTGGAATACAATTACCCTGGCGACGGGCCCTCTGCACACTTTGATCTGCCAGTGTTTTCTCCCTCGGAATCCGAGGGTCAGCTGCCTCACTATGGGACTGGCAGGCAGGTGCCCGGGGGCGCCTTCCCGGGAGCCTCAGCCCTGCCCAGGGCCCCGGGAATGGTGGCCATGTCTAAGATTCATCCACAGCAGCAGCAGCAGCAGCAGCCGCAGCAGCATGGTGGTGGAGTGTTCTTCGAGAGGTTTGGAGGGGCCCGGAAAATGTCAGTGGGCATGGAAGCCGGGGTTAACGCAGCCAGGCACCCCTTAATGCAACAGGCCCCGCAGCCGCCCCAGCCGCAGCCCCCTCCCCCCCAACCGCAGCCCCAGCCGCCGCCGCCACCACAGCAGCAGCAGCCGAGTTTGCTAGCCAGACAAAACTCTTGCCCCCCGGCTATCCCCCGGCAGCCCCAGGCTGAAGCCAACCCGGCTAGCGGCAGCTTGCAGGACGGTGGGCCCATCCTTCAGAACCAGCACGCCCAATTCGAGTACCCCATCCACAGACTGGAGAACAGGAGCATGCACCCCTATTCTGATCCAGTGTTTACCATGCAGCACCCGCCGCCTCCCCCTGCTTCTCAGCAGCAGCAGCAGCAGCAGCAACCGCCGCCTCAGGCGCCGAACCAGAGGCTGCAACACTTCGATGCCCCTTACCTGAACGTGGCCAAGAGGGCGAGGTTCGACTTTCCCAGCACCCCGACCGTGGACCGCTGCGCTTCGTGGAATGGCAGCCTGCACAGCGGAGCACTGGACAACCACCTGTCCCCTTCGGCCTACCCAGGCCTGCCGGGCGACTTCACACCCCCAGTGCCCGACACCTTTCCCCCGGGCCCAGCTCTGCAGCATCCCGGCCCAGACCCCCAGGCCTTGCAGCAGCAGCAACAGCAGCAGCAGCAACAGCAGCGCCAGAACGCGGCCCTCATGATGAAGCAGATGGCGTCCCGCACCCAGCAGCAGCAGCAGCAGCAGCGGCTGCGCCAGCCGGGCCTGCCGCCACTCAGCCACCCCGGGGACGTCGGGCCAGGCAGTGGCCTGGTGCACGGTGGGCCGGTGGCCAGCCTGGCCCAGGCGAACTTTGAGCGGGAGGGCGGCGGGGGCGGCGGGGGCGGCGGCGGGGGCTCCAGCAGCGGCGGGGGCGGGGGTGCTGGGCGCATGGGAAACTTCGACCCGCAGAACCCTCACTTGGCACAAGAGAGCGCCTGGTTCCCCGGGCCCCACCCGCCTCCGCCACCGGGAGACCTCCTGCCTCGCAGGCTGGGTGGCTCCAACTTGCCCCCCGACGGTAGCCCCCACGAACTGGGCCTGGCGCAGGGAAGCTCTGGGATGCTCTTCCGGGGACCGGGGGTGACTGGGCTAGGATTGCAAGAGTCTCTGAGGATGCCCGGTGAAGGCCACGTGCCTGCCCTCCACTCGCCCGGCTTGCACTCCCAGTTCGGGGGCAGCCTCGGTGGCCTTGGCCAGTTGCAGTCTCCCGGGGCCGGGGTGGGCCTTCCCAGCACACCGTCGGACCGCAGAGCACCACCGCCCGACTTCGCGGCACCTCCCCTGGGCGGCCAGCCGGGCTTCCCGTTCGGCGGGACCAGCCGGCAGGCCACCCCACTGAGTAACCCCGGCGTGAGCGCCTCCCCGGGCGGCGGGGGCGGGGGCGGCGGAGGCGGGGGCACCTACCCTCCGCAGCCCGACTTCCAGCCTAGCCAGCGGGCCTCGGCCAGCAAACTGGGCGCGCTGAGCCTGGGGTCCTTCAACAAACCCAACTCCAAGGATAACCTTTTCGGCCAGAGCTGCCTGGCCGCCCTCTCCACCGCCTGCCAAAACATGATCGCCAGCCTCGGGGCGCCCAACCTTAACGTGACCTTCAACAAGAAGAACCAGCCCGAGAGCAAGAGGAAACTGAGCCAGACTGACTCCGACGGGGCGGTGGGAAGCGGCGGTGGGGGCAGCGGCGGCAGCGGCGGCGCGGGGAATTCGGGGCCCGATTACTTCCCCAGTGGAACTGCGCCGGGGGGGTCGGGGCCCGGCGGCCCGGGAGGGACCAGCGGCGGAGGAGGTAAAGCCCCGGGTCCCCCTAACCCGCCCGTCCCAGGCGATGGCACAAGCCTTTCCCCCAACTACACCATTGAGGCCACGTCGGGCAACGACGGTAAACCGGTGCCCGGAGGAGGCGGGCGGGGTCGGGGCCGCAGAAAAAGGGACAGTGGCCACGTGAGTCCCGGGACCTTCTTCGACAAGTTCTCCGCTGCTGCGGATAGCGGGGGTTCGGGCGTGAGCCCGGGGCAGCAGGCGGCGCCTGGCCCTCCCGGTGGAAGTTCAGGCGGGGAGCCCCGAGGGGCGCCCACACCCCACGACAAATCCCTAACTTCCCCGTCGTGGGGCAAAGGGGCCGAGCTGCTCTTGGGCGACCAAGCCGACCTCATGTCGTCCCTGGACAGCGGGATCCAGAGCGGGGCCAAGTCGGCGGGCAGTTCCCCGCACGTCGGAGACTTCGCTGACGAGGTGAGCACGGCCTATGCCAACGAGGACGAGGTATCGTCCAGCTCTGACAACGCGGCCTCGGCCCTGGCCAAGCCCAGCCGCAGCCCCCTGGTTACTGGCTCCCCGAAGATCCCACGGGGCCCGGCCGGGGAGCACGGACAGAAAGCGGCCCCGGGCCTAGGTGGCCTCCTCACTACCTCTACCTCGACCCCAGACAGCTTCGGCCTGAGTAGCAGCAGCGGGGCGGCCCACCCGGGCACGCCGGGCCTAGAGCAGGTCCGCACCCCGACGAGCAGCACGTCCCCGCAGGACGAGATCCACCCGCTGGAGATCCTCCAGGCGCAGATTCAGCTGCAGCGGCAGCAGTTCAGCATCTCGGAGGACCAGCCACTGGGCCCCAAGGGCGGGGGCAGCGGGGGCGGCGGCGGCAACAAGAAGGCCGAATGCACCGGGGGCCAGAACGGAGACAGCGAGCTGGGCGCTTGCTGCCCCGAGGCGGTCAAGAGCGCCATGAGCACCATAGACCTGGATTCCCTGATGGCTGAGCACAGCTCCACCTGGTACATGCCCGGCGAGAAGGCTTTGCTGGACGTCCCTGAGGATGACAAGACGCTGGCGCCCTGGGAGAAGTCCAAGCCCCAGAACCCAGTCAGCAAAGAAGGTAGAGGTACCGTGCCTTCTTCCTCCCCCTTTGCCCCCTGTCTGCGGGTTCTTCCTTCAGGGTCTGGCTGGGAGGCTTAGCTTCTCTCACCGTGCTTCTGGGGAGCCTCCCCTGTTCCCACCTGGGCAGGTGCCCCTATCCTGCAGGGGAAGGAGGGCGCCCTGGTAGTGAATGCCTTCCCTGACTTCCAGCTGGGATCTGGCTACATCAGAGGCATGCCAGAAAGCCTAGGGGTTGGAGTCTCTTAGAGCCCCATAGACCTTTAGGCTTCCCTGGTGGAGGCTGGCCACCCTCGTTTGCCCTGTGGGGGATAGGCCTTGTCGGCTACTTAGCTTTACAGGATTTCCTCTTCTTTCCACCCCTTTTTGGGTGGCTGGTCCTCCGAGTGGACTGAGGAAAAGGCCCAGTTTGCGGCTGGGGGTAGGGGGATCAGGAAGCAGGAAAAGTTAATATGGAATCTCACCCCAGCTTTCAAGTCCCAGAGGGGCATCAGTAAGTCTGGTGAAGCAGTCTTCTCTGGGCTGGACAGGTTGAGTGTCTTTCTCCTTTCCCCCTCCCTCTTTCAACTCAGGAGCAACTTTTGCAGGAGTTAGGGGGTTGCTGCACATAAGTGGAGGCAGGACTGTTTGCCAAGCGCTTTACCAAGTCATGGCAGAGACCCTACCCTTTTCTACATAAGTTCACTGGTTGGTCTGAGACTGGAATAGCGCTGTGTGTGTGTGTGTGTGTGTGTGTGTGTGTGTGTGTGTGTATAAGGCTTTCCACCTCCATCCCCCTTCAAACTCCCCCCTCCCCAAATGACTGGCACTTATATTCCTGCCTGCTGATCGGTGTCCTGAGCTGGGTAGGTGAGGGAGGGAGGGAGGGAAGAAAGGAAGAAAAGAAGGAAGAAAGGAGAGAAGGAAGGAGAGAAAAAGGGATGGAAGGAAAGAAGGAAGGAGGGAGGGAAGAAAAAAGAAAGAGGGAAGGAAGGCAGAAAAGAAAGGAAGGAAGAAGTTGCAAGGCCTTGTGCATATCTGAGGCCCTCCCTAATTTGACAGTTGCTCTTATAATGAATAGCTGTTTTGTCTCTTGTTACTATCCTGGCTTATATTCATTGAGAATCCAGAGACCTGTCAGGGCTGCCACGACTGTCCCTGGATTTCCTTTGGCTTTTTTTTAAAAGACATTTTATATTTGTGGGGAGGGGGGCACATAGAGAAGAGGGGGTGACTGAGACTGACAAACTTTTCTAGGGCAAAAAGGCTGGGTATGTATTCTTGGGAGGCTCAGAGGGCCAAAGGTTTGTCACTAGGGAGCTCTTCGGGGGTGACAGATGTTTAATTCCGGCATTCGTTTCCATTATAGGTCTCCCAGTGTCTAGAGGCCATTATGAGTCTATAAGTTGAGGAGGAAAAAGACCTTAGATGGAAAACCATTGGAGTTAAAGTGATAACCGTTCTTTTTAACCTAAAGATGACTTCGGCTCCTGTAGATTTCCGTTTTATTTTAATGAGGTCATTTTTTTTAAGGCTAATGACTTCTTAAAATTATATATCACAATTAAAAAAAATATGCAGGGTCTTCCTTCACTCATCAGAGTCTTGTCAGCCAGCCGGAAAGCAGCTCGGTTAAAGCCGCCTTTATTATGCCTTCCTCATTAGTGCCCTGTTTACTGGACTAGGACCCAGCTTGCCTCCTCCTCCTCCTGCTGCTGCTGCTGCTGCTCTATCATCTCCTCTTCCTGTTTCTCTCCTTTCTTCTGCCTTCTTCTTGCTACATATTCCTCTCTTTCCTTTCTCTTCTTCACTTCCCTTCTCTTTGACTCTTATCCTCCTTTCTTCCTCCCACCCTTTCCTCCCTTTATGCCCCTTCTCTTCCCCCCTTTCCTTCTTTCCCTCCTCCCTTAATTCTCTTCACTCTCCTTTCCCTATTTCTTTTTCTCTTCCTTCTTTTCATTCTATCTTCCTTTCTTCCTTTTTCTTATCTTTTCTCTCTGTTCTTTTTCTTCTAATTCCCTTTCCTCCTCTTCTTCCTAGTTCTCTTTCTTCTTGTTCTTGTTCATCTTCATTTTCATCATATTCTTCTTCTTCCTCCTTTTCATCTCTTTCCTTCTATTCCTTCATTTCCTCCTCCTCCTCCTCCTTTTCCCTCTCTTTTCTCTCCCCATCCTTTAGCTGCTTTTCCCTTTTCCTGAGCCTCCCCCCTCTGTTGACTGGGGCTTGTAGACCAGGGGTAGCCCTTAGGTGAAAGACACAGATAAAATGGGCCTTAGGTGGCCCAGCACAACTCCCAAGATCTCCAGCTCCCAGCTCCCAGCTCCCAGCTTCAGGGGGGCTGACTCTCCTCCTTGGGCTTTCTGAAGCGTGAATGGTCGGTCCCTGCCGCTTGCGTCTTTGTTCCTGGTTAATGCCCAGCCCAGGACGCTCTCCCTGGGAGCCAGAGCTGAGCGTGTTTAGCATACACAGCAGCCACTGGTGCCCATCAGTATTCTTCAGGCTTCACCCAGGCAAGGACATAAATTGGTTTTGTTTGGGGCCTTCCTCTCTTCTTTTCCATTTTTAAATGGAGTTGCACACCAGCGTCCTTCCTGGCCCCTTCTCGTTTATTTTCTTGTCCACAACATCTCGATTGGGCTGGATCAATAGCTAGTTAGCACAAATCACAGCTCCTGTCATTTCTACCTTGGCACAAACGCCCCTCCCCCCTCCTCCTCTCTCAAATCATTAAAAGCAGATTGGCAAAAATGGTGGTGGGGGGGGGGGGCGTCAGGTGTGGGGAAAAAAGTTCTAAAAATCCAGGCTGGCTTGGGAGATGACAAAAACCGAAATGGATCAATTCGAACAGCCACCTTATGGTCATTTACGTCTTCCTTGTGTGGAATTAGCAGAGAGAGAAGATGGGCTGATTTTGAAGGAGCCTATTTGGGATTTCAGTAGGAAAAATAAATGAAGTGACCTCTGATTGGAGAAATGTCCTTAAAGAAATGGCCCTTGCCTGGAATTGAGGTATTTATTTTTGGAAAGAGAGTCTGGTGGTATTGGTTTACTCCACCCCCACTTTCCCCCCAAAAAGAAAAGTGGGTCCTATCCTTGGCATTGTCTTCAGGGATTAGCTCCCGAGCTGCTGAGCTTAGTCAGTGAACATCAGCGGGCAGGAAGGGACCCCCAGTCCCTTGGTTCTCTTTGTCTCTTGCTCTGTGATATGGGAAAGGAGGAAGCCGAAGGTTTGGCTTCCTCTCAGTAAAGCCTGGAATTTTGGTTTTTGTCAGACCTTGGTTCATCTCGACCCACCATCCAGAGCCTTCCAGGGTATCTCATTCAGATCTCACTTTTCCCTCCCTGGCAGTAAATAAGAAAGATTAAACTTTTCCTTGTGATGAGAGCCTGCTGCTCTCATTTTCCTACATTGTAGATTCCCTCTTTCATTACAGATAGCCTTCCCTGATAGTTCTTCCCCGATAAGCATCTTTGGGCTGACCACTCTCTCAAGCACTGGCTTCTTTCTTGAGGTGGAAGGTCAGGGACCGTCCTCAAAACACAACAAAACATACAGACAAGCAAAACCAATAGCCCTAAAAGCAATCTGTGGCCCTCTCTCAGAAATTAGCTATCGCTTAGAGGAAGAGATGCCAATCGGCAACCCCCAACCTTAACATTCGAGGCTTTTCCTCCAAGGAAAAGTACCTACTTTATTTTGTCACTCGCTATAAAATACTTAGCTACTGGAATGATTAAATATTAACACCATTTCGGAATTCTTCCCGCCCTGGTGACAAAATACCAGTCCTGTGTTTAGCAAAATGATCCACACCCAGGCTGGAAGGCCCAAATAACTCTTCGGGGTGGCATGGAGTATAAAACTCCTGAGACGTGCCCAGACTCTCCTATGGGTTCCCATGTCTTTCCTCTAGACGGGAGATGTGGTGGGAACTTGTACCAAGACTCGCAGCCCTGCAGAGTCAGAAGCCAAAACATCCCACAAGATGCAATATTGTAAAGCCTTCTCTGTCATGGATGCCTTGATGGTCTCTGGGGGAAAAAAAAGAAAATTAACCAAGATAGAAGCCACAGTATTCATTTTGGAAAAGTAGTTCCTAAGTTACAGATATCCCAAACTGGAAACACAAAAAACTCAGGGCCACTTTGAAATGCACTCATCCTGCTTTTTCGAAGACAGGCTGGGAAAAATTGAATTAGGGGCTCTATAGATGGTTTTATGCCTCTAAGGACTTCTATGATTGAACGGGGTGACTGTTAAGGGAGAAGGGAACTGTTTATATTTTAAAATCTCTCTCTCTTTCTCCTTCCCCCCCTTTTATCCCTTCTAGTAAAGATGTCTGGTTTTGGTGGATTTCAGGGCAGATGGAAAAATGGCCGATACCATTAGATTCTTGAATCGACAGATTTTCATGGGGTGGGGGAAGGAGAAACGTGTTTTCCTCCTTCTCTTTTTTATGTTTGGCCTGTTTGTTTTAAGACAGCCTAAATTCGAGGTATCTATAGTAAGTTCATACTTATTAAGTGCCTGGGGGACTCTTTCAGGATTAGAAAGTTGAAGCAGTCCCAAACACCCACTTTCATCTCCTTAACTGGTGGGGTTTCTGTGGATGGTGTTCTCTTTTCAAGAACAGTTTTACATTAATCTGAGGGGAGCCGTTGGGAATTCTTGGCTCCTTCTGTTATCTGACTCCAAAGCAGAAAACCCTGGAGGGGGGACAGGGAGGACCTAAAAAATCTGAGCCCCATCTGAGTACCATCAAGATAGCCCTATGTTGGTACCAGTCTCTCACCTCTGAGTCAATCCAAGGCTAGTGGGACATCCGTCAGTGTTGACGGGTCTGAAATTGGCATCTGGATTGTGGCAGAAAAAGCCTTGAATTGGGAGTCAGAGGTCCTGGGGGGTGGGGTGGGGTGTGAATTCTACCTCTGCTACTTTCTACCTGGGTGACCTTGGCCAAGTCCCTTCCCCTTTCTAGACCTCAGTTTCCTTCCTTCGTCAGATCAACAGTGTTAGACCACATAAGCTCCAAGAGCCATTCCCATATCTGCAACCTATGAATTTATTTACAAAGTCTTATTCTGAGAATTGACTCCCACCCTCTCCTCTTTCCTACTGCATTCCCCCTTGAAACCTTGTACTGATGGTTTGAAAATTCAGGGCCAACTGAAATTATACTTAAATGATGGGGAATGAGGTACTTTGGAGAATTTTAGGTTGCTTTATTATTATTTTTCCCCCATCAGACTTTCTAAGGTCCCTTCCTCCTTATAGCATGTGTAGTAGAGAACTGTGTAATGTAAACCTTTACAGGTGTTAATCAGAGGAGAAGTAAACAGATTAGGCTCCAGTACCTTTATGGGGAGGGGATGGTGGCAGGAATCCTGTTTTCACTTAACCAGCCCAGTCCCCAGAACTACTCCTGATGTTCCGTGGCTCTTTAATATTTCACTGCAGTAATAAACCTGTCTCTCAGACAAGCCAACCAGCATAACCCCACCCCCCAGTCCCGCACACATCTGCAATTATCCATTTCCAATAAATATTAATAAAGGACAGAGACAATTTAAAGCTAGGGAGATAGGGCAGTGTGGAAATCATCCCTTTCTTTCATCTACCACTGGATTTTTGCAACTCCTTTTATTTTAAATAACTAGAACTCGGTATAATATTTATTATGGCTTTATAGGTTTTATATAATAATTCTCTACACATACATGTGTACATATATGTATGTATGCACACACATGTGCACACTATACATGCATGCATACACATACACACACACTCATATGTGGAGATCGAGGGGCTGCCTCTGGGGAGTCTCCTTCCTTAATATGAATTCATTTACATTTCTCCCAAGTTCCCTTCAGACCCAGTAAAGCAGAGGAAACAGACTATTGAAAGGTTCTCTTATTTTATTGAGATTTCTAGGAAGGAAGTGAGGCTCTATCTGTAAACTAATTTCTCTTTCTAGCAAAGACATTCACTGATCCCTGATACGATTTTGCTCGCCTGACAGAGGTATTTAAACTTCCACAAAGCCTCTTAATAGTTACTGAAAATGCTGCCATCCTTGCCAAGAAGTTATACGACATACTCTGCCGTTAGGAAGTATACATCTTTAATAAATAATTCATACTGGATGGGTGGCATGTCCTGAGGAGGGAATTCTCCCCCGATGGCAATTATTGGGAACACTTGATGAGGCCTCCGATGGGGAAGCTGGCCTCAGCCCTTAAAATCCTCCAGTTTGGGGATCAGGCCTCCCTCCCACTTTTCCTAACCCTACCGCTCTCCTATGACAATCCCACTGTATCATTTCCTCTGCCCAGGTCTCCCCTGTGCCAACTATATTGAAGAAGATGGTCTGTGAGTGCAAACTGACCTGCTGGGTCACTTTGCTTCATTTGGGAAGGGAAAATCCTGCAGCTCTTTTCTGTCAAGTCCGTGTGCTAGGTAGGGGCAGGTGGGTTTAGGGAGCACCCCAATCGCATCATAAAACACCAGTGGCAGTGGTGGGAATTTATCGCCTCTTCAGAGACAACTGTGGAAACTCTGGATAACAGGCTGATCGTCCTCTCTCTCCTTCTGATGCCAGCCTTTTTCCCCAACTCCCACTCCCCGCCGTCTCTTCCTCTCAAGAAGTTTGACTAGCATAACTTTTCTTGTTTGGAATCAGAATTTCAACTCGCCAGAGATGTTTATTTAGGGGATTCTTTCCAATTTTAGAGCCACTTGGGGTGGACAGATTTCAGTGTGGAGATTGGTGTTTCTATGTGCAGGCAATTTTGAGTACGTGATGGGGAAGAGATGTCATATGTGTTGGGGTGTGTGTGTGTGTGTGTGTGTGTGTGTGTGTGTGTTGGTGTGTGTGTGTGTATGTAGGTTCTTGGAAATCCTTTGGAAGGACATGGGTTCTGCTCAGACCTGTTGCCATGTGGGGGAGGGAAGGGTGGGACAGGAAAATAAAGGGCCTGCAGAACTGCCTGTAATGGCGTGGCCAGGGCAGATACCAGGTTTTCATGAGCAGTCGCCCGGAGGGAAATGGTGCCCCTATGTAATTCTCTAGGTGGGAGAAGGTGACACAGGCTCACATACACATAACATTCTGATTTCTAACAAATGATCAGGCTGTCTGGAGCAATCTACTTCCTGGTTATTTTTAGAAAGAGAGGGCAGGGAAGAAATTAGTGGGATTCAGACTCCATCGACGGCTTTGACCGAAAAGGTCTGAGTTTTGTGAGACATGGTATGACAGGGAGTGGAAGGACAAAAACAGAAATTATTATGAGATGGCTATGTGTGCTCTTACGGACCAGAGGGGATCTGAAGGCGACGGTTGTATTTCAGAGAGACATACTCCATTCGGCTAGCCACCCCAGGACGACCCGTGATATATTGGGTTGGGATGGTGTGTGTGTGTGTGTGTGTGTGTGTGTGTGTGTGTGTGTGTGTGTATGTGTGTGTGTGTGTGTTTGTGTGTTCTCATGTGTGGTTCTGTGGATCTGTTTGTATAGGTCTATACTGAATCAGCTCAAATGAGGGCCACTGATCCAGACAAATTCTCTGAGACCATCTCTTGGTTTGGGTCTTCTAGAATAATGCTAGCTTGCCATTGGAAATGCCTATCACTATCAACCTTTTTGTAGCAATGATGAGCTTGCCGACAGCATCAGATCCTTCTGTTTTTCCCAAGATTGTGGCCTGTGCTGCCCTTTGGGTCAGGGACAGAGTCTCTGTCGAATGACCCAGATGATGTTCCGATCCAAATACCTAATCAGCCTCTCCATCATCTGTCAATACCAGTACTGGAGTTTTGATTAGAAGATGCCTTTGAACATACATATTTCTGAGGGCAAAACTTTTTTTTTTTGTGTTGAGGATTAAGAAAAAAAATCCCATCAGCATATACACGGGACTGAATAAAGGTCAGTCAGTTTACTTTGGGGAGACTTTTGAAAAACACTATCCTCTTGGGGTATAATTATTCTAGGACATGCCTGACTGCTTTGTTTGGAGAGGCTGTATTTTAATCAGCTGTTCGTGAGCTTTGGGGTGATGAGGAGCTGCCCTGGACATGACATCTGACCAGAGATGTTGTAGAAGAAGAAAAAGGCTATGTAGTGTTTTGGAACCTCGAGATTCACTTGGTGATGATCTACCAAACTGATATGTTCAAATTTCGGAATTTTGGCCTCGACAAAAAAAAATGTTTGCATGCCTGAGGGCATTCTCTCAGGGTAGGATCGACAGCCCAGGTAGAAGAGGAGGGCACAGGGTCATAGGGAGGGGGATTATCTGGCCACTCAGACTTGGAAACCCCGTGTCATTATAGCAAAGTTACTTTCCAATCCTTCTCCTCCTTGGAATGGACCAGGGAGAGAACTTTCCAGCCCTATAGCCTTGCTGAGTGAAGATTTAGTCTGCAGAGCCCCGATCCAAATGCTGTTTAAGTGAAAGCCTGGGATTCAACAGCTGGAGAGCTTGGTGTGTTCATTTCAGCGGGCTCCCCAGCTTTCATATTTCATTGAGAACATCGTAAGTGGTACGGGACCATCTCTCTCCAGCACTGCCCCCTCCCCTTGCCCCCTGCTGCAATTTAAAACAAAATAGAGAAAAGCTGGCTTGTATGGTTTATTTTCCTGATTGAGGAAGACAGAAGCTCATGGTGGTGGATGAGGTGTTCATATTTTCTTCCTTGCCGATATAATCAAATGGGTGCTTTATTTCCAGCCTCCATCTTGTCTTTCCTTTCTATGCTGCCCTTAGAAAATGTGTTGTTTCTGTGACATAACTGATTTCTGGTTGCGAGTTTAAAAGCATGTGTGTGTGTGTGTGTGTGTGTGTGTGTATGTGTATGTATGTATGTGTGTATGTGTTGTGTGTGTGTCTGTGGTTTCTGCTGTTTTGATTTCTCTCTTACTTTGCCTGGTGCTGAGATTTCTTTTAATTGACGGACCAGTATAAAAATCAGATCTGCTTCTGGAAGCTAGCTTAAGGATCTAGTGACTAAAAGTGATCCTTTGGTTACCTCACAGTGATCTTGTGACTGAGTCGTCAAAGTTCTGTCTTCTGGAAAAGCTAGAAAAGGCAGGGATGGGGGCGGGGGGGAGAAAGAGAGAGAGAGAGAAAGAGAGAGAGAGAGAGAGAGAGAGAGAGAGAGAGGGGTGCACACAGACACCCAGAGAGAAAGAAACATACACACAGACCCAGAAAAGGGAGTCAGCAGAGAGATACACACAGAAAAAGAGGGGAAAAAAGGAAAATAGAGACAGACAGACAAAGAGACATAGAGAAAGGGGGAAAGAGAATTCAGATACTAACAGAGAAAGAAGGGAAAAGAGAGAGAAACAGTGAGAGAAAGTAGGGGAAGGAGAGAATCAGACACATACACACAGAGACACAGACAGAGAGAAAAGAGTCAGATCCACACAAAGAGAGACAGACAGACAGATAGACATGGTGGGGAGAGGGGAGGGTAAGAGAAATAGAGGAGACAGATGGAGGTAGATAGAGAAAGAAATACCAAGAAGGACAGATGGAGATAGAGATAGACAGACAGACAGATGCTTGGAACAGGTCTCATTTTTACACATGACATGGCTAGAGAAAATCTCAACATTTACTCAGAGATCACCTAACTTTTCCATGTCTTTGTAGAAAATATGAATTGACTTTGGTGTTCTTATGGGGCCAAGGAGCTGGGCTAAATCTTCCCTCTCCCTGCTTCTTGGTGCAGTGTGTCTCCTGGAATTCCATCAAAAACAAAATGGCCTGGATACATGAGACTTTGGTATTTCTCTTTTCCTACTTCTGCTCATGGGTAATAGTTTTCAATCCCCCCTCCCTACCCTGACCATCTGAAAGAGGGTACTCTTTGAGTGAGAAAAAAAAAGATTTGACATGAAGCTAACTTTCATTTGAAGTCAAAGCTTCATAAGAAATCGAGTCCCAAAGATGTGGTGTTTTTCGGGGCCCCTTTAGTCAGAGCTACAGTTAGCTAGACTGGCACAGGAAAAGTTGTTTTTGAGAACTTTAAGCATCTCCCAGGATCACGGTGGGAACACTTGGCCCCTGACTAGTGACTCACCCACCACCATCTGCTAGTCTCGTCCTCTGGACTCTATGGTCAGTGCAAGGTCCCAAGTCTGGCCTCATAGACACTGTTTAGTTTGCCCCTTACCAAGGACTGTGTTGTCTTTAAATGTGAATACGCCAGTAACTGTGCTCAAGTGAGCTCTTTGGCGGGAATGTCTTCGATGGTGGGGGACTGAGAAAGGAGAAACACAAAAGGTCCCAAGAGACCCTAGTCTTTGTCTTACTCTCTGGCTCTTAGATGAGGCTGCAGGGCAAGTGCGCATTGGGGTCTTTGGCTGGGAGTTTGTCGAGAATGTCAGAACTAGCAAGACGTAGAGGGAAAATGGCTTTGGCCGAGTGAGCCTGCTTGGACCAAATCAAGGCCAGGATCCCCATGCATTTCAGGCATCCATTTTTATTGGTCTGATTTTTCCGTCCCACTGGGGGAAGGTTGCAGAAACGAGTTTGCAGTGGGTGTGTGTGTGTGTGTGTGTGTGTGTGTGTGTGTGTGTGTATTTATTTATTCTGTCTTGCTTGCATGGAGGAGTCGGTGTGTGGAGGGCCATGGGCCCTGGTGAACCGTACCTGTGATCTGAAATGGCAGAGAGCTAGGACTCTTTTTGTTAGATTGCATGGGATAGTTTGTCTTCCTTCATCAGCTTTTGGGGAGGGGGTGCAGGGGAAAAAGGAACTCCAGAATCATATTTATTATATAAAGCCCCTCGTTCAAGCGGTAGGTATACCGTACCTAGCCATAAATAATGTTCTTTGTTTGGGGGTGGGGCGGGTGGCAGCAGGCGGACCTATCAATCTGTCTTCAGAAATGGTAGGAGCACTGTCTCAAGACCCGAGGTCAATCAGTCCCTTACCGCCTTTTGCCCAGGTCTCAAACTGGTCTTCTCTTGTGGATCTGTCTGGTAATACCAAGTTGTATGGAGGGGAAACATCAAGTGATGCCCTCAGTGGAGGTCTGTTAGTGCTCAGAGATGGTTTCTGTTTGGAAGGGGGCTGGGGTGGGGATGGTGGTGGGCCTGACTGCAGGGCCCAGGAGAGGGGGGCCGTTGGCTGAGTTCTTCATGAATAACTCCTCTCTTGCCAACTTGCTTGTGAGGGAGACCTCCGTGCCAGGAGGACAGGCTTCTGGTTTCTTACCCAAACCCCTGAGACATTTAAATATAAGAGGGAGTATAGAAAAAAAAGACAATCTCCAAATGAGGGGTGACTCTTCACCTGCCTTTCTAGCACAACTTCCCAGTGTGACCACATTTTGTGAGATGCGTGTTCTGGATCAGTCTTGGTTCCCTTTGATGGTGTCTTTGGTTTGCACAGAGAAAGGCTCACTCACTCACTTGGAATTACTATTATCTTTCTATGTTAAGATTTCCTTTTCCCCCTCTGAATGGTAGGCAAGAGGAAGAACTGAACAAAGAGTAGTTTTCTAAACTCCCAAAGAGCCCAGGAATGGATAGAAAGGAAGGGAAAGAGGAACGAGTAGAGTTGGCCTTCTGCCTCTCCACCCTGCTGGAGGTGACATCTCCCCTTCCCCCCTACCCCAAATCATTGTCGATAAACCTTCTGCTTGATTGTGGCAAGGCCTAAATTGGCTAAAAATAGACTGACCTCTTAAGTGGCCTGCTATGTTACTTTTGGTTGTTATTAGAGAGACCTCATTTTTTTTCATATTGGGGAAAGGAGGAGGCGGAGGTGGTGGGGTAAAGTTTTAGACCAAATTTGGTTTGAAAGCAGGAACAATTTAATGACCCTTCTACCGCGAAAATGTCCAAATTGTTTTGTTTGTCTTAGTTAGTTGTCCGTGAAACACAAATATACAGTCATGCAGAGGGTGAGCATGAAATTAAATTTTTTTTACAAAGAGTTTCCTCTCACCGAAACTTGAGGGCTTCTCATACTGCAATAGCAAACCAGCTTCCACCTCGCCCTCAAGCAGGGTCTTCTCAGTGTATCTTTACGGGAGATCTGGCTGGATTTTGCCTCAGAAGAGAGGCAGCCTGGACCTCTCATTCCTGGGAGTTACTTAGCTCATGAGCACATCTTTATTATCTGCCTAGAGTGATAAGGAGTGGCCTGGAGGAGTGTGTGTTCAGTGCACAAAGGTACCCGTGCCCCCACTTCCTCCCTTTTGCCCCGTTCTCAGGATGGGCCATCCAGCACTGGTCCCTTAGCCCGATCTATTGCAAAAGAGGCTTTTTGGAAGTGGCTTTCCAGTTCATGAGTCCTGTGTGCTCATGGCCAAAGAAATAAAATTTCTCTTGCTTCTTCCTTTGTTCCCAGGGCATAGAAAGTTTCAGGGCATAAATTATTAATCTGTTTGTAGCGATCTACAAAATGGCTACATGTCCATTTGGGTATCCCTGAGCGTGCTTGAGATGGAGGGAAGGATGGCTGGTGAGAAAGACAGGACAGTGAACATGTCTGTTTGGAGGAGGACGGTGTGTGTGTGTGTGTGTGTGTGTGTGTGTGTGTGTGTGTGTGTGTGTGTCTATTGGGAGTGGGGGGCACTCACTCACGTTCTGTTCTGACAAATGGTGGCAGGACACGCTGGCCCTGGGGGTGCCCAGATCAGATCGGCAAAGGTTTCCATCACTTGGAGACCGTGATGTGGTCTCTCTTTCCAGTGGTCTCAGAAAGAGAGACAATGTCACTGTGATGGCCAGAACTTTTCCTCTGCCACTCTGTTTGCGACTGACGATTAAAACATCTTTTGTTAGTGGTTGACTTTTTTGAGGGGGAGGAGGGGGGGTATGAAGGAAGAGTGTTTGGTGACAGTGGTCTTGGATAAGATATTTTCCCCAAAGCTCCAGTTTTTCCTCTAAACATTTTAAATGAGTTCATCCAGAAGACCCATTTTCTTTTCAAGAAGTAGGTGGGGGAGCTAGTCTTCGGCCCGAGTCAGACAGAAATGAACTTCCCCGGGCAGAGAAAACACACATTTGGAGAGATGGCGATACAATTACTTTTTTTTATGTGGGCCTATTAAGTATAATGGAGGTTTGGTGCCTGGCCTTAAATTCGGAAGGGTCTTTATCTAAGCCCTTAAAACAGAAGCCGTTTCCTGTAATTACAAAACAGGGCATAGGCCAGGCCGGTAAATCTAACTGGTGGAGTTGTCCACAGGGCTTAGGGATGGGAACTATGGTGGGAGAGGAAAAGGGGGCACCTGTTACCTGTATACACCGTACACCGTATACACGTATTAGTGTACTTCCAGATTCCTGGTTTTGAAGATTGCCCCGCTGTGCCAAGAGAGCCCAAGGACATTGGGAGCTCTGAACGGCAAGTCCAGAGATTTGGGTATTGGGTACTGGGAAGGGGACTGCCTCAGGAGGTAATGAGCTCCCTCTCACCAGAGCTCTGTAAGTACCGGCCAGATAACTACTTGTTTGGTTTTGGTAGTTCGTATTCTGTTTGGGATATAGCTTGGACTAGCTGGTACCTGAGGTCCCTTCTAGCTCAGACATTCTGGAATTCTATGTGTGCTTGTGTCCCTGTGTTAAATGGATTTGGCTAGCCAGTTTGCTGGTGTAGAGTCAACAGAGAATTGTTATTTTTTTTTTTTTGAGCCAGAGAGAGAAACGTACACGCAGATAGTGTTTTGAAACTTCTGGAATTCTGGCAGAATTGGCGGCGTTCAGAACTGATTGCTTTCCAGGCTGGTGTCGCATCTCAGGGAGGGTCCGGTTTAGCAACCTTCTGCCCAGAGCAGGATTGCTACTGCTCCATGGGATGTATTTCTCCTTGACTTGGCCCAGCGAAGGCCAGGGCACCCAAGTTTGGGGCTAGTTTGTTGGAAACAGTCTTGTTTAACTCATGCTTGGTTTTTTCCTCTCTTTTTTCTTTTTTCCTTTCAAATAGAAGGTTTGCAGGGGGGTGGGGTGAAGAAATGTCGCTGAATTGGGGAAATCTCAGCCCAACGTGTTTGTTTGGTCGCTTAAAAAAACATTTTGTTTTCATGGATCGTTTTTCATTCTTTCCACGTAGGATAGAAAGTGGAAGCTTCCCAAACCATGGCAATAGTGAAGATGTGAGTGTGTGTGTGTGTGTGTGTGTGTGTGTGTGTGTGTGTGTGTGTGAGTGTGTGAGTGTGTGTGTGTCCGTGTGCACTCCTGCTACGTGGTCAGTGTAGACCAACATCTGTACGTAGCCAGGGTTTCTTAGCTGATCAAGGGATCAGGAGAATCTGACTAAAACTTAAACCATTTTATTCCTCTTTTACTCTGTTCCCCAACATATTCCCAGAGGTCTCTCAGTGGTATTTGTTTTATCCTTCAAAAAAAAAAAAAGAGAGAGAGAGAGAAGAGAATTCTGTCTTCTATCCGAACTCCCTGTTAGAGGAGATTTTAAGGAGTTATTTATTCAAAGTGCTTGAAGACCACTCCAGCCCTCAGCCATTGGGCTGCCCCCAGTACTAATGGCAGTGGGGCCTATTACAGAGCCGTGAAAGAATATTGTAAATGGCTTATGCAGAAAAACCATTTAGATAAAAATGCAATCTTCCCCTCCACATCGAGGGCCAGGAATTAATAGCACATCCTTTCTAAATGGGTATTTTTATATTATATTTTTACCCTAATGAAATTCTTTCCCCAAACAGGAGCGAGTTTCATTGGAAACTTTGGAGGGAAATTGATCTGTTTTTATCCCTTCGAAACCAGTGTCCCAGTTTCTGTAGCTTCCTCTGCCCCCTCCCCTCCCCTCTTCACCGGCTTTGTTAAGGTCTCCTGAGCAAAAGCCTCCCGAATGGTCAGCCTCGACCTCTGTGGAAGCTCCCTGCACTGGGGCCGCAGTAAGGAAGTGGCTTGATTTTCACACAATTAGGCTTTCTTTTCCTCCTTCAGGATGTGGTTTTATGAGCTGATTACCCATTTCAGAAAATAGGGTAAATATATGTGGGAGTCCAACTGTTTATTTAGAGAGGGTGCTGGACCTGGACTTGAGATACCTGGTTGGGTCCTGCTTAACCATTATGGGGTTGGTTTGAGGCAAGTCCCTTGAAGTCCTTTCTGAGCCCCATTTCCCTCAGCTAGAAAACATGGCACTAGGGCTAGGTGACCTCTGAGGGTCCTTCCAGTTCTGAAGCCTATGCTGTCCTGAGGTTTCCATCTTTAAAATAAAGGTGGGGGTAGAGACTAGATGGTCTCTGAGGACCTTTCCATCTCTAAAGCCTGGGTTGCCCCAAGGTGATATGTGGAAGGAATTTTGGAAATCTTAAAATACTATATACACAAAAGCTTTAAAAAAAATTTACTCCGAGCCTCCTCGTAGCCTCATCTGTAAAAGAGGGTTGACGGTCATTGGCCTGCCTACCTAATAGGGCTGTATGATGATCCACTGAAAGATCAAGGCCGTTACAAGTGGAAGGGATTATTGATGTTATTGTGAATTGACTACTGGATAGAGACCTGGCCTTGGAATCAAGAAGGCCTGGGTTCAAGTCTAGCCTCTGAAATAGACTTGCTTCATGACCCTGACCAAGTCACTTAACTTGTGAATGCCCCTTGGCAAGACTCTTAAGTTTCAGAGAAGGCACCCAAGCTTCATTGGTGGAGAGAAGTTCCCAGTGAAATCAGAGATCCAAACACAATTATCATTGCTTTTTTTAGTCTCCCCACCTCCATCTCCACCAAGGTGGGTGGTACATGTTGTGACCCCAAGTCTTTTGGGACCCTCCTGCCAGGCTTATCCCAAATCCTACAGAAGCCACATTTTCTTCCCTTTGTCATTCCCTCCCTGTTCTGCTCTGACATCAATGCTGGGCCGGCCGCCATCCTTCTCCCAAACCCTGGGCACAGATGGGCTTCCAACCAGAGCACATATGTTGCCATTATCTAAAAGATTCCTATTCAGAACAGCCTCTTCATCTTGGGTCCCAGCCTCCTGGAGATGGGCCTTGTCCGTTGATCTTGGAAGGTGAGGTTTTTCAAGCAAGGGACAGAGCCTGACAACAGCACTCTAACAGAGGCCATTGGCAGAAAAAGGGATTCTGGAGATCTTTGCTTGGGTTCCCTCCTCCCAACGCACATTTGTCTTTTCAGGGAATTTGTCGTCGTTGGTGAATTGGTTTGTGCTAATGCCTGCCACTAACTAATCACATAGGATTTGAGGCTGGAAGGGGATTCTTCAATCTCTTCATTTCACAGCAAAGGACAATGAGGCTGGTGGACAAGAAGTGACTTTTCCAGAGCCAAATAAATGGTAAAGGGAACAGCCAGATCCAGCATTCATTACACTGAAGAGTGTTGCTTCACATCAGAATGGTAGAGATGGAAGGGTCTTCAGAACATAGAATGTTAGGGCAGGAAGGAACCTTCAAACACGGAAGGTCAGAAGTAGGAAAAATCTTAGAACGTAGAGCATGAGAGCTAGATGGAGGCTTGTAAGAGCTGTCTAGTATGGTGGAAAGAATGCTGGGTTTGGAGCCATAAATCAAAATCCCAGCTTGGCCTGGGTGATTTTGGGTTGCTCACTCACGTTCTCTGTGCCTGAAACCATCTGTAACATGAGGGGCTTGGACCAGCTAGCCACTAGGGTCTCCTTCAGCCCTGCCATTTCTGATCTGAGATCCTACCAATTATGGACATCATCAAGGGAAGGAACCTTAGAACAGGTTAGTAATGTCAGAACTGGGAGGGGTTTTAGAACAGAGAATAGCAGGACTGGAAGGATTCTTAGAGCTGGGAAGGACCTTAAAACATAAATCATGAAATGGCAGACATTAAAGAGCCCCTAGAAATCATTTAGTTGCAACCCATCATTTTACAGGAGAAGAAACTGAGGCCCAGAGAGGAGACGGTTGACTTGTGGGAAGTCCTTTGGCTTACAGACGGCAGAGCCGGGACCCTTTTCCTCCAGTTCCCCATTGTATGATGTTGCTTTGGGGCTGGGGTTGCTGTGTGTCAATGCAGGCCTACAGCAGGGTCTGAAGCCTTTATCCTCAGTGCTTTATAAAGGGCCTAAGACCTTTGGAGGAAAGACATGATGACTATGGAAGCAGGGCTAATGAGGATTCTCAATGAATCACAAAATGCTAGGCCTGGGAGGGAGCTCAGAGAATGCTGTTCTAACCCCTCATTTAATAAATGAGAATGCTCTGAGAGGGAATCAGCTCTCCAAGGTCACCCAAGTACCCCCAAGGCTCTTCACTTCCCGTAGTAACCTTGGCAGGGCAGGTGATACAGACCCTTTTTCAGAGATGAGGACACATAGGCCCAGGGAGGTGAAGGGATGTGCCCACTGTCACCTGGCCAGTTCAGGCAGAGGCAGTCTAAACCTGGGGTCTCCTGGCTCCCCAGCCCTTCATAATATTAGACACAAGATAACAGGCTGGACGGATGAACCCAGGCAGAGATAGCCTTCAGACAGCTCTGTGGAGGGCCAGTGAGGCGGGGCTCTGCCTCCTGGGCTGGCATTCTGAGGCTCTCTTCTCTTTCAGCCTGTGATATCCCAGGCAGACCCCAATATACAGCTGCCTTTGACTCTGGCTTCTCGGAGTCACGGGTCAGTGCCTGCTGTATGTGAGTGCCAGGGTCTTTTCTCTTCCCCTTGACAGCTTTCCCTTGGATTCCAAGGAACACTTCCCTGATATGAGTGAGTAATGGTCAGTCTTCTGCAGACGGCCGTGTTCAGAGCCGAGCAGGCGCACTTGGGGCCTCTGAGGCTCGGCTTGGACCATAAACTCTCCCCATCCTCTGTTGATAAAAAAAATTAAAGCCCAGAACCCCTTAAATACCTCCCCCTCGAAGAAGGCAGGGTTTGGATTGTATAAAAGCAAGTGGTTTGGAGGTGGGGGGGTGAGGAGAAAGGTGGGGAGTTGGGGAGAAAGGAGGCCCTTTGCAAGAAATCTCCCATTCTTGAATAGCCTGGTTTTGTTCAGTCAGCCAGCGACAGAAGCACCCGGCCGGCTAGCTAGCCAGAGAAGGCCAGTGCTTTTAGCCACCAGGCAGGAGAGAAGCTTCAGCTTTCCAATAATTAGCTGTGAAGTGAGTCAGCTGGGAGAAGTTTTGCCTTCCGTGGGTTCCCCTCTACCTCTGGCTGTTTATTTTTATGGTTTCTGTATTAAATAGACTGGGAAGTAATTTCCTTATTTCCCTAAGCATTGTTCTCTGGAGCGGGTAAGAGTATACAGTGCTGATAAAGGGGGGCCCTGAGGGAGGTGAGCAAGTCTGTGCTGCCAAAGAGGGCTCTCTCTACAGCCCAGGCCCCTGGGAGGCTTGGCCTCTTGGGTGCCTTGGGCCCTACTTGGTGGCTTCTGGTAGTAGACCCCACCAGGATTCCCAGATGGAGATGTCCTTGTTTCGACCCTCATGCTTATCCCTCCCTTTCTCACCCCCCAAATGAAGCCATCCCTGCTCTGACCCCCCTCACTGGTCCCCTCCATCTCCCTGAGCAGCCAAATCCTCCATTCCACTGGTCAGGGGAGGCCAGAGATAGAGTCTGAGAATCTCAGGGTGGGCAAGGGCCCTGAGAAATCATAGAATGGTCCACTGGTTTGGGGTCAGAGGGTTTCAGTCCCGACTCTGCCATTAGATATCTACACGGCCTCAGAGAAGGCACTCCTCTCTGGGCCTCAGTTTCTTGGTCTGTAAAATGAAGGGGTTGAATTAGATGATCTGGGAGATCTCTTTCAAGTCCAGATTTAGAATGCTCTTCAATAGGTAAAAAACACAGTGATGGTGATGGTGGGGATATTGGTGAAGAGCTTTAGAGCTCTTAGCTCATTCTAGCCTCACCAGAGCCCCTACAGTGGGTGGTGGGGGTAGCGAAGGTACTGTCAAGATTGCTATTTTCTGTTGGTGGGGTCTCTGGTTTGTAAGCGTCAGAGACAGTTGAACCTGAGTCTCTCTGCTTCCAGCATGAAGTCTGCTATGCCCCACAGCCTCTAACCTACTCCAGCCTAAGCTGTTGGTTTGCTGGGGTGGGGATGGCCAAAACCTGAGCTTTGTTTTCACTGGGGAAAGGAGGTCCAAGCTCTTTTATTTTATTGGTATTCTAAGTTCCCTACTTGCCCTGACATCCCCTGTTCTGAGGCCCCACCCAGCCCTGACATCCCCTGTTCTAAGACCCCTCCCAGCCCTGACATTCCCTGTTCTAAGGCCCCTCCCAGCTCTGACATTCCCTGTTCTAAGACCCCTCCCAGCCCTGACATCCCCTGTTCTAAGGCCCCTCCTAGCTCTGACATTCCCTGGTCTAAGCACCCTTTCAGCCCTGACATCCCCTGTTCTAAGGCCCCTCCCAGCCTTGACATCCCCTGTTCTAAGGCCCCTCCTAGCTCTGACATTCCCTGTTCTAAGGCCCCTCCTAGCTCTGACATTCCTTGTTCTAAAGGTCCTCCTACCTCTAAACCCCGTCACGTATCAGTGCTGGGGGAGGAAGGAGAGACTGAAAGAACACATATATCTATTTTTCTCCCTGTTAAATGGCGTCAGGAAAACTTTCCACATCCTAGCGCCTGGCCTGAAAATGTCAGTGTGGTTCTTGTTTCTCCAGGTGGTTCTCACCTCCCCCTTCCTTTGTGTCTTTAATACCATGGGAACAATTGTCAGAGTAAAAATCTGTCGGTTCTCCTGTGCCGCCATCAAAAACCTTCCTCACCCCCAGATGACCAGCTCTTGCCAATAATTCTCCTTGGCATGTTTTGTATGCCTGGAGATCCTGCATCTGGGCTCCTACAGCTTAATTTTTACTATGTTCAGCAGCTCCCTCCCACCAAAAAGCCCCAGCCCCCTTTCCTCCCAAACTTACCTATAACCAGAAAGAGAACCCTTATCCCCCTCCCCAATCGGGCCCTTTGCTTAAAACTGGGACTTAGAGATACAACATGATGTTATGGGGTGGGGGAAAGCACTTATCTGAGGCGAGATCAGAGTGGTGACCTTAACCAAGTCATTTCTTCTCAATGAGCCTCAGGTTCCTGCTTCTCTGAAGCTAGGGGTTTTAGGATTTAGAACTTGGAGGAGGTCATCTAATTCTATCCCCCTCTTCTGCCAAGGAGGGAACTGAGGACAAGAGAAGGGATTGGTCATCCTGGGAATCAGTGACAGGAACATAAGGCAGATCTGGTACTTCTAAAAGCAGGCAAACAGCCTCCTTAGACTGTGTGTCCCAGATGTTCCCACTTTAATGTTGTCTGTTCTAAAGGCCTTCCCAGCTCTGCCATTCCCTGTTCTAAGGCTCCTCCTGGCTTTGGCATTTTATATTCCAAGATTCTTTCTTCTTGCTTAATGCCAAGTAATTAATTAATGCCAACAATTAATCCATAAATCTGTGAAGCTAGAATTACTTTATGCCATTGATGGGCAGGAGACAAGGCACAACCCTGGACCGATGTGACTGACGGTCTGAGAACCAGTACCAGGAGAGTGACTTGGGCCTGGGGATGCCTGGGAATCGTCTCTGGAAGCAGGATGGGAATGGAGCCCCTTCTCTCTTTGCATTTTTCTTTTTTCATTAGGTCAGCCTGGAAATACATCTGCTTAGTATGAACTGCATAGATTTAAATACAATTAAATTAGAGAATAACCTCTTAATTAGGGCTTGCCTTTTAAATCTCATTTGATAAATTCCTTATCATTCCTGACTTTAAATGCAGGGAGCTCTTGGAGCAGGGATTTGGATCCCCTTGGGGCCCCTGGGGGAAACACAAGAAAACTCACTGTATCTTTAAATGTGTCCATAGCCAGAGCCTCCCCGAGGAAGGCAGTGAGAGAGAGGCCCCTTTTAGGGCTAATTAAACAGAAAATTGAGTGGTGTGGTAGTGGTGGGGGCTAGTTAGAGAAAAGAACCGTACAGCCTGGTACCTATTATTTTTTTCAGGGTGTGGGGGGTGGTGGTGGTGGCAGATGGGGGTGGGTGGGTACCCTAAGCTATTAAAAGAAATTCACAAATTCCCTTCTCTCCAGCTTGGTTGTGTGTGTGTGTGCGCGTGTGCGTGCGTGTGCGTGTGTGTGTGTGTGTGTGTGTGTGTGTGTGTGTGTGTGTTAAATGAAAGTAGAAGGCGGAGTGGAAATGTCAGGGGTCAGGCTGCAGGCAGCCAGGAGAGACGTCCGGGCAGCTATAGTCCCTGACATTGGAGGAGGGGAGTGGGAGAAGAAATCGGAGCTGTGAACCGTATCGGGTTAACCCTTGGGCGCCTGGCGAGGCTGAGCCGCCTTCCCTGGGGTTGGGGGAGCTGGAATTCTTCCTTTGGATTGGGATCCCAAGGAGAGGGGGCCTGACATTCCTCACTGGGGTCTGGTGATCACGACCATTGACATTTATATAGCCATTGGTGGGTAAGCTGACATTTATAGGGTGCACTTGTGGTGCATTAATTATCTCATTTGAGCTTGACAACAAGCTCCCAAGGGAAGCATTATTATCGATGGTATGTTGCCCATTTTGTAGATGGAGAGACTGAGGGGCAGAAAGGTGAGTCATTAACAAAGCTCAGACACGCCACAGACCAGGGATGCGCTGAGTTGTTGTATCTCGCGTACCCTCGTTTTACTCTTTTGTAAGATGACGAGGCTGGACCCAATAGTTTCTGAGGACCTTTTGAGCAAAAACCCTACAAACCCATGGACTGCTCCTGCCTCGGCCCCTAAATGATCACGTCTGTGTCCTTGGCCCAGTAACTGCCTTTGTCTGAACTTTAGCCCCTTCATCTGTAAAAATCTCTGTTCCTTTTTAACTCTGACATTCCATGTTGTAAGTTCCCTTGTGTCTCAAATGTTATATATTCTAAGGCCCCTCCCAGCCCTGACATCCTCTGTTCTAAGGTCCCTCCCAGCCCTGACATCCCCTGTTCTAAGGTCCCTCCCAGCCCTGACATCCCCTGTTCTCAGGCCCCTCCCAGCCCTGACATCCCCTGTTCTAAGGCCCCTCCCAGCCCTGACATCCCCTGTTCTAAGGCCCCTCCCAGCCCTGACATCCTCTGTTCTAAGGCCCTTCCAGCTCTGACATTCCCTGTTCTAAAATTTCTTCCAGCTCTGGCATTCCAGGTTCTAAAGTTCCTTCTGACTTTAACATTCTATGAGTCTAAGTGTTCATTGGGCTTCTTGTGTTTCTGTCCTCATATGAACAAAGAAAACCCTACAACAGCGTAGCCTACTTCCCTTGGACCTATTCACTGGTTGTTCTGGGCCTCCTTTTCTTCCCTCGGTAAAATGAGATGCATCCACTGCAAGTGGAGGGCGTGTAGCATCCCCAGACTTGTCAGGGTCCAAGCCCTCTCTGGGTGGGAGGCAGGTCCAAAGCTTTCTTATCTTCTCTCCCCTCCTTGTGCCTTCTCTAGGTCCTGAATGTGGCAGTTTTCAGAGGGAGAACAGCATCCTGGAGCAAGATAGACTGAGGGACAAAGTGCCCACTTGGGTTCCGGTCCAGCCATGGACATTTATGAGCTCTGGAGCTAGAAGCAAAGTTCTGCTCTTCTCCAAGACTCAGTTACCTCAGTTAGGAAATATAGCACCAGCCTCGCAGGGACAAGAGTACAGGTGAAAAGATGAAAGACCATTCAAACATCTGGGCCAACATGTGGTTCTGGAGCTGGGGCTAATAAATGATTATGTTAGATTTTGATGTGTTCACAGCCTTCTTTATACAGACAGAGAACAGGAGAATTCAGAGGCTAAGAGATAGAGAAAAGGGCTGGGAAGGGCCTTAGAACAGGGAATGTCAGAGCTGGGAGGGGCCTCAGAACAGGAAATGTCAGGGCTGGGAGGGCCTTAGAACAGGGAATGTCAGGGCTGGGAGGGGCCTTAGAACAGGGGATGGCAGAGCTGGGAGGGCCTTAGAACAGGGAATGTCAGGGCTGGAAGGGGCCTTAGAACAGAGGATGTCAGAACCCAAATGGAACTTTGAGATCATCTGGGTCAGTCTCTTCATTTTGGCAGGCAGGAAGTTGAGGCCCAGAGAGGACAGTGATTGCCCTGTCACCCTCTCAGCCAGGAGCTTCAGCCTTGCACCTGTCCTCCAGGTTCCCCTGACTCCCATCCCAGTGCCAGAATGGAGCTGCAAATGTGCTGAGCCTCCTCTCAGCACACTGGGGCTCTGCTTTTCCTTCCTTTCTCTCCCTTTGAAACCCAGAACACAGCATCTGTTTTTGAAGGAGCTGTTTAATATTCAGCTGTGATAAAATTAACTCACCCAAGCCACCCTTAAACAAGTGAATGAAACCCTGGGCCGTGGGGCTCCAGGGGCCGCCTCCATCCTAGCCTGCTGCCTTTGGCAGAGGGGTGGGAGCCACCTGGTGGGGTCTGGACCCCTCCCACAGTGGGCCCTAGTGAAACCCTGGCAAGGCCTGGCGGGGGCAGAAGGCTCGGGGCTGTGAGGGGCTCTTGGCCTCTGACTTTTAGCTGGTAGAGGGTTGAATGTATATACTTGGCACCTTCATAAGTGATTCCTGCAAGCCTGAGAGGGGAGGGAGAAGGGGAGGAAGAGAAGGAGCCTTTTCTGTAAAGCTTAACACAATGAGGCCTTCTGGGTATCAGTGAAGAGTCTGTCTTCTGTTTGTGTCGATTGATATGGCAGGGCTGCCACTCGCTGGGGCCGTGGGCGGCATGTGTGTGTATGTGTGTGAGGGTGTGTGTGAGCATGTATGTATGTCAGTGTGTGTGTGTGTGAGAATTATGTATGTATGTATGTCTGTGTCAGCATATTGTGTGTGAGCATGTGTGAGCATGTGCATGTGAGTGTGTGTGAGCATGTATGTCTGTGAATGTGTAAGCGTGTATGTCAGTGTGTGGTATGAGTGTGTGAGAATTATGTATGTATGTATGTCTGTGTGAGCATATTGTGTGTGAGCGTGTGTGAGCATGTGTGAGTGTGTGTGAGCGTGTATGTCAGTGTGTGGTATGAGTGTGTGAGAATTATGTATGTACGTATGTATGTGTGAGCATATTGTGTGTGAGCGTGTGTGAGCATGTGCATGTGAGTGTGTGTGAGCATGTATGTCTGTGTGTGGTATGAGTATGTGAGAATTATGTATGTATGTCTGTGTGAGCATGTATGTATGTCTGTGTGTGGTATGTGTGGGAGAATTATATATGTGTGAGCATATTGTATGTGAGCATGTGTGAACATGTGCATGTCAGTGTGTGTCAGCATGTATGTCTGTGTGTGGTATGAGTGTGTGAGAGAGTGTGCATATGTATGTATGTAAGCATATTATGTGTGAGCATATGTATGTATGTGTGTGTGATTGTGGGTGGCTAAATGTGGGCAGGAGGTGTTCTGGAAGGGAAGCCACATGTGTTCACATGCCCAGGGGGCCCCAAGGCTGCTGCCACGTCTCCCTGAAGGCCACCATTGTCACGGATGTCACGTGGGCATTTCCGGGGCGTGGGAGCCTGGTCTTGGTCTGGCTGACAGGAAGAGGCACAGTCCTTCTGTGTCTTTGTGGAGAATTCTCCCCCAAAATGTCAGCTTCTGTTTAGTTCCTGCGTCTGTGCCCCGAGGCCCAGCAGAGTGCACGGTGCATCACAGACGCTCGTATAACACATAGGACGCTCCAGAAGCCTTAGAGCTCCGAGCTCTGGGACACCCTGTATTCTTGCTGACTGGATGAGGGAGGTGAGACAAGACAACATGCATTCCTTAAGGGCTTTCTGCGTGCCCAGCACTGAGCTCAGTGCTCAGAATACAAAGACAAGCAAAAATAAAGACAGTCTCTGCCCTCAGTGAGCTTACATTCAAGTGGGAGAAAACTCATAAAAGGGGGTGGAGGGAGGTGGAGAAAGCAGTCCGGAGAGTCCTTAGTGGGTCCTGGGGAGGAAGAAATGGACGAGGCGGGCCTGGGCACTTCCCTTAAAGTGGACAATGACATAAGGGGATTCCTATGTCCTTCGCCCCCCAGATGCCCTTGGGCCTTTTCCCGCCCACCCCAAGCCGAGAGTGGGAGAGGGAAGAGAGAGAAACGGAATTAAAACAGGGGACAGGAAGGGAGAGTCCTTCCCCCTCCCTCATGGGCCTCTCATGCTCAGAATCATCCGACTCACGGGTTCCCCTTAGAGACTGTTGGAAAGTCAAGTTAGAAACCCAGGAGGAAGGTGACGCTGGGCTGATGGTAGGCCACTGGTCCCTTGGGCATAGGGGGCAGCCAGGGAAGGCAGAGGCTGCCTCCTGCTGGGCTCTGATTGATGGGGCTCTGGGCCATGGATTCTGGCTGGGCTCCGTGATCTGCTTCAGCCCTCTGATCTCACTCTAAATGCTGTAGAATCAGGGTGGAAATACTGATATAACTTTTGCGAAAGTAAAGGGGTGGTTTTGGTCCTTTCTTGGCTCTGGGTGACTTGAGGTGGTTCCTTAGAACAGGGGATGTCAGAGCTGGGAGGGCCTTAGAACAGGGGATGTCAGAGCTGGGAGGGGCCTGAGGACAAGGGATGACATAGCTGGAAGGGCCTTAGAATGGGATGGCAGAGCTGGGAGGGCCTTAGAACAGGGAACGTCAGAGCTGGGAGGGACCTGAGAATAGGGGATGGCAGAGCTGGAGGGCCTTAGAGGTCTCTAGTTCGAACTCATTTTCACAGATGAGCTCACTGAGGCAAAGCAATATGAAGTGACTTCACAACTCCATTTGGTCCCAGTCATCTTAGAAGCCAGATCATATTGAAAAGCTTCCAGGTAAAAGCAGAATTAATTTCATGTAATTATCTCTGATAAAATTAAATATTACTTGCGATTAGTCTCGGGCAATTTCCCCACACAGAGTCAAGAGAAGCTCGCTTGGGTGGAAGCTGGCCTCAGGTTTCCTGGCTCCGGAGGTGGCTAGTCGGATCTGTTTGTTGTTCCCGGGCCCCAGTGCGTGTCCTGATGGTCTTCAGGTCTTTGTCTGGGATGTCTGTCTGTGGCCAGGAAAGCAGGGGTGGGTCCTGAGACAGAGCCCTCGTTGGGCAGCTTCACAGAGGAAGGGCAAGACTGCCGAGCCTGGGTTAAGAGCCGCTTGCCCTGACATCTTCCAGGCCCTGCTGGCCTCAGCCCGCACACTTCCTGCACGCTGACACCCGGAGCGTCTGACTGATTCGCCTCTGTTTATTTTGCCTTAGCAGCCTCTCGACAGTCAAACCACAGCTCTTTGGGAAGCAAATCCAGTTTTTTGTTTTTCTTAAATATGTTATGTGGGTCTCTCCTCACCTCCAACCCCTGCCCTGCTCCTCCCAGACAGGCTGCTTCCACCCCACTGCACGAAGGAGGAGGCCTGGGCCAACAGGGACTGCAGGGTTCTGGGCTCAGGAGGGGGATTTGAAGAACCTAGAATATCAGAGCTGGGGGGGAGTTTAGAACAGGCAATGTCAGGGCTGGGAGGGCCTTAGAACAGGGGAGGTCAGAGCTGGGAGGGTCCATAGGGTCCAAGGTCCAAGGCGCCTCTCAGCCCTCACATCTCCTGTTCTGAGGCCCCTCCCAGATCTGACATCCCCTGTTCTAAGGCCTCTCCCAGCTCTGACATCCCCTGTTCTAAGGCCCTTCCCAGCTCTGACATTCCTTGTTCTAAGGCCTCTCCCAGATCTGACATTCTCTGTTCTGGGGCCCCCCACCTTCACTCCCCCAGCCATGACACTCTTTGCCCTAGTACTGGGATGCGGAGAGTGATGTGGGAGCCATAAAGCCCCTGGGAAGCCCGAGTTCTAGGTTCTCTTGATTTGGAAGGGCAATGAGAAGTTGCCAGTGGCCTCTTAAGGACTCACTTGAGGCCTTTTCTTGGTCTTCATCCTTCTGCACTCTTGACTGCTTTCCGCCCCCCCCCCCCCTCCTCTCTTTTCTCTGCCCACTCCTCCCAAGGTGACCTCTCCTTCAGTCTATCTACTGAAACTACAGAGGGGCTATAACTTCCCAGCATCAGCATCTGGAGCCCAGAGCAGCCTCCGAGGCCAGGTGTGGTCCAGCCTCCTTCTTTCACAGATGGAGCAGCTGAGGTCTAGAAAGTGGAAGTGATCTGGCTTGTGTCACACACCTATCAAATCTCTGGGGTAGGATTTGAATTCAGGTCTTTGGGACTTCCAAGTGCCTTCTGCAACCTGTCACATGCCCTTGGGCACTCTGGGACTCAGTTCCCTCATCAGAAAAACAAGCAGGTCGGAAGAGATGTTGCTTATGACATCTTCCAACTTTGGCCCATTCTGGCCTCAGCGCCTGAAGCTCCTACCCCCATCTGTTATAGTTAGAAGACCACTCCCACCAATGCCCACCCCCCTTCCTTTGCTGTTCATCACAAGTGGGCCCATGGGAGGGCTGCCTTTGGACACTGAAGCAGCTATAAACCTATGCCTCCCCTCTGGGACCATTAGCATCTTGACCCATGGGGTCTCGGGATCGAGAAGGCTATAGTGTGATTTACTGAAATGATGTGGCCAGTTATGGAATTTTTGTTCTAAGTTAATGTTGGTCTTGCTGTCTCCCCTGTGCATACTCTACTATATCCAGAAGGTCAGCCCTTCACATTCAGTCTTTGCCAGGGCTGGCTTCCTTTTGCACCTGCCGACCAAATAAAACCCAAACATCTCAAGGGACGGTTTCTATTCCTGACATCGTTTGTTGTGTTGGAGCAAAATTAATACTACTCATAATATTAAAGAAGACAACCATAAGCCCATTGACTAAGAACATCCATGGAGCTCTTCTGGGGTGACCACTGAGTGGGCAGATGGCTGGCGACTTGGGCACTCAGGGGAGGCTGGTGGGGCTAGGGGTGGATGGGTGACAAGGGGTGAAACAAGGGGGATCTCAAACAGGGAGACAAGTTGATGGAAATTGCTGGCATTAGTCATCATTAATAAGCTTGGTTTCTTGTTGAAATGTCAAGGTGACAGTTTAGAGCCAGTAAGATTTTTAAAAAATTAAAAATTTATTTTTTGTCTCTCCCTGGCACCATCATAGAGCAGTGTCAAGGAAACTGGTTTCAATTAGACCAGAGAATGTTTAAAGTTTCCTTGTGGGGTTGAAGCAAAAAATAATAATAAGAACAAGGAGAGAGAGAATTTTGACCCTGGGAAGTCAGCTGACCCATTTTGTAGCTCTGAGAGGTAGAAACCACCCAGCTGTAGATGGTCGCCAAGATCCCCTGGTTGCATGGGCAAGGTTCAATTGGTGTTGGCCATCACACAAATGACTCCCCTGGAACTAAACAGGTTCTTCAGAAACACTGGAGATCCTGGTCTTGTTAAATGACCTCCTTGCAAGGGGAAGCAAACTATTAGACAATTCAGAGCATATGTGAGCCTTTCTAACCCAGAATCAGAACATAGAGCATGGCGTCTGGGAGGAATCTTAGAATGGGGATATCAGAGCTGGGAGGGGCCTTAGAACAGGGAATGTCAGAGCTGGGAGGGGAATTAGAATTGACACTATCTGATCCTGGAGGAACCTTAGAACACAGAATATCAGAGTTGGGTTGACTTTTAGGGTATAGATATAATGTCAGAACTGGTTAGGGCTTTAGAACATAGAATGTCTAGTAGGTACTGTAGAACACAGAATATTGGGTGTGGAAAATGCCTAGAAGCATAGAGTCATAGAATCTCTGTTGAATGGGGCCTGAGGGGTCACCTGGTCCAAATCCCGGTTGATGAATGAGATTGGCCAGCCAGACAGTGCTTTATGGGTTGACTGAGTAGTAAGGCAGAGAACCAGGGAACCAGAACCCTCTTGGAATGCTAACTACTGATATTAATCTGATAGAATAAACCAGAGGCAGTTCTAGGTCATCTGTTGATGGAGGCTGGGGCCCTGAGGTGGCCCATTTCTCCTCTTGGCACTGGTTTTGATGCCTGGGTTTTTCTTGTTTGTTGGTGGGGTATCCTATGTGTGGTTGCAGAGACTGCTTGGGGGTCAGAGTTGAAAGTGGATGTTGCTGCCAGAAGTCCTAGAGAGGGCCATGCCTTTTCCCTTCCTAGTTGGTGATCTGGGTTTAATTATGTCTTTTGATTCTGAAGTATCAGGTTGAGGCCTGAATTTGGGGAGAAGGTGTGATTTAACAGTTTAAAATATGAAAATATATATACACTAAAGCCATTTGGCTTTACAAGCTAGGAAGGGGTGGGTGGCCTATTAGGTGAAGCGAAAGTGTTCCTCTTAGTCACAAGGCCTGCTCTCAGGGTGTGGAGGGGTGCCCTGACTCCTTTGGATGGGCACACCCATCTGTTCCCAGGTCAGCCCTGGAGAAGTCATGATCTCGGAGGCTTTTGGGAAAGACGGTCAGAATGACATCTCTGGGAGGGACCAGAGAGATCATTTCTCCTTAATGCCCTTGGTTTAGAGACGAGGGGCTGAAAGATGGGCAGGGAGGGTCAGCACCTCACCCCAGGTCACACAGCAGAGATGGGAGCGTGCTCCAGGTCCTTTGGCCCCTAGGCAGATAGATGTGCTTCCCAGGGAGCAGAACTCTCAAGTTAGAACTTGGCATTCCAGGTTCCTGCTTCGTGCTACCCTTGTGACCTAGAGGGGGCTTTCTCAGCGCCTCATGTGTTTTTGTACAAGTTCTTTTACATACATGGATTTTCAGATACTTTTTTTTTCAAGAAATTGGGGAAAGAATTCTTATATTTTTACCTTCACAGGCTCTCATGAGGATCAAATATGAGAAAGCATGTTTTCCTATCTGTCCTTGGCTCCTAGCCCCTGCCCCAGAACAGCCTTGGGACTGGGGCTTTCTGCAGATTCCTCATGGTAAAAACATGGAGGCCTCTTTGCCCCCAGCCCTGGTGAAGTCGGTTTTCTTCTTGTGAAAGGAGGAGAGCTGAGTGAGCTTGTGTTTTCTCAAGTAAGGGATGTCTGTCTCAACTCTCTTCTGTTAAGTCGGCAGTGAACCAGTCTCAGAATGTCAAAACTGGAAAGGACTTAGAACTCCAATGGGGAAGAACCTTAGGGCATAGAAAGTAGAATTTACAAGTTAGAAGAGACTTTAGAGCATAGAATTTCAGAGCTGGGAGGGGCCTTGGAACAGGGAATGTTAGAATTGGAAGGAAGCTTAGAATCGAGAATGTCAGGGCTGGAGGAGGCTTACAACAGGGAATGTCAGAGCTGGGAGGGCCTGAGAACAGGGGATGTCAGAGCTGGGAGGGGCCTTAGAACAGGGGATGTCAGAGCTGGGAGGGGTCTTAGAACAGGGGATATCAGAGGTGGGAGGGGTCTTAGAACAGTGAATGTCAGAGCTGGGAGGGCCTGAGAACAGGGGATGTCAGAGCTGGGAGGGGTCTTAGAACAGGGGATGTCAGGGCTGGGAGGGGCCTTAGAACAGGGGATGTCAGGACTGGGAGGGGCCTTAGAATACAGACTATCAGAGCTGGGAAGGTTCTTAAAACATAGAATGTAGCACGTTTAGATCTAGAAGGAGATTTAGCTGATAGAGGTTTAATGCATAGAACACAGAATGTCCAAGCTGGAGGGGATCTTAGCAGTCATGTGGTCATGGGACTATGGATGGGAAGGCTTTTAGAGACTGTCTAGCCTATTCTCCCTTTTAGAGCCCAAACCCAGGGAGGGGTGGAGCAGTAGACACAGAGGTCAGGAGGGGAGGTGGGGCCCCTACTAATTCAGCACTCATTAGTGTAATGAGTGTCTCTGCCCACAAAACGACAGGCTTAGAAACTCAGGGCCTCTGTCCACCCTGAGAGTTAGGGTGGGACTCCCATCAAGGGTGGGAAGGGGCCCCTGAAACCGGGAGTCCTTTGCTTCCATCAGGCTTGCTGAGTGGAAACTGTCCTTTAAAAGGGAGTCCTCCACCCAGGCCCTCACCTTCTCTCTCCACCCTCTCCAGGTCATGCTGCCCGGGCCCCAGCTCCAGGCTGGGTGGAAGCTATTTTTGGTCTGGATAGAGCAATATTTAGCCAAGGAAAGCCCACAGCTAATTACAGCTCCCAGTTATCGCCCTTTATAATACCCAGATGAGGCTGGGTGGGTGAGGATTTTTATTTCCATTTTATAGATACGGAAATTGAGTTCAATTGAATTTAATGAACATTTCTTATTTGTCCATTCTGTGCTAGGCCAGGGAGAGATACAAAGCCAAAAATTAATAGTCCTTGTCCTCAGGGAGGTTCCATTCTGCTGGGGGGCAGGGCGGGGATATAAGATGTCTAATAAGAAAGTGAGTTGAAAGTTTATACAAAGTGATTTCAAAAACAAGGATTTGCTAACAACCATTGGGATCAGGTCAAGACCTCATCCAGAGTCCCAAGGCCAATGGATCTCAAGAGCCCTCAAATCTTACCACTTTATTTCTGTAAGAAATTATGTAGGGTTCTGAGGTTCTAAGATTTTATGAAGAGGCTTCAAGTTTCCAAAGTTCTCTGTGTCCAAGGCTCTGAGATGCCAAGATTCCAAGGTTCTGTGGGTCCAGGATTCTAGAACTCTGGGTTTTCACAGTCTAACACTGTTCTGTAAGATGCTATGATTATGGCATTCTGAAATTCTGAGATTAATGGTTCTAAGTCCCCTGGGTCTGAAGCTTCACGATTCTAAAATTCTTTGTGTCCAGGGCTCCATGATGCTAAGATTCCAAGGTTCTGTGAGTTCAGGATTCTAGAATTCTAAGTCTAAAAGCAAAGGGCTTGAGGTGGGGGAACAATTTATATGCCCCTGACAGGGTCTGCCCTTCTGCCCCCAAAGCCTCCATGGCCCAGCTCTACCTCCCACACTTCTGGTATTAAGCAGAGCTCTCTGCCAGCCTTCAGGCCTCTTGTAGGAAAACCTTCAGCCTGGTGACTTGATCCTATTCCTAATCCCCTTGAGGACTGGATTCACCTCCAGTTATTTTCTTGTCTGGTGGAGGGAGATCCTGGCAAGATTAGGGATGTTTGAGTTGGATGGACTGATGGGAAAGGCTGAGCAGGAAGACAGAGCCCTGGCCCCCACCTACCTGTCTTTGTGATCCCTCACCATCAGCAGGCTCCACTTTGCCCTTGATTTTCTATTCTGAGGGCGCTGAAGAGTGACCAGCAATCTGGATTCCTGGGTAAGGGATTCTTGTTTAGGGCTGATGCCTCAAAGCAGGTGTGAGCCAGCTCAAAGAAGTCCTTTCCATTGCACATGCCCCCAGAGCCATCTCTTTACATAGCTCTGAAAAAGAGACAGCTCCATCAGGTTAAAATGTTTGACTGGTTTTCATATGTGGCTGAACAGAGTGAGTCAAGGAGCGACAAAAAGGATCAATGCATAAGAAAGACCAAGGCAGTTCAGGGCAGTGGGCAGACCCCCTCTGCCGGTCACCTGGGTGCCTCAGCTCTAGCCTTAGCTTTGCCACGGGCTTATTGGGAAACTTTGGGAGAGTTACTTTCCTTGTTAGACATTTGTTTCATCATCTGTAAGATGAGCTATAATGATCCATACATGTGTGTATGTATGTGTACACAAGAACAATAAACTCATGTGTGTATATACATGTGTATACACATATGTATGTGTATACATATATGCACCCACATATGCATGCATGCACACACATATGGACTATAGGATCCCTGATAACCCTTTCAACATCCATTCCAAGTTCTAAGGTCTTCTCTAGCTCTTATATTCTGTGTTACATGTTCCAAGGTCTCCAGTTCAAACATTCTATGTCCTAAGGCCCCTCCTAGTTTGAAAATTCCATTTTCTTAGGACCCTCCTAGCTCAGAAATTCCATGTGCTAAGGTCCCTCCCAGCTCCTAATTCTATATTCTTCCAGGATTCTCTGTTCTGAGGGTCCTTCCACCTCTGACAGGTTCTGAGTCAATAGTGAACAGAGAAGGGTCCATATTAATTTAAAGTTAACAACCATTCCCTGTTAAGGGTGGCAGTTTACAGGTATAAAATTATTAATATTTGATACTGCAAATACTTAAAGCACCTTTGGGTATTCAGGTTTAGAAATACTGTGTACTTTGAGCAGCTGCTGACTGATGTGCCCAGATGTAGAGAGGCAGGTGGGGCTGGGCCATGGGAAGAGCCTTGGCCTGGGAGGCAGGAGGTCTGAGTTCCCAGCCTCCATTGCTCTGGAGCTGGGATCGCTTGGCAAGGTCTTGAGGTGAGTAGCAATCAAGAGAAGTTCTCGCTTGGCTGGGCACAGAGAGCCGGCAGCCTCACAACTTGGGAGGGTGGCTAGGAATGTGGGGCACTGTCAGAGTCTTTGCACCAGCGTATGGGACAAGCCTGTAGGCTGGTACTTCTCCAGACCCGATGCTTCCCCATCCCTGCCTGCTGAGTAGCTACAGCTTCTGGGGGAGAGCTGAGAGCAGCCCGCTTCTTCTTCGCTGGGCTGGGTGAGCTCAGCTTTATTTCTTTCTCTTTCCCTGGTTTTCTTTCCTTTTTGAAAACCAAGGAGGGCAAGGAGCAGGACCGGGCTTGGAGCTGCTCCTCCAGGCCTTGAGCAATAGGGGAAGCTCTCTTTGACCTCTAAGACCAGCCTCTCCTAATCCTTTACCCCTCCTCTCCTCTAATTCAGAGTCATAACTTTAGACTTGGAAAGAGCCTTCTCTTCCAGATGTGGAAACAGGGCAAGAGAGATGAATTGACCTGTCCCCTAGGTAATGGAGGCAGATGGGAATTTGAATCCAGGCCTACAGGTCCCTAAGCCAGAGCTCTTCCCCTGGCCCCTCACCCTGTCAGGGGGCAGCCTCATCCCTTCAATGGCATTGACTTTTCAGGACATAAGAGCTGGGATTCTGGGTCCCCCTATTATCTCGTCCAAGGATCGATACTTTTGAAAGGAGAAGAACCTTGTGTATACATGATGTTCTCAGACCTAACTTCAGAGAGCTGTACTTGTCCCATTTCCTGCTAGAGATCTGATATCAGCCTCATCTGTTACTCGGGGAATTGTAGGTTTGGGGATAAAAGGGATCTCTGAGGTTTTCCAGTCCAACCTGCATCTGAATAGAAAGACCCCGCTGCAGCTTTGGCAGCTCATTCCAATTAGGGACAGTGCTTAGTGGCAGCAATTCCTTCTGACTGCCCACCCAAACCTACCCCCTCCTACTTCTACTCTCTGGGACCAGACAGAGCAAATCCCATCCTGTTCAGGTTTAGAGGTTATCTAGTCCAGCCCCCTAGCTTTATAGCTAGCCATAGTCCTTATGGTATCTTTGTAGGAGTGGGGTTACGATTATACCCGTTTCATGGATGAGGAAACAGAGACCAAGAAGGACTTGCAAGTGGCTGTGGTAAGATCCGAACTCAGGCTATGGTGAAACAGCATGAGTTGGTTGCCCTGGGTCTGATGCCCACCAGATCTCCCTATTTTTACACTTGCTTTGGGAGGTGGCTGCTGAAGTGTCTTCAGTGGACTCCATACCTAGAGACCTGGGCTGGAGTCCCAGTTCGGCCGCTTATGTAGTTGTGCGACTTCGAATGAATGAGAAGGCATTTATTAAACACTCAATAGTACTTTGCTGGGTTCTTAGTCACCAAGCATTTATTAAGCACTTACTGTTTTCCAGGCATTGTGCTAAGCCCTGGAGATGCACAGAAAGCCCTCCAGGAGGTCATGGGGAGACTCTTGTCTCAGCAAACAGCTATGGACAAATACAATATATGCAGGATAAAGAGGAAGTAATTAAGGGAGGGAAGGCACTAGTATTAAGAGGGATGGGGCCAAATTTCCTATAGAAGGTGGAATTTAAGCTGGGACCTGGAGGAAGCTGGGAGGCAGAGATGAGGAGGGAGGGCATTCCTGGCATGGGGCACAGCTAAAGAAAATGCCCAGAGTCGGGTTCAAGGGAAAGCAAGGAAGAGAAAGGTAGGAGATCTTTGCCCCCAAGGGCCTTGCATTCCACTTGAGAGGGAAAGTCACATGTATACAGGCAAGCAAATTTAAAAAAAACATTTGGCTGGGCTGAGGGGGCAGGGTGTGGGGTCCTAGAGATGAAGGTGAGACCTCCTGGAACCCACGTTGATGAGATGAGTCATTTGACCCTGTGGACTCATTCTTTTCTTTTGGCTGGAGGGGCTGCGAGTGTGTGTGTGTGTGTGTGTGTGTGTGTGTGTGTGTAGGCACTTCATAAACCTTGTTCCCTTCTCCTTCTTTCTGTTGTGGTGAAATACCATCATGCCCCCACTGGATCAGGCAGTGCCAGCTTCCTTCTCTGTGACGTGATCTCTAGGGCCCCTTCCAGCCGTGACATTCTGTTTTCTAAGGCCCATCCCAGCTCCAGCATTATTTGATTCTCTTCTTGGGGTCAGGAACAGAGTTCAGACCTCTAGGTCTCTGGTCCACTGCCCTCTCCCCCACAGTAGGCTGTTTGGGACTTAGCCCAGGCTGAAGGCTACCATGTCTGCCTCCTATCCCTCTCTCTCTTTCTCTGTCTGTCTCTCTCTCTCTCTGTCTCTCTCTCCCTCCATCACTCCCTCCCTCACTTCCTCTCTCCCTCTCTCATCTTTCTCCTAGCTCATACAGATCTCCCTGCACGGGGCCTGGTGCTGGAGGCTGCTTACTCCCACATGGGGGTGACAGTGCTGCCACATCTCTGGAGCTGCCGGGTGTGCTGGGCACAGTCTAAGAATAATAACCCTGGGGAGTCTGTAGCCGTCCATCTGTCACAGGTCATCTTCCTGATCTCCCTGGAGCCTGGAGGGGAGGGGGCAGATAGCAAGAGAGGGAGGAAGACAGACAGAGACTCTCTGAGCCTGGGGCCAGAGGAGCCTGGGCCTACCACCCCCAACAGACCAAACTGGGTTAGCCCCACCCAGGTCTGGCCTGCCTTTTGTCCCTGACCAATCAAGGCCTCCCAGCCCTTCCTTGGGCTAGAGGCAGAGCTGTGGCAGGCATGGATGGGGCATCCTCATCACAGTAGCCAGTTCACCCAGCTTCCTGCCTCTCCCTAGCTGCCCTATCCCCTTCCCTTCCCATGTTTGCAGCATCTGAGAGGACCCAGTTCAGCATTTATAGTTGGGGCCATTTCGTTTATTCTAATTCCTTAGCCAGTTTTCAATCTCTGTGACAGCTCTCTTGGCCAAGTCAACCTGAATTAATTCCCCAAGTCAGGTTTTCCAGGCATTGCTCAAAACGTTTGTCTAACACCCACCGAGAGCCTTTATCTGCTGGCTGGAGGTCTGCTCGACAGTGCCACGCTGGGCTGTCTGGAAATGGGGAGCTGTATTCTCTACCTGGTTGGCGCTTGACTGAGCACCTGAGCTGGGCATGGTATTAGGCACTAGAACGGGATAGTGGGTAGCAGAAAGGTCAGGACTGGGAGCTAGGAGAATTGGCTTTGGGCTTTTGTTTGTTCCCTTTGTAAACCAAGACTCCTCTCAGCCCTGCCATCCCCTGTTCTCAGGCCCCTCCCAGCTCTGACATCCCCTGTTCTAAGGCCCCTCCTAGCTCTGACATCCCCTGTTCTCAGGTCCCTCCCAGCCCTGACATCCCCTGTTCTAAGGCCCCTCCCAGCCCTGACATCCCCTGTTCTAAGGCCCCTCCCAGCCCTGACATCCCCTGTTCTAAGGCCCCTCCACCTCCTCATCCCCACAGTGATTCTACTCATGGGGATCTTGCTTTTGTACTAGTCGTAGTGACTGCCTTTTATCCCTCCTGCTGATGACAGGAGCTCCTTCTGTTTCTCCTTTCGGCCTTATCTTTAACCTGCAGCCTTTAACTGACTCTGGGTCTCCCTGCTTCCTTCTGTCCCCTCTGGGGTTTCCAGGAACTCCCCTGCTTCCACCTCTTCCTCCCCTTCCCCCACTTCTCGCCCCCAAGGGCTTTGAGAAAGAATGTTTCTCCTAAAACATTATTCCTTTGAAAGCCAAAGCTTTATCTTATCTTTTCTGCTCCCCCCCTTTCTGTATTTAGGGTTTTATTTAGGTTTTGTTTGCTCTGTAGAATAAATGGAGCCTCAACCATAGGTAGAAGGGATCTCAGAACAGAGAACGGGGACTGTTCAATTTGGAAAGGAGCCTTAGTGGTCATTTGGTTCAGTTTTGAATTCTGGCCCACTGTGTGACCATATCTAACTCTGGTTACTTCTCTGCCCTCCTACCCCGGGGGCTGGCATTCACCTTAGCCTTTCCAAGGTCACACTGGCTCTCCATCCAATTACTCTGAGAGCAGGCAGCCTGATCCGCCTCTGGGCCCTCTGTTGTCCAGAGTGCCAGGGAGCTTGGTCCATCTTGATGAGGAGGGAACTGTCCTGCCTATAATCAGCTCTGGCACAAGTCCCAGCTGATCAATGAGTGCTGGGCTTGGCATCTTCATTACACAGCTTACAAGGTTGTCCTATATGTTCAGCTGAAGTCTAGTAGGCAACAGGACATGGAAAACTTTGTCCATGGACTGGCCTTCAGAGGGCCCCAACTGCAGCCTTGCTGCTCCCTAACTGGGTGCCCTTGGCGTTGGGCCTCCTGTCCTGCTCATCTGTAACATCCAGGATTGTTGGGAGGCCATTAAATTAGAGCCAGCAATGAATGACCTTGGAGCCTTGGAGGTTGCCTCGTCTGGTAGCTTTATTATAGACAAAGAAATGAATTGGTCAATAAACATTTATTTAGGGTTTACTAATGTGCCAGGCACTGTCCTAGGTGCTGGGAACACAATGAAAGGCGCAAAACATACTCCCTGCCCTCAAAGACTATACCTTCTAATAGGGAAGATCATAATGAGGTCTACAATGGGTTGACGAGAGGGTTAGAGAATGTACCATGTGAGAAATGGTTTAAGGAAACAATGGTGGATACAATGAGATAATCCTTGTAAAGTGCTTAGCACGGTGCCTGGCACACAGTAGGTGCTGCGTGATAACCATCATCATTGGCATCACCATCATCACCATTGTTGGGGGTGGTGTTTAGCCTGGAGAAGGAAGGTTAGTAGGATGAGGTTAGGGAGATGGCAGATTGTTATCTTCAAAGACATGGGGTGGTTGTGATGTGGGATCTGGCCAGCTCTGAAATTTGTTGTTAATCCTTTGTTTTCAAAGAAAATGTATATGTTGTGTGGCCACAGGTACTTTCCCACCTTGGACCTTGGTTTCCTAATCTGTAAGGTGGCTATGGGAATGTCTGTTGTGCTAGCCTCGTGGAGTAGATGTGAGGACAGACACTGTGAATCCTAAGGGGCTGAACTGATGGCTCTTCCATGTTGTTGTGCCATATGATTGGTGGAGTTGAAGCCTGGAAGAAGCCTTTCAAATCCTGTTTCTGTCATAGACTGGCTCATGTGACCTTGGACAAGTAACTTAACCTCTCAGGGCCCCCATGTGACTGTCTAAGACAATATGCAACTGATAGCATAGAAGGTACAAAGCTGCATTGGTAGAGAGTTTCCTTATCTGTAAAATAACATCCTCTGTTCTAAGGCCCTTCCCAGCTCTGCCATCACCTGTTATAAGGCCCCTTCCAGCTCTGACACTCACAGACCCTTAGAACCTTCACTCTCCCTCTTAGAGCAGGAAGAGTTGTGGTTCAGTTGCTCCTTACCCCTCTCCACAACACTCGCCCGGGGCCATCTTGAATTCATAGTCACACTCTCCAAGTACCCTGGGTTGGCAAGAGTGAAGTCCATCAGAAGACAGTTGCCTTTAAGTGACCTTTCCAAGGCATTTCACCCCAACCTGCTTTCAGCATTTCAGAACTATGCCAAGTTTCAGGGAGCAGGACCTCGGTTGGAGTCATCTAGCATCCAGCAGCACTTATGTAAGCTTCTAGGGAGCCTCCCTCCCTCCCTGTCCCTGTCAGTTCTAAGATGGGGAGGGCTGTTTGCTCAGCCTTGTAAGACTCCTTTTTTTAGTGCCTCGGCCTCTGTCCCTGCCCTGTGCTCAGTGCACCCCCCCCTCCCCCGGAAGCCAAGGGCCAACAGCCACCTGGGCCTAGGGAGCCCAGTGACCTCCTGCCCCAGGACAAGAGAACAGCAAACCAGAACCAGATTTCTGGGCATAAAAATCAAAGTCAGCAGGGCCTGGAACCAAGGCAGATGTAGATCCCTAACCAAAGTAAACGTCCTCCCCCACCCAAAGATTCCTTCAGCTCTGTAATGGTAGCAATGGAGATGTTTTCCTAACTAGGGACTGGAGAGGCTAGTAGCTTATCAGGGCTGAAATGGATCTTTGAAAAGGAAATGTCAGAGCTGGGAGGGGCCTCAGAACAGGGAAGGTCAGGGCTGGAAGGGGCCTTAGAACAGGGAAGGTCAGGGCTGGAAGGGGCCTTAGAACAGGGAAGGTCAGGGTTGGAAGGGGCCTTAGAACAGGGAAGGTCAGGGCTGGAAGGGGCCTCAGAACAGGGGATGTCAGGGCTGGGAGGGGCCTCAGAACAGGGGATGTCAGGGCTGGAAGGGGCCTCAGAACAGGGAAGGTCAGGGCTAGAAGGGACCTTAGAACAGGGAATGTCAGACAGGGCCTTAGAACAGGGAATGTCAGGGCTGGGAGGGGACTTAGACGTTCTTTAGTCCAAATTCTTATTTTACTGAAGATCAAAATGTTTTTTTTCTCTGAATATGAAGGAAAATGGGTAGTCATGATGGTTCTAGTGGGGAGAGATCTAACTTAAAAGGGGGACCCTGGGAGGACTGAAGATAGAGTTGGTCCCCCTCCTGACAACCAGCTCAGATAAGTGAATATGAATAAATTGGGGAGGCTTTTAGTCTCTTTTTCCCTGCTTGCAGGCCTAGGAGAGGTCCCCCAAGGGGTCCCTGGCTGAAAGTCACAACTAGATCTGCTTTGGAGCTTTTGGCCATTCTTGGTTTCTGTGCAGAGATACCCCCAATTCCATGACCTATGGGTGAGTCTTACAGAAGTGACCCTTTGGTTCTGGGGCTGGGATGAGGAGGCACTGGGTGTGCTCCAAGGCAGAATTGAAAGTAGGTCTGTATTTTTAACTCCACTCTTACGTAATGGGGCCGTGTGGGCTCAGAAATACAGTGGTTTAATAAGTATTTCAACAGTTCCATATTCCTGTTGAAGTGTGCTGGTGTGTATATAGGTATGTGAGTGTGTGTGCATAAATACGTATTTATGTGTGTGTATATACGTTTGCACATATATTGTATATTTCTATATATGTTCATAGAAATGTACGTTTTTTAGTTTGTCATTTCTGTGAGTATTTCACGACCCTCAATCCCCTGACAACTGTCACTCATTTGTCAGCTGCCTCTATCGGTCATATTGCTTGGGAGGAGTCATTGGCCAATTGCCTGGAACCCCCACCCAAACTTCCTTCACGTCCCACTGAAAATCCCACCTGCCCCGGGAAGCTTTTCCTAATCCTGCTTAATGCCTTCCTCTCTTATTTATTTCCTGTTGTTCAGACCATGTTTGCCTGATCTGTGGTGGAGCCTTGGTCTGATGAGCCACAGGCAGACACGCTGTACCTGGGCCCCAACGTAGTGATGTCGTTTTGATCCTCTTTGAGGGGGAAGGACAACAACTGGCTAAAAGCCATCTGTCTGTGGCTGGTTTGTGTGTTTGTTCACTTGTCTTTTCAGTAGATTATAAGCTCCTTGAGGGCTGTCTTCTGTCTTCCTTTGTTTTACAGCAGTGCCTGACACATAGTAGGCTCTTAAAAAATGCTTGTTGACTGATTGACCAAGCAACCTCCCACTATTTGCCTCTCACTAAGGGGTCATGCTTAATCTCGGTTGGTCTCTAGGGGATGCCTAACATTCCCATCCTCAGCAATGAATGTAGTGCATTGGGAAGGACACTGGATTTGAAGCCAAGGTTCATAGGTTGGAATCCTACTCCTGCAACTTCCCACCTCTGTGACTCATTGCCAGTCACTCACCTCTCTGGATGTAAAGTGAGGGGGTCGACCAAAAGCCCCATCCAACTCACCCATTCGATGAACACCTTGTGGTTTTTTCTCCCTTTCTTTGAGGTGAGAACACTCTGGGAAAAAGGAAAGCCATTGACCTGAACTGACCAGCAAAGACAACAAGTGGCTAAACCTCCTCCCTCCATCCTCCAGGAAGGAGATGGCTATAAAGGAGATGAGGCCAAGTTATGCGGAAAGAAAAAAAGTTGAAGCAGCATTATTATTTGGGAGACAAGGATAGAAGGAGACCAAAGGTCTAGTGGTTAGAACCCTGAACTTGGGAGCCAGAAGCTCAGATCTTGGCTTTGTCTCATTCTCCGTGTGGCTTTGGCCAAGTCCTTTCCCTTTCTCCTCTGTGAAAGAAGTGGGATGTCCTGGATGATCTGAGATTCCTACCAGCTTCAACCCTATGATCTTTTAGATCAAGCCCAATATGGCTTTTTTTTAAGGCCCAATTTCATTTTATGGTAACATCAATACCGTAACACAACCAAGTCCCACCATAATGTCATGGAACCACAGGGTAGGGATATTTGGCTGGCTGCCTAAAGATATAAATCAAAAGATCAATGACCATCGGAGCTGGTGCTTAAGCCCTGGTGGTGTGGACTTGCCTGGTCATCAATCTCCTTACTGCTCTGTTTATAGCATTTCTACAGAACCAGCCTCTCCTACAGAACATTGTTTCATGGGTAGGACATATCGCTCACTAAAATCCAAACCATCTAAGTATCGCCTGTTAGAGGTCCTGCTTTAATGAATGGAGAAGAATGATTTGTCATTAGCACATCCCGGCTCAGGTGAGCCTGGTGACCCCTGCTCATCATCAGTTTTTAGCCTGTCCCCCCCTCCCCGCCCCAGTACCTTCTGAAGGAATGTTCAGTAAATGCTGGTTTCAATTGTATGCAATGGGGTATTTTGAAAAGACAAGAAAGTGACTTAGCAGTTTTCATTAAAAAAATCTAATACATTCCAGTTCAGATGAAGGAGTTGCTGTTAGTTTTTTAAACTGAGAAAGGTCAAATGAATGAAATTTTATTATTATCCTCCAAAGGCCTGGCGTTCTTAAAATCATACTTGATGTCTGGACTAGGCTTCCTTGGCTTGGAAGAGGTTGACTTGGTTGGCTTCTAGAGGCCCTCCAAATTCTGTGATTCTTTCCCTGAAGTTTAATGGGGGCTTGAATCCCAGGAATTGGAAGGGACCTCAGAGACATTATAGTCCAACTCTTTATTTTACAGATGAAGAAACTGAGGCCTAGAGAGAAAAGCTGCATTGTTTCAGGTTGGGTGAGCATAAGATGTGGGTTCTGAGCCCAGGCCTACCCCATCCATACTATAACAGGATGCCAGGAATCCTTGTTTCATTCACCAAGTTAGAGTCAAGTCATGAAAAAAATAGTGGAGTAGATTTTAGGTGCAAACCTCTCTCTCATCATCAGTAAGAAGCTGTGTGGCCTTTGGGTAAGTCACAGAACCTCTCTGGGCCTCATCGGCTTCACCTGGGAAATGGAGATCATCACACAAGACCTGTCAGAGGGCAGGTTCTGATCCCATGAGAAGGTGTAGGCCCATTCACTAGGGGCAGGTCAGGAGCTAAAGCATTAGCAATGTGGTGGCTGTGTGTAGGGAGTTACTGGCCTGATGGAGAGCTGGAGGAGAGAAGGATGGTTTGAAGAGCCATCTTCCAAATAGCCCTTCCCTGGCCTCAAGAGACTTGAGATTCTAATAGTAGGGATTCATTCTTTTGGGTTTGGAAAGCTTTTCTGTTTTAGGGATCCATTATGAGAATCATAGAGTTCTTGGTTCTAGAAGGAAGCATAGGACATAGGAATGTTAAGAGTTGGCATTATTACAACTTAGAACATGGAATGGCAGAGCTGGGAGAGACCTTAGAACAGGGGCTGTCAGAACTGGAAGGGGACCTTAAAACATGCAATGTCAGAGCTGGGAGGGACCTTAGAACAGGGAATGTCAGCTGGGAGGGGACTTTAGAACAGCGATATCAGGACTGGGAGGAACCTTAGAACAGAGGATATCAGAGCTGGGAGGGACCTTGGAAATAATGTAATCCATACCACACAATCAGCAAGAAAAAATGACTGGCCTGATGTCATAGAGAGAGTTTGTGGCAGACCTGGGCCTGGTACAAATGCCCTGGGTGGCGTGAGGTGGGGGGGATAACCTTAAACCTTAAACAGGTGTCTGCCCTTGGATGGGCGATGACACCTGGCTGTGGTCAAGTCCCTGGGAGAACTGGTCACAGGCCAGGTGATAGGACGAGGAAGGTGGAAGCTGCCAGTTGGGAGAGGGAGGGAGGAGCATGTCAGGCACAGACCTCTCTGCTCCTCAGTCTCATAGGAAGCTACCATAGTGGCATGATGAGTCTTGGGGTGCATGTAGAGGCTGCAAAGAGAGAACACCCTCTGACCCTTAGGACAGAAGGTTCTGCCCATGCCAGTGGCATAGCTGGTATCTTCTTGCTTCTTGGCTGCCCACAAGGAAGGCCCCTGTTGATGATCAGGACACTCCAAAGCTCGGCTTTGAAAAGCACTTGGAAATACGACAGCAGGGGGACCCATGATTGCTGTGTTATCAGGTGCTAATGACAGGGCTCGTGGCTGGCAGCTGCCCCAGTCAATGAGACATTATCTGTCGGGGCCAAGCACTGCTCCTTCTCGACATCTGGCTGCCTGGCACCAGTCAGGAGGAGGGGACTGTGTCGGCTCATCAGGAGGCAAGCTTCCCCCCAGCTCCCAGGAAGATCTGGGGGCATTAACAGTGGCAAAGCTGCCCTGCCCTTCAGGATCCCCAGGTGGCCCACTGGAAGCTGTGCCATATTGGAATGGTTCTGGCCTGACCCAGAAGCAGTGACATCAGAATTCACTGGCCTCTAGCCAGGTTCTGCTGGTCCTGGAGGGGGCACTGCTGAAGGTGTCTGGACTGAGACCTGGCTTCTAACCTCAGCTCTGCTCCCCAATTTGCTTTTGGTGTGATAAATGAGTTTCTTTGTTAACTTTTGGTGAGTGTCCTTGACACTATGCTGTAGTATGCTCTGCTTGACTTCTTGGTCATCAGGAGTGATAACGAAAACACAGTTATTTAGGTAGGTCACCCCTGATTGGGCACTGGAGAGATGCTAGAGTTCCCTAATACATTGGGATGGTGATTGTCTGTGAAGTATGGCTCACTGTTGGGCAGAAGTGCTGTGGTTCAGTCGTTGGCCATAGAAATGAAGTTTATTCATTGGTAGGCAAATTAGTAGGAATTTGTGGCTTTCTCCTTGACTAGAGAGATGGCATTCAGGGATGGGCTCTGGGAGGTGGAACTTATTAGGAAAAAAATGTGTCTTAGTCAGTGATCACAGAACTGTGGCTTGCAGACTGAATGTGAAGAAGTTGGTCTTTAGATTGAACAGAGAGGTACTGCTTTTTTGTTGGCTAGAAAGATGTGACTTACTGATTGGATGTGGAGAGGTGTGATCCACAGATGGGCTGCAGAGGTGGTTGTTTTAATGGGCTAGACATGGCTCGCTGACTGGGGCATTGGGTTTATCATCAGCAAGAGAGCTGAGGTTTTCTGATTGGCTGTGGAGGGGTGATTTATTCATTTGCCAGAGAGATATGGCTCACGGATTGGGGAACTGAAATATATGGATTGATTGTCAAGGTGAAGCTTCAGACTGTTTGGGGAGTTCTTGTTGGATGGGAAACTGAGCCATATTGATTAACTAGAGACTTAAGAGAGGATTTATGGCTCTAGAGCTACCAGACTTATTGGAAGAAGACTTATTGACCATCTTATTTTACAGATAGGGAAACTAAGGACTTGAAAAATTAAGTCACTTTTCTGAGGTCACGCAGTGGGGATTTGAACCCAGACCCTTTGACTCCAGGTTTGGCCAGGCTATGACAGAGAATTTAAACAATATGCCAAACTTGGAGAAGTGCAAGTCGGGCTAAGCCAGTGGTCAAGTAATCTTGATGAGGGAAAGTGTTCTGAGATTTAAACCAATGACTCAGAAACAAAACTTTTGAAGCAGAACCTATTTGCCACTTGGGGACAGCCTATATATCGTCAATCAGACAATAATGTGTATTAATCTCCTACTGTGCCAGGCCCTGTGTAAAGTACAGGGGCACAAAGAAAGGGAAAAGACAATCCCTGCCTTCAAGGAACTTAGAGTTTAATGTGGAGACAACATGCACATAACTGTACAAACAAGGTAAAGACAGAATAAATGGGGGCCGGGGAGGAGACGATTTCAGAAGATGGAATGTCAGAGGTGGGAGGGGCCTGAGAACAGGGGATGTCAGAGCTGGGAGAGATTGTATGTTACAGAGGTAGTAAGGGTCAGAAGTGGGAGCAGAGCCTGTCTCCTGTGACTCTATGGAGAACCCTTTCACTGGTCCATACAACATTTATTATCCTCTAGTAGAATGTAAGCCCCCCGAGGACAGGGCCCATTTTCTGTTTTTGTATCTCTGTGGCCTAGCACAGTGCGTCTCTAATGGGAGGGGCTTAATAAATTCTCATCCAATTGAGTTGAATCCTTATGGTGTGTTATGGTTCTAGAGTATTTCATATACATTGGGCCAGATCATAGAGATGGAGTGAAATGAATTCTGGAGTTAGAGACAGTGGATCTGGGTTCAAATCCTGACTCAGCTACTTAACACCTGGATAGCTGTGACCATGTTATGTCACGTCCCCTCTCTAGGCCTTGTAAAAAGGTGGAGCTGGCCTGTGTAGCATCTTTGAGTCCCTGCCTGGCAGCTGGTAAGAGACCACCAATGCCCTGTGAATTTCTCTGTATGAGGAAAACATTGTTAACTGTCCAAGTTCCTTCGAATCTCAGGCTTTGAAGATTGGAGTGGACAGCTCCATTATTCGCTTTTCCCCATCTAGCCCTGAGATTCTTTGTGGGTTAGAGCTGACCCAAGGAGGATGGTCTGCTTGGGAGGGAGGGAGTCAGCAGGATGAAGCAATGGTGGCTCTGGTCACGGAACAGAGGCTCCGAGTCCAGGGGAGGGAGGGAGCCGTCCTTCTGTCTTTTGCTCTGGCCGGGAATATTTGGATGGTCATTTGGAGGAGGCGGTTTAAAGGCAGGTCAAGGCTGATAAGAAGGTTGTGTCGAGAGGAAACCTCATTTCCAGACCTGTCTGACCGGTACTCAGTGCGAGGCCGTGGACCATGACGTAGCTCCTGTCCAGGTGTTCTGGGCAGCTCAGTGAGGCTCTAAGCCACAGGTGAGTGGCCAGTGTGGTTGGTGGGTGATGATCCAACGGACCTTGACTCAGGGCATATAAGAATGCGTTGAGGGAGCAGGGGCTGTTCAGCTTGGAAGAGAGAAGACTCATAGAAGGTCACGAGAACTACCTCCTCGTATTTGAAGGCCACTCCTTCCGGAGACAGATTAGTTTTGTTTTGTTTGGTCTCAGTGGGCTTTGACTCCAGAGACCCCAAATGAAATGTCTACTTGGTTCTTTGTAAAAGGGGGTTAATCAATCAGTGCCTCCCTTAAGGGGTGCTCAGTCATTCATTCAAATTCATATGCAAGACCCTGTCGAGAGGAAAACAAGATACACTAGCGAAGTTGGAACCACAGACACTGAGGAGTCAATTCAGTTCTCCCCACTCCCAACTTGAGGCAGCTTTTTATAGCCTAGAGTCAGGGAGACAGGAGTTCAAATCCAGCCTCAGACCCTTATTAGCTGTGTGACCTTGGGAAAGTCACTTCACCAGTTTGCCTAACTGTAAAGTAGGGATAATAACAGCCCCTACTTTGGTTATTGTGAAGCCCCAATACCTGGCACTCAGTAGGTGTTATATAGATTCTTAGGCCCTTCCCTTCCCTCTTCTTTCCTGGAGGGCAGAGACTGATCTGGGTTCAAATCCTGCTGAGGGGGCTGGGCCTCAGAGTTGGACTGGATGTCCTGAGTTCCTTTCTGGCTCTGTGTTTCCAGAGCGTTTGGCTTTGTACCCCGCTTTCCCCTTCCCCAGTACCAGGCACAGTGCTCATACATGCTTCATAAATGCTTATGATTGTTCAGCCTGATTCTCTGCAACCCTGTTTGGGGTTTTCTTGGCAGAGATGCTAGAGGGGTTTGCCCTTCCCTTCTCTAGCCCATTTTACAGATGAGGAACTGAGGCACACAGCGTGAAGTGACTTGCCCAGGGTCTCCCAGCTAGAAGGGGTCTGAGTCCCTATCTGAACTCATGAAGAGGCGTCTTTCTTACTCCAGGTCGGACCCTCTATCCATCATAAATTAGTGGCTTGACTATTGTCATCTCTTTTTATAATGGAGCCCAGGGAAAGGACAGAGACTGGCTCAAGGTCACGCAGAGCCTGACTTTAACTTAAACCTGGGCCTAGCCCCAGAGGGAGGGTTTTTTTTGGTCTCTTTGCTCAGCTGTTCTTTCACCACATTAGGGTGCGGTGGGGATTAAATGAGATGAGAAATTCTGAAGGGCCCCTTCCAAACCATTACATACTCAGGCTTACTGAGGCCCAGATATCATTATGCAAAGGGAAAGTCAGAGGATTGAGGGCTGGAAAGGACTATAAGCAGGCCTCTGGGGCCCCCATCTCATTTTGCAGAAAAAGGAAACTGAGTCCCACAGAACTTGTCTGTGGTCCCACCTACCAAGTGTTTGAGGGGGGACTTGACCTGGTATCTCCTTGACTCCCCATCTAGAGTTTAGGATTTTGCACTAGAAGGACTCATAGGAGCAGAGTCATAACCAGAAGGGACCCCAGGGCTCATGCCGTCCTCCAGCTCCCCTCCCCCCAACCCTCGTTGAAACCAGAGAAATTAAATTATTTAACCAGTCATTGGCAGCTCTGGGATTCGAACCCAGGGCTTTTGACTCCAAATTCAGTGTTCTTTCCACTGAGCCATAAAGGCTATCTAGCACAGCCTTCCAGTCCCCCTGCTTTTCAGGGAAAGAAACTGAGGCCTAGAGAGGGGAAGGGGCCCAGATGGGAGCAGAGCTTGGGATTCAAACCCAGTTTCTCTGATGTCAAATCCTCTTTCCATAAATCTGATCTGTATAACGTATATAGATATTATTATACACAAATATTATTATTTCATCACCTTGCCCTCGGTTTCCAATTTCAGCTGGAACAGCAAGCAGGCTCAAGTGTCCCAGCCCTTTGAATGAAACCTTTCTTTGTGAGAGAGAAGCAGCTTTACTGGGAGATCTGGGCTGGGCCATCACAAGCTGGGTTGGGGTGGGCTGGCTCGCCTGGCTCAGAGGAGGAACGGGCCCTTTGCAGCCTGGTCCATGCCTGTAGTGCCCAGCCCTCCTTCTAGCCTGCTCCATTGGTCCCTCTTCCAGGCCTTCTTCCCTAGTTCCTCTCTGTATTCTGGCACCTGCTCTTTTTGGAGGCTTTTCCCGAGTCACCTCTATCAGTAAAGCGACGTTTTGCTTGGGCACTTATATAACAGCTTTTCCAAAGTGGAATGAGTGGACCGCTTTGGGAAAGATGCATTTCCTCATCACTCAAGCAGGGGCCCAGTGGCCTTCTGAGACAGGATTCTTGGTCTGGCCTAGATGGGCCCCTGAGGTCCCTTCCAGCTGGGAGGTTTTGTGATCTTAGTTTTTTTTCCTTTTTGGTCTGGAACCATGATTTCATCCTTGTGGGAGAACTTTCCATGCGGAAACTCCCTTCGGTAATGCAGAGAGGCAGTCTGCCTGTAATGTCTAGTCTAAGAGGATATCCTGGGGCTCGGAGAGCTTGAGGGTCTAGGCTCCTACCATCAGTCTGTGTTAGAGTCAGGACTCGATGGCCAGGAATCATGATTCCAGGTCAGTCCTCTATCCATTACATTTCTGTATAATAGTATACATTGCCCTTAGCTTGCCGGTCTGGGACCTCCATGACAGCAGGGACAGGTGGTGCAGCGGATAGAGGCACTGGGCTTGGAGTCAGGAAGACCTGAGTTCGAATCCGACATCTGACACTGGCTACCCGTGTGACTCTGGGAAAGTCACTCGACCATGGCCTGCCTCAGTTTCTTCATCTAGAGAATGAGAATAATACTTGCACCTGCCTCCCAGGGTTGTTGTGAGGATAAAATAACATTTGTAAAGCTCCTTGCAATCTTTCAAGCACTACAGAAAAGTTATCTATTATTCTTTTTATAATTCTTTTTAGAACTGTAGGACCTGAGTTCAGACCCCAGTTCTGCTCTCTGTGTGACACTGGCCAAGTCACTTCCCCTTGATACAGATTGGAGTTTCCTCATTTCCAACCCCAGACCCTACAATCCCACTTTCTCTGATCTTTGTAGTCAGTCAACAAACATTTATTAACCACTTACAGTATGAGAAGTGGAACCATGCAAAGCATGGGGGGCACCAGAAAAGGGAGCAGCATTTTCTGCTCTGGAGAAGTTCATGGTCAGGGGGAGAGGACGTGCAGATAATTGGGTAGATACAAGATAAATACAGGATCACTTGAGGCGATCTCAGAGGGATCCCTTTGGATCCCCCCAGCAGCAGTGCTCTGCATGCAACAGGTGCATAATATGTGTTTGTTGGATTTGGCCATGGCTGGTCCTAGACTCCTTCCCAGGGAAGGACTCCAGGAGCCTTTTGCCTTGACTCTCCCCTCCTCACATGCAGGGCTGAACAGAAATCTCCCTCCACTGAGAAATGTCATGCTCAGGAAAGAAGATACCCCAACCTCCGGCAGCTCTCAGGTTTCCCTCAGTAACATGATCCAGTCTCCGATATGAATAGCGTTCCCTCAGCAGCAGGGGAATGGAAAGAAGGGCCCTGGGAGACCGGAGCTTTGCTAGGGTCTTGGACAACTTGTTCCCATGACCTGTGACTCAGTTTCTCCCTTGGTAAAATATGGCATTTGTCCCAGAAGGCCTCTCAGGCCACATCCGCCTCTGACGTTCTGAAGCTCTTTCCAAGCTCTGACATTTGGTGCTCTGAGATCCCCAGTAGGGACTGTTGGAGCTGGGAGGGGCCTTAGGGATCTAGTGCAACCTCCTCCAACTGGATCCCTGAGCTTTGGTGACCCTCACTTTCCATAGCAGTCGGGCTGTTCTTAAATGGCAGCAATTTTCTATGTCTAAACACCAAATTTCACGTATTTTTTTAGCTGGTCTTCCCTGGGGCCCTCAAGCCTGTTTCCCCTGCTTCTCTTTGCTTCCTATATGGAGACATTTCTGCTTTTCCATATGGGGTGGGGAGTCTTTGTTTGAGCCTTGTCTCCAGAAGTGGGGATGAGCTTCTAGTGAGTTATCCACACTCCTCCTTTGTGAGAAGGCTGGCTTGGGCTCAGGGGCTTTGCCAGTGACCGTAGGCTGGCAGGAAGGGAAAGATCCAACTTACTTCAATACCAGCAACATGGTGCTGTAGGCCTCTGGGCTGATCCTGCAGCCAAGGACAGCAGCAGAGTTGGATTCTTAGAGCATGTAGCTTATCCTCCATAAAGTCTTCCTGGCTCTAGGCCTGTGGGCAGTTGACTGCCTGCCTACCGGGTGGAACTGGGGCCCCTGGCAGACCCCGAGGACTGCCAGAATGCAGACACCACCTGGGATTACCTAGGGAGGGCCTTGCTTTCTTCCATAAGCTGGTTAGGCAGCTTCCTCAGTACTTAGGGGAAATCTATCCAGGGCTTTCAGGAAGCGGGAACCACCCCAGGTCAGTGGCAGAATTAACACGGTCCCCCCATCCTCACCCCCCTTTTCTGATTCCTTTCTCACCCACTGGCTCTGAGTCTTTGGATCCTAGAAATTTAGGACTGGCAGGAACTTCTAAGGACATTCAGTTCACCACCAACTGCCTGATTCATGGTTCTCCAACCTAGGCGTCATCCTGAAATAAGGCGACATCTCCCTCTCCTTTCATCCTTTTGGGACTGGGGAGCTCACTCTCTACTGAGCCAGTCTGTTCCATTTAGGAAGAGTCTGGATGTGGAGTGAATAGGGAAGTGGTTCTTGTGATGCCCTAACCCTTGTACTTCATGTTTGCTGGCTCCCAGTTTCTAGAAGCCTCCTGACTAAGCCTGACCTTTGGTACCTTGCCCCCTATATACGCATCAGTTCTGATCTGTGAGAATGTGCAACATGGGGAGAGAGCCCCTCAACAAGGGTTCCTATTCAAGAGGCCTGGCACTGAAGACAGGTCTGGCCCTAGGAATGATGGGGGAAGTCAGTGAGTTCACTTTTGGGGTCCTACTCTCTCTCTTACTAATCCCTCTTGTCCCATTCTTGATCTGGCTGCTCAGAACTCCTGACTTCAGACCTCCACCCTGCCCCAGCTCCAAAATTCAATCTCCTCCTTTCCCCAATATAGAATCACAGACTCTGAGAGCTTGGAGGGGGCTCAGATATCACCCAACCTCCTGCTCAAGTAGAAATTCCCTCTCCAGCCTGTACCCCTCAAGTGATCATCAGTCTCTGTTCAGAGACCTCTGGTGATGGGGGGACAGAGGCCATTCCCTTGGGGACCGCTCTAAATGTTTTTTCTTACATCAAGTCCATCATCAGACTTGGAGTCAGGAAGGCCTGGGTTCAAATCCCACCTCTGTCATCTACTAGGTGATTTTTGGACAACTCTCTTGACCTCAGTTTCCTCATCTGTAACATGAAGGGGCTTGGACTGGATGGTCTCTGAGGTCTCTTACAGCCCAGTAATGTACAGTCCCATGATCTTCAATGCAGGTGGTAGGAGAAGAGCAACCAAACAGAATTCAATTATACTAAAATGAGAAGGACTAACAGAACCTTCCAACATACCCAGTGCATTTGCATGTTATTAGATGAAACTCCTTAATCCAAATAACTGTTCACCTGGAAGAACCTCAGGTGTTGATTGGATATAGAGGGGCCCTTTTAGATTGGGGCACCTTCCAGGATCTGTCCAACATGGTGGTGGCCAGAAAGGCTGACTCTGGCTGCCAGTGTTCCTGAAGTCTAAAATCACTGAAGAAAAGTCCCTTTAATTGTCAGCAAGGAGTCCTCAATAGCACTGCACCAGGAGGTCACAGGTCACAGGTGTGCCACTGATGTGTGGTAGGACCTTCAGCAAGTCCCTTTCCATCTTTAGGCCTGACTTTTGTTTTCTGTAAATCAAAAGACTGGGATCTCTAAGGCCCCTCCCAGCTCTGACATCCCCTGTTCTAAGGTTCCTCCCAGCTCTGACATCCCCTTTTCTAAAGTCCTTCCCAGTTCTAATATTCTCTGTTCTAACATTCCTCCTGGCTCTTATTATTTTCTCTTCTAAGGTCCTTCCAGCTCTGATATTCTGTGTTCTAAGGCCCCTTCTCACTATGGCATTCCACGTTGCAAGGTCCCCATCAGTGCTACCATTCTTTGTTCTAAGGTCCTTTCCCACGGAGCATAGAAATTCAAGCTGAAGGGGCCTAAGAAGTTACTGATGGCAGCCCATCTCATTTCCTGAGACCACAGGCTCCTCAGAGGCCTCACTCCCACTCCACCAACTGCAGGTTTAGTTCAGGTGACTCTTAGGAGGAGCCAGAGTAGTGGAGAGAAGGTGGAGAGCTCTGGGGGCTGACCTCAGCCAGAAGCTGCTGAGCCTGTATCTGGAGCTAGCTAAGAGAGGTGGAAGGCTGCCCCACCCCACCCAGCCACCAGCACCCCCGGTGGGGTCAGAGGGGTGGGGTGAGACGCTCAGGAGGTTTGGGGTGAAACCCTCTCTTCCTGGTTAGGAGAGGATGCTGCTGAGTCTGGGGAAAGGCCCATGGGCGTTTCCACAGAGTCAGGGGAAGGTCTGAGCAAATGGGCAGGTATTTCCCAGCAATAACAGTGTGTGTGTTCCTGTGTACTTGAAGGCTTACACATCACTTTGAACTCATTTGAAATCAACAAAGCATTTTAAAAATTACATCTAATATACTAGGTCCACAGGCCAAGGAGACAGCAAGTCCTGGGTTCAAGTCTCACATCTGACCCCTAGAGGCCATTTGACCTGTTATCTCTCCGTGACCCAGGCAGAATGAAATGAATGAATGAAAAAGCATTTACTGAGCACTTTGTTACTGTTTGGTCCTGTCTGACTGCATATGGATTTCCCAGATGGGAAGAGTACTTCTAGTCTAACAGAGAGAGCAGGAGTCTTGCCGAGTGGGATGGAGAGCACTGATATCTGGGAGAATCAGGAAGGGTGGGCCTTGGAGGGTGCTACGCGTTCTGAGATGATGAGTGGGAAGCATGTTCCAGGCAGGGGCACCAGCCTATGCCAAAGTCCAGAGCTGGGAGATGGTTTGGCCAGAACATGGTATCCACTCTGAACGTGTGTTCCCATACAGTAGGTGCTTAATAAGTGTTGGCTGAGTGATTGTTGAGGTAGGAGAATATGTTCCAAGTATCCTGGAGAGGGAGGTGGTATAAGAGTTATTATTCCAATTTCCCAGAGGAGGAAATGAGAGAGGCGGAGTGAATTCATTATCTTCCTCTTTCAAACCCCACACCCTCCAAAGAGTTCTATTACTTCTGAGACGTCAGGGTTATCCTTGACTTCCCTGTCCTAATAACCCCACAATCCAATCCATTGCCAAAGCATCTCTTCAACATGCCACCTTCTGTCCTCGGACCCTGCCCCTGGCATAGGACCTCGTCATCCTACACCTGGACTATTTCGGTGGCTAGCTGCTAGGGGTGGGGGGGTGTCTGCCTGCCTCGGGTCTCTGCTCACTCCTGTCCATCCTCCATTCAGACACCAAAGAGTTCTTCCTAAAGTGCAGGTCTGACACTGTCACTCCATAATCTCCAGTGGCTCCCTATTACCTTCGAGATAAAATATGAAATCATGTTTGACTTTGAAAGCCCTTCCTACCTCCCTCTATGCACACTCTGCAGCCAGTGACACCTGCCTCCTTTCTCTGTCTCACACAAGGCTCTCTCTACTCTGTGACTTCTCACCAGCTGCCCCTCTTTCCCCCTGCCCTCCCTCCCTATGGCTCACCCCTACCCCAGCCAAGACTCAGTTCAAATCAATCCTTCTGCAGGAAACCTTTCCCAGGTCCTTTCCTCTGAGACAACCTTCCCTCTTGGTTTTGTTTTTCTCATTAGATTGTAAGTTCCCAGTGGGTAGGGGTCCTGCTTTTGCCTCATTAATCAACCAATCAGAACTGATTAAATTCTTGTAATGTGCCAGGTACTGGCGTACAAGGATGCAGCCTCTGGGAGCATGAGCCCTGAGCTGGGCCTTGAAGGTTGGGTAGGATGCAGACAAGCAGATAAGGACAGTGACTGGTTGGCATTGAGGCTGCTGGCCCTGCTTTGAGCAGTGGGTAGGGTAGGGGAAAGGAATGTGGCCTTCAAAGCCTTTCACATATAAGCTCCCTGAGGGAGAAATTGTTTTGTCTCTGTATCCAGCTTCCTATCTTAACAGGATATGTGACATATAGCTTGGTTGTTGGTGAACTGAGTGAATCCTTCCATTTCCTAAGAATAACAATGTATTTCCTAAGAATACATGTCCATTTCCTAACATCTGTGGCACAGTGGATAGAGCACAGGGCCTGGAATCAGGAAGATTTATCTTTGTGAGTTCAAATCCAGCTTTAGACCCTTCCTAGCTGGTGACCCTGGGCAAGTCACTTCATCCTGTTTGCTTCAGTTTCCCCACTTGTAAAATGACATGGAGAAAGAAATGGCAAACCACTCCAGTATTTTTACAAACAACAACAACCAAACGAAAAAAATCACACAAGCCAAATGGGGTCACAAAAGGCAAAGACTGAATAATAACAAATGTGTATCCAGAAATATATTTGTAAATCTATGAATGTATCCATATGTGTGTATATGAAACTATAGCTACATGTAATAGACTATCTACCTCTCTCTTTACACACACGCATATACATGTACTATGTATAGTAGGTGTAATATGGAGGGGAGAGAGGGGAAGAGAGAGACAGAGAGAGAGAGAAAGAGAGAGAAAGAGAGAGCGAAAGAGAGAGAGAGGAAGAGAGGGAGAGGGGG